>JAJOZX010001313.1:22500-365000 GCA_023014485.1 Bathynomus jamesi
AATCAAATTTCAATGTCGACATTCAACCTTATGTAATATATAGATTTGAGATTTCAAATATACACTTCAGATTTTCAATGAAAATTACTAACCTAACCAGACCTAACCTAGCCGGGCATAATGTAACCTAACCTGACTTAATTTAAACTAACTTTTTAATATCGACCTTATGCATGTCAAGATTGTGCAGGTCGACTTTGTTCTGCTACCCAAGAGAAGATATGAATGAAATGACACTGAAAACAAACTTTTATATTTCTATTAACGAAAGTTTCAAAGACAAGGAAGTGAAACCAGTCGATTTTTATTGGTGTGACAGAATTGCCAATGATTTTCACATATTCGTTCTGCCTATAAAGAATGCAAGAAGGTATCTGTTTTTGGTCAAAAAAGTCAATTCCTTAAGATGTCAGTAGTATAGCTGCAAAATGGACGAGTGCAAGTTGCAATTGCAATATTACGTAATGACGCAAGAGAACCAATTATTTTAAAAGAAATTCTGTTTATTAAATAAATAATTAGAATTTAAACATTCTCTCTTTACACAACTAAAATAAATCATTTTATTACTTAACTATTTTTATTATTATTAATATCACAATTTTCGCTAAATATGAGACCGTATATAGTACCCGTCTAGGTATGAACCAACTTTTAAATCCTTCTTCTTAAATATTTCCCAAAGAATACTTGATTACTGAATAAAAATGCCAGAACCAGTCGGCAAAATGTTTTTGTTAATTTTGCGAATTAATATCAAATATATATATATATATATATATATATATATATATATATATATATATATATATATCACACCTTCTTGCATAATATACAAGCTCATAAAAATAAACTATTTCTTGGGGTAATTTGAGTGTTAAAAATTACTAAATACAGAAAGTCAGTTAAAGATTTTTTTCATTTAGATAAATGAAAAATAAACATACATACATCACGATATTCTGCAGGGCAAACCTTTAAGGTATAAGCAAGGACGAGTATACTTATCCCACGCAATACTATTTTGCATAGGAATCGCATAAAGTCCGAGTCATTACACGATCTTATGAGATCGACGCAAGATATTAATAATATATATAGGAATTCGTATATTAAAAGAAGCGTCTCCCCCCCCCCAAGGATTAAAACTCAAAAGCGTGAAACAAATTTAAAAGAAATAAGAATGCAAAGTATGTAATTAGCTCCCAAATTACTATTTTGCGGCTCTAAAACGCTGTAATTTGCTCTATACACACTTCCATGTATAAACTTGCCCTTAACTTACTCCACAATCAAGTACCAGTTTCGAGACCTGTTTAAAAACGAAGCCAATCTTCATAAAAGGTATTTCATAACATGTAATACTATCATTACCTCAAAATATGACAGCTTCTTGACGTGGTCTATAGGGATTTTGCCACGTCACCCATATATGGCTGACAAGGCAGTCAAAGGGTTAAAAGAAAGTCTAATTATATATTTAAAATGTCTTTTTGGAATAATATTAAATTATTCTGAACGCAGGGATACTTAAAATTTCTTTTGAAACCTCCAAATTCTTTAAGAAAACATTACCCCTCATTAAGTTATTATTATTAACAAACTGTATCCAAATATATTCTGATAACTGCTGATTACACACACATTTAAGTAGAAATAAAATGATTACGAGCCAATTAATTATTTTAAACAGACTCCTCAAAGTTAATATAATTCGATTTTATGTTTTAGTTAGCTTACCCAATAAACGACGTTTTCTATGGATATTTATAAAAGAAAATGGAATTTTTGGCACAACCGCATAATTGCGCCCTCTACAATCCGTTTATTGTAATTTTAAATATGTTATTAACGTTATATGATGTGACCGATTTTCTGCTAACTTATTATGCTTTTGTTTAAATTACAAATGTCATTCTTGTTTAATTTGGTGTTCAATGAGCTGAATTATACAATGTAGATATGCGAAATCACTGTTTTTGGAAATGTTATTGTATCTATTACACGTTTCACGTAGTTTTTAATTTTAAGATGCGTGATATATATATATATATATATATATATATATATATATAGTGCTTTCAAAAGTCCTTTTTGGTCTTGTTTCGTTTTTTCTCACGTTTAACTTTTTACCTTTAAGCGAATTAATCAACTAAAACAATATTAACATTAAAAAATTCACTTAATAATTGGCTTAGCAAAAGAATTCGTTCCATTAACATTCTCAAATCTATATACAAACACACGCACACACAATTATATTTATTCCTGAAAACCACCGAAAACCTAATTTAACATTATTACTTAGACTACTCCAGTTACGTCTAACTCAACTCAGTTAAATATAGACTCATACGCGCAAATTTTGCAGGGCGAAAGGGAGAAGAAGAAGCAGGAATAAAAAGTTCATCATAATAAATACTAAGTAGACTCGACTCAGAAGACTGCGAAGTAAAAAATGAAGTAAGCCTAAAATTTAGATAGGCCAAGAGTAAAGCCTCAATAAAAAGTAACGCCCTTAACAAATGAACTAGTGAAAAATATTAATTACTTTCAGGAAATTTGTTTTACCACAACGGTTCATCGTCATAATGTAAGTAACATATTGCCAGATACCGCAATATCTTACGTGGTAACTAGTAAAAATGTCAGCATGGATCTAAAGACCTACATTTATAATTTCATTTTTCTCATTACACCGATAGGAGTAACTATGATTCACGAGCCAGCACAAAAATTATTTGAGAACAATCTTTGTTAATCTGTTGCACGAGTTGCCAATTTCGCTAAATTTAACCAGCTGTGGCCAATATCGTGTGGCCGTCTGCAGTAAATAATAATAAAGTAACGAACATGCGTGCCCAAAAGACAACTATGGTGACCTCTCTGACTTTTACTGTGAGTCTGAATGTCTCATGGGACAACTTAAAAACAATAATTTAAACATTGCAGAAACAGCTTGTATCATTCAAGCTGTTTTTTTTTAAAAGCTCCCTTCTAAGGGCAGAGAGGTATTTCATCAGAGAACGACTGACATATACCCTAGCCTTAATAAACTAAGAGAAGATTCCCCAACTATGCTTGCACTTTACAAATGAAGTTACACACTCCCAAAATTTAACCCAGCACAAGAAAAAATAGCCCAAACAGGAAATATATTTTATTAAAAAAAGTAAATTTCAACAAATTTGCACAACATAAGATATATATTTTCTTAGTCAGTTTTGAATGGCAATTCAATATATTATACTGATTTAGCCGCGCGTGAGCGGGTTAAAAGACGAATATTAACAAAATTTAATGTTGTTTCAAGGTCATATCTTGTAGGTTCTTTCTGTTTGTAATCATTATACAGTTTGGTGATGGCACCTTTACTTGCTGATTTTTTTTCTCATTAATTTTTTGTAGTTTTGAGATGGTGCCATAGTCCCCAAGGTCTGTGTTTTTGTTTTTTAGTCTGGGTTTTTACCCTTTTGTCCAAGTCTTCCATAATTGTTGTTAGTGTTAAAGTTCTGAGTTTAATTTTATGATGTTGAACGAGTTAAATTACTGTAATAAATTTTTAATTCAACCTGTGACGCAGGTTGAATTAAAAATTTACAATGTTTTTAGTTAGGATAGGCCTTGAGTGTAAAGAGTAAGGAACCAACAAGGAAATGAAGATCTCTCTATTTCATCATTTATCAATAAAAACCCATTACAAGCCTGTTTTAAAACAGCAAATGTAACTTTAACTCTTGATTGAACATTTGAAACCTTTAAGATTGTTGTTGTGGGGAAAGTAGAACAAGAAAAATACAAATAGCTGGGCTAAAACAAACTGCTACAGCTTCAAAACAAATACACGATAGCTGATAAAACCCTTACACTATATACAGGGTGTACAGTACATAAAGTCAGGATCTATTTTTGTGAAGCACTTGGAAATTATATGGAATCCAATCATAAAATGATAAAGTGGTAACATTTATTAAATAATTAAGAGTAGGATTCGACGTGACGCCCATCAGTATCCCTGCACAGCTCAAATCGTTCTGCAGCATTTCTAAACACATTCTGGAGCATTTGCGGGGTTATGTTATCTGCAGCAGTTCGTATACGTAAGTTTTCAAGACTCGTAATCTTCGTCTGATAGACGTGCGATTTGATAAAGCCCCATGCAAAGAAATCTAAAGGGGTTAAATCTGGTGATCTCGCTGGCCAAGGTCTGTTGCTTCCGCGTCCGATCCAGCGATTTGGAAAACGTCCATTTAGATAATCCTGAACAATTTTGGCATAGTGACAAGGAGCACCATCATGTTGATAGACGACGGGGATAGGATTGTTAGTACTGTCGTCTATCAACATGATGGTGCTCCTTGTCACTATGCCAAAATTGTTCAGGATTATCTAAATGGACGTTTTCCAAATCGCTGGATCGGACGCGGAAGCAACAGACCTTGTGTTGCGAGATGACCAGATTTAACCCCTTTAGATTTCTTTGCATGGGGCTTTATCGAGTCGCACGTCTATCAGACGAAGATTACGAGTCTTGAAAACTTACGTACACGTATACGAACTGCTGCAGATAACATAACCCCGCAAATGCTCCAGAATGTGTTTAGAAATGCTACGGAACGATTTGAGCTGTGCAGGGATACTGATGGGCGTCACGTCGAATCCTACTCTTAATTATTTAATAAATATTACGACTATCATTTTATGATTGAATTCCATATAATTTCCAAGTGCTTCCCAAAAATAGATCCTGACTTTATGTACACCCTGTACATACTTTAAAATTGTATTTGTGACATCTAAAGTAATTAATTTTAGGTCTTGAATTTATGACAAGTTGTTGTAGGACTTTTATAGGTGCCTGTCAGTAGCACCCCCCAAATTAAGAAATAAATTAGATGATAAAGCTTCTAAACTTGTATTTATATATAAATGTTTTAACAAATAGCTAATGTGAAATAAATTTAGAGGCTACATCTATAAACTTAAAGGCCAAAGAACAATATAATTTTCTTTTGTTTATTTTTCTATTCAGTACTGTACTATACATTAAAGGGCTTTTATTTTTTAATATTTGTTTAGCTATATGCACAAAGTCAAGTTAAATGTTTATTTTATTTAGTTTATGGTTAAACTATTGATTTCTGTCTTTTTTCTAATTGTCAGCAATTTAAATTATATGAGAAATACTAAAAGTTTTTAATTTCATCAATATATATATATATATATATATATATATAATATATATATATATATAATAATCCTACAGGCTGTATATTAAAAACCCTTTTTTTTTTTTTCAAAAAATGGTTTTTTACGAACCCTGCTCCAAGCCCTTCAAGTATACAGTATTTAACTTCATTATGGTCGCAGATGACACATCAGTCTTTATTTTTTTTTCTTGCAAAGATGGTAATACAGTGAAAGTTGTGATCTGGCTGACTACTGACAAACTTTTTGAAATATCCATAAGGCAAATTCCATTATTTTCATTAGCAAACAAAATATACATTTGGATTAACTGAATTATTAAATCTATTATCATAATAGAAGTTAAAAAAAATTCATTGGAGTAACAATTGACACCAATTTACCATGTAAGAGGCACATAATTATCTCTGAAGAGATTTCCAGGAGGGCTACAATAATGTTTAAACTTAAACATGTAGTTCTTAACCCTTTTTGTTCACAAATATTTTCTCTTTAAACCAAAAGGTGTAATATTTATTATTCAAAACCAAGTGTTTCAGTAATGAGTAACTTATATTACTTTCATGAAATGAGGAATCATCGCGCAAAACTTCTGAAATAAATGTTAGTTTTAAACATGCACAGTACAGTTTCAGGAAAAAAGTTTGCCAGATAACCCCATTATGTCACTAAAGCATCTGACTTGCTTGCAAATGGTGGTTCCATGCTGTAGGCCTATATGTATAGGAAAGCTTTTACTGATCCATTTTTATATAGTTGTTACAACACCAGTTTATATGTTCTTTGTACATTGTATAAGCAGAGCAATAAATGAATATGAATTTCATTAAATTTGCTGCACTAAAACTCATTCCTATTGAGTTAAAGAGCATGATAAATCCCAATGAAGCCTGTTTAGGGCTACATTTCTAAGTTTAGTCATTATAGCCACGCCCCTTGAAATCTTTCCAGCGTTTTTTTATTTACATGAGCAATCCAATGCAGTTATTCTTTTTCCTCTGTTTACTGCTATCTTATTTTGTGCTGCTGTCTAGTGAATACGTAACATAGAACAAGTTAACCTGACATTAAATTTAACTTTTTCAGATGAGAAGATTGGTTCAATCACTAATTATGAAGAACTTTGTGACTTCTGCAGGCTTGTCAGGGCCACAGCCTACTGTTTGAGTTTTGTTCACTTCAATTTAACTACAATTAACATATAGCTAAATAAGATCAGATGCAGTTAATTTGAGGCTGCAATCAAGTACTGAATAGGGTATGCAGATCAAAAAGTCTGGGGTAGTTTACCAAAACTGAGATCAAACAGTTAGCTACTCTGTCTCAGTATTAACTGTAGGCAGATACGCTACTTTGGTGTGTATATATATATATATATATATATATATATATATATATATATATATTAACTTAAAATGTATTTAATTTATGTTTGGACAAATTAGTTTGCTTTGTGATTTAAGAAGTCTAATGGTAGACTAAGTGAGCTGCCTTTGGTGGAAATTTGGTAAGCTCGCTAGTAGGACATGGTGCCTGGCACCTATGATGCCCTTTGGATACCATAGTACTTGAATGATATATATGTCTATTGTTAACGATTTGCTTCTTATTATTACGTATATTTGAATATGTAAATGTTTCAATTAGGCTTCATTTTCTCTTTTGTGTTTCTCGTTGTCCTACATCTTTTTAAAATTTATAAAATCTAAAACCAAACAAAGCTGAACTAGCGATCAGATCCTATCTGAAAAGGGCTCACGCAAATATTTATATATGCAAATAAAATTAATAATTGAATAACAGAGGTACTAACTTCAAACTCATCTACATTATCATATATATTTAGGGTAAAAACGAAGACGTAGCGCAAAAAAGTCGTTATATTTGGCTGCAGACGAAGTTTCGGGCGATTCTACCGTTTTCATGCCTAATAAATAAAAGCTATAAATGTCGAGAACTAAAACTAATCTAGAGTACAAAATTAGAACTGTTCAAGAATAAAAATTAAAATTACAAAGCAGAAACAGGCATAAGTCAAAATCAAATCGAGAGTCAAAAATATATAAATGACAAAAATATACGAGTGATAAAAATAAAACTTCACTAAAGACATTCAAAGTAAAATTGTTAAAAAACTTTACTAATAAAAAGCTAAACGGTTGAAAAACGAAACAAGCCCAAAAAGAACTTTTGAACGCCACTATATATATATATATATATATATATATATATATATATACATACACTATTTAGTCAGAGGCTAATTACTGTACTGTACTGTGCATGTGATTGAAAATCTGTACGATTTATTATTATAAAATGTAGCTCATGACTTGGATAACGCCGAGAGGCCCAGTGGTTTCTTGGTTTAGGTCCTTCTGCTCAGCTAATGTATGTTTTTAAAAATTACAGATTCTGATGACGAATCGAGTTAATCTCGAAACGTAAAGTTATGATTAATAAGCCAAACGATGTCGGGAAATTTAGGCAGTCTAATTTCCTTCCCATTGAACATGTTAACGTTTTTTGTATGGGTACGTATAAGGAAAAACGTTATTTGACGGTTACTCTGATAATTTAGATATTTCAGTAATTAAAAATATGCTTGAAGGAAGCCTTTGCTTTGGTACAGGAAAATATCTAAGATGATGAAAAATAAAAAGATGACATTATGGATTATAAAAGTGGTAATAGTCTAGCAACTTTATTTGAATACAGTCAGCTAAGAAACACGTTAACTGGCCTGAATAGGGTGGAGAAAAGTTATAATGAAATAAGTCGAATTATTGCAGAGAAAAATTAATAAAATAAAATTTATTCACTACAGAAACAAATTAACTAAAATAATCAAAATTGCAAAATATAACTATTATAAATACAATCAATTTTCCAAACATAAAGGAGACATGAAAAACACTTGGTTGTCTATAACAACAATCTTCTTGGAAAACAACTTAAGAAAAAATCAATAGAGAAATTAAATGTTGATAATAAAGAAATTACTGATGATACTGCTATTGCAGACTCTTTAAATGCACATTTCACTCCAATAGCGGATAAGTCTGTTTTAGAAACAAATGATATAAACGTGTTCAAGGAATAAATAAAACACCATTACGTTTTGGTTCTATTATTATTATTATTATTTACTGCAGACGGCCACACGATATTGGCCACAGTTGGTTAAATTTAGCGAAATTGGCAACTCGTGCAACAGATTAACAGAGATTGTTCTCAAATAATTTTTGTGCTGGCTCCCTGGGTGGATAGTGAATCATAGTTACTCCTATCGGTGTAATGAGAAAAATGAAATTATAAATGTAGGTCTTTAGATCCATGCTGACATTTTTACTAGTTACCACGTAAGATATTGCGGTATCTGGCAATATGTTACTTACATTATGACGATGAACCGTTGTGGTAAAACAAATTTCCTGAAAGTAATTAATATTTTTCACTAGTTCATTTGTTAAGGGCGTTACTTTTTATTCAGGCTTTACTCTTGGCCTATCTAAATTTTAGGCTTACTTCATTTTTTATTTAGCAGTCTTCTGAGTCGAGCCTACTTAGTATTTATTATGATGAACTTTTTATTCCTGCTTCTTCGTTTGCCTTTCGCCCTGCAAAATTTGCGCGTATGAGTCTATATTTAACTGAGTTGAGTTAAACGTAACTGGAGTAGTCTAAGTAATAATGTTAAATTAGGTTTTCGGTGGTTTTCAGGAATAAATATAATTGTGTGCGCGTGTGTTTGTATATAGATTTGAGAATATGTTAATGGAACGAATTCTTTTGCTAAGCCAATTGTTTAGTGATTTTTTAATGTTAATATTGTTTTAGTTGATTAATTCGCTTAAAGGTAAAACGTTTAACGGGAGAAAAAACGAAACAAGACCAAAAAGGACTTTTGAAAGCCACTATATATATATATATATATATATATATATATATATATATATATACAGGGTGGGCCGTAAGTTTCCATACATAGGAAAAATTAAACGTTTGTTTTTATGTTACTGATGAAGCAAATTTTTACGTCAATGGAGAGGTTAATCGGCAAAACATACGTTATTGGAGTAATGCTAACCCTAACTGGCTGAGTCCGACGAAGATGCAAGGTGCCGGTAAAGTGATGGTGTGGGCCGGGATATGGGGTGACAGAATTATTGGACCAATTTTTGTCAGTGGAAATCTTAATGCCGAAAGGTATCTTAACATGTTGCAAGAAGAGATTTTCCCATCCCTGCTAAACGAGGAAGGTAACTTCCCAGTTTACTTCCAGCAAGATGGAGCTCCACCTCATTATGGTCTTCACCTGCGTCGGTATTTGGATCAGCAGTTTCCGGATGCTTGGATTGGTCGGCGTGGTCCTGTGGAGTGGCCTCCCAGATCCCTAGATCTCACCCCCCTTGATTTCTATCTTTGGGGGCACTTGAAGGCCATGGTGTATCAGGAAAAGATACGAGACATAAATCATCTAAAGGAACGTATCACCAACGCCATTACAAGCATAACGTCAACTGTGCTAATGCGTGTTCATCAACAGTGGGGAACACGTATTGAAATGTGTTTTCAAAACAATGGCAACCATGTAGAGCATATTATATAAATAAAAATGGTTGTCCATAAAAAAATGTTTATTTTTCCTATGTATGGAAACTTACGGCCCACCCTTATATATATATATATATATATATATATATATCACGCATCTTAAATTTAGAAACTACGTGCAACGTGTAATAGATACAGTAACATTTCCAAAAACAGTGATTTCGCATATCTACATTGTATAATTCAGCTCATTGAACACCAAATTAAACAAGAATGACATTTGTAATTTAAACAAAAGCATAATAAGTTAGCAGAAAATCGGTCACATCATATAACGTTAATAACATCATATTTAAAATTACAATAAACGGATTGTAGAGGGCGCAATTATACGGTTGTGCCAAAAATTCCATTTTATTTTATAAATATCCATAGAAAACGTCGTTTATTGGGTAGCTAACTAAAACATAAAATCAAATTATATTAACTTTGAGGAGTCTGTTTAAAATAATTAATTGGCTCATAATCATTTTATTTCTACTTAAATGTGTGTAATCAGCAGTTATCAGAATATATTTGGATACAGTTTGTTAATAATAATAACTTAATGAGGGGTAATGTTTTCTTAAAGAATTTGGAGGTTTCAAAAGAAATTTTAAGTATCCCTGCGTTCAGAATAATTTGATATTATCCCAAAAAGATATTTTAAATATATAATTAGACTTTCTTTTAACTTTTTGACTGCCTTGTCAGCCATATATGGGTGACTTGGCAAAATCTCTATAGACCACGTCAAGAAGCTGTCATATTTTGAGGTAGTGATAGTATTACATGTTATGAAATACCTTTTATGAAGATTGGCTTCGTTTTTAAACAGGTCTTGAAACTGGTACTTGATTGTGGAGTAAGTTAAGGGCAGGTTTATATATGGAAGTGTGTATAGAGCAGATTACAGTGTTTTAGAGTCGCAAAATAGTAACTTGCGAGCTAATTACAAACTTTGCAATCTTATTTTTATAAAATTTCTCACGCTTTTGAGTTTTGACCCTTTGGGGGGATACGCTTCTTTTAATATACGAATTCCTATATATATAATTAATATCTTGCGTCGATCTCATAAGATCGTGTAATGACTCGGACTTTATGCGATTCCTATGCAAAATAATATTGCGTGGTATAAGTATATTCGTCCTTGCTTATACCTTAAAGGTTTTCCCTGCAGAATATCGTAATGCATGTATGTTTATTTTTCATTTATCTAAATGAAAAAAAATCTTTAACCGACTTTCTGTATTTAGAAATTACCCAAGAAATAGTTTATTATTATGAGCTTGTATATTATGGAAGGTGTGATATATATATATATATATATATATATTATATTAATTTGCAAAATTAAAAACTTTTTGCCGACTGGTACTGGCATTTTTATTCAGTAATCCAGTATTCTTTGGGAAATATTTAAGAAAAAGGATTCAAAAGTTGGTTCATACGTAGACGGGTACAATATACGGTCTCACATTTAGCGAAAATTGTGATATTAATAATAATAAAAATAGGAATTAAGTAATAAAATGATTTATTTTAGTTGTGTAAAGAGAGTGTGTTTACGTTCTAATTATTTATTTAATAAACAATTTCTTTTAAAATAATTGGTTCTCTTTAAGGAAAAAATTCATGTTTTGTTAGCGAGTTAAAATAAATGGTGGTATTTAGCAACTCTCCCTAATATAAATTAAAATATATGGTGGTATTTAGCAACCAAATGGCTGAATAATATAAGGAATAATTAAATAAATATTTCTATCTGGCAACTCAGCAGCCGATTGGCTGAATAATGTAAGGAATAAATAAATAATTATTGCTATCTGGCAACTCAGCAGCCGATTGGCTAAATAATATAAGGAATAAATAAATAATTATTGCTATCTGGCAACTCAGCAGCCAAATGGCTAAATAATATATGAATTAATTTAATAAAAAACGAATCTGGCAACTGGATGAAGGAATAATTAAACACATGGCGCTATCTGGCAACTAAGCCAACTGGCTGTTTGGGACCCTATAAGAGGCGGCGGTTGGCTGAAGAACCCCATATGAGCTCGGCTTCGAGCCGAGTGATTACCTAACTCTGGGTTCCCACCTCTGGGTCTCTTCCTCTACTTCTATCTCTTTCTGCCCCTTTGGGGGGGTTCAGCTTGGGGGAGAACTCCGCCTCCAAGTTGCATACCATTTGCAATCCAATTTTGGGGTTGGCAACAAAGGTTGGCACTCCCCTTTAGGATGATCAGCTTGGGGGATACCTCCAAGTTGCATACCCCTTGCAACACCATTTTGGGGTTGGCAACAAAGGGTGTGCCTTGCAGTAAAGGGGTGTGGGGTGTGCCTTGCAACAAAGGGGGTGGGGGTTGGCACTCTTGCAACAAAGGGGTGGGGATGACACTTGCAACATTACGTAATATTGCAATTGCAACTCGCACTCGTCCATTTTGCAGCTATGCTACTGATGACAATACGCTTCAGTGAGGCATAAAATTAGTGCAACAACATTTACATTACTATTTTATTAAGCATTATCATTAAGGGCAGTTAAAGAAAAATACATATTAAATGGCTCACTTTTGAACATCAATGTGCCCCTACATGCACTCTTTTGCAACAGCGGTTATTTTTATAGGATGTTTCACTTTAATTTTGTATGTTTCCGATCTTCTTTCTTTCACTGTCTTTACCTTTAAGGTTTAGAGGCCTCATGATTTGGGGGCGATCACCTCCCTCGCCCCCTTAAATCCGTCCCTGTCACATGGATACCTTCATAATGACCCTCACCCTACTTGTACCCGACGTAAAGCCACTTCCAGTGTTGCCATGTCGTTTATTTATGCACTTTCTCTACTTTAGAAGTACTTGCAGAATACATGCAGGCTTACATGCCACTCTCAAACTAAACAAATCTGCACTGTTTACCTTTCTCCTAATTCTACTGACTATCCAAAATTCTTTGACTACCTTACTTCCAAAGTGGAATACATTCTTTCCCGCTCTCCCTTTGCTGAAATCTTCATTTTAGAAGATTTCAATGTTCACCACCACCTTTGGCTGTCCTCCCATTTCACTGACATCCCTGGTGAACTAGTTTACAACTTTTCTATCCTAAATGACCTAGAGCAGAGTGTACAGTACCCTACTCGTATCCCCGATCCCCTTGGAGATATGCTCACCATTCTGGATTTATTTCTTACCTCTCATCCTCTCATCCTCTCATCCTCCCAAGAGGAGGCGCCTTTGGCACTTCGGCGCTGCTGATTTGGAGACCATTAGGCAGTACTTCTGTGATTTCCTGTGGAATGATTACTGCTTCTGTGGCCGGGGCCCTTCTGGGTATACTGAGCACATTACAGAGGTGATTCTCTCGGGCATGGAGGGGGTACATCCCATATTCTATTCCTACTACTAATGCAAAAAACCGTGGTTTAACTTTACTTGTTCTAATGCTATCCGCAATAGAGAGGAGGCTTTCAGAAGGTACCGTCGCCAACCAACTCCTGACTCTCTCAGCTATATTTCTGCCCGGAATCGTGCAAAATCTGTTCTTCGACTCGCCAAAAATTCTTTCACCCGACAAAAATGTGAAAATCTATCCAATTCTAATTCTTCTCGGTCTTTCTGCCATCTAGCTAAGAACCTCTTCAACAACTTTACTTCCTCTTCTTTCTCTCCTCTTTTCCATTCCGACGGCACGGTTGCAAACTTTCGCTTACAATTCAACCCTGGACGATTCCGGTGCTGTTCCTCCATCTCCCCCACCCTCTGACTTTATTATGCCTGACATTAGAATCTCTTCTAAAGATGTATTTTCTGCCCTATCTGGGCTCAACTCTAGGAAGGCGTATGGTCCTGATGGTGTTCCTCGTGTTGTTCTTAAGAACTGTGCTTCTGTGCTGACACCCTGCCTAGGCAAACTCTTTCGTCTTTGTTCCTCATCTAGTACTTTTCCTTCCTGCTGAAAGTTCGCTTTCATTCAGCGTGTCCCAAAGAAGGGCGACCGCTCTCAACCCTCCAACTATCGTCCAATTGCTTTGATTTCTTGCCTTTCCAAAGTTTTGGAACCTATCCTCAATAGGAAGATTCTCAAACACCTTTCTTCTCACAATCTTCTTTTAGATCCTCAGTATGGATTCCGCAAGTGATGCTCTACTGGCAATCTTCTTCCATATCTCTCTGACTCTCAGTCATCCTCCTTTCGGGATTTCGGTGAAACTTTGCTATTGTGCTAGACATATCGACAGCTTTTGACAGAGTCTTGCACAAATCTGTAATTTCCAACCTGCCCTCCTTCGGTTTCTATCCTTCTATCTGTGCCTTCATCTCTAATTTCCTTTCTGGCCGATCTATAGCTGCAGTTGTATATGGCCACTGTTCTTCTCCAAAAGCTATTAACAGTGGTGTTCCTCAGGGTTCTGTCCTGTCACCCACCCTTTTCCTTTCATTTATTAATGATCTTTTAATTCCCACTTCCTGTCCTTCAACAACACACAACTCAATCCTTCCTCTTCTCTTAACATCCTTGTCGTTTCCTTTTCTCGTGAGCTTTCCTGGAAAGATCACATATACTCTCTTTCTAAAACAACCTCTAAGAGGTTAGGTGTACTGTATCGCCTTCGCGGTTTCTTCACCCCCACTCAGTTGCTGTCTCTGTACAGGGGTCTTGTTCGCCCCTGTATGGAGTATGCTTCTCATGTGTGGGGTGGCTGAACCCACACAGCCGTACTTGACCGAGTGGAATCAAAGGCTTTTCGTCTCATCAGTTCCCCGCCTCTTGCTGATTGTCTTCAATCTCTCTCTCTTCACCGTAATGTTGCCTCTCTCTCTTTGCTGTCGCTATCATAAAGGACATTGCTTTTCTGAACTCTCTAACTGCATGCCTCCTCCTTTAAGGTGTTAGAATTAATTTCCATAGAGGTTTATTTTCTAGTGTTATGTTGAGGTTTTTGACCTTATAATTTACAGTTCGTTTATTTCGTTAGTATGGTTAGGTTTTTTTTGGCATGTTCTTTAAACTTGTGTTAGGGATTTTGCTGCTCATAAGTAAGCTTGGGCCTACAGGCTTACAATTTCGTGTAGGAAATAAATTTATTAGGCATAATTCTAACATAATTGAAAAACTTGTTAATGGTTGAGACTAATCGATCTGACCTATGTTGAATACAAGCCTCAACCATTAACAAGTTTTTCAATTATGTTAGAATTATGCCTAATAAATTTATTTCCTACACGAAATTGTAAGCCTGTAGGCCCAAGCTTACTTATGAGCAGCAAAAACCCTAACACAAGTTTAGAAGCAAAACGAAGGGATTGCTTCTAAACTTGCATAGCAGGGTAAATAAAGATGACATTAAATCTATTCCAGGATATGCTGCTTCATTTAATGAAATGCCTTCATTAGTCTTGAGACTACAATTAAATACAGGTCGTATTTTAGTTGTAACTTGAAGTCCTGTCTTTACAACCGGTCTATGTGACTATTTACAGTGATAACGGTACAACCTTCGTTGCTGCCGGGAAAGCCCTCGAACAATGTTTAACATCCGACGAGTTTTCGGAGCACATGCGAGAAAATAACATTAAACACATCAAACTTCCCGTTTACTCGGCGTGGATGGGAGCGGCCTGGGAACGTCTTATTAGAATAGTGAAGAACTGTTTATACAAATCAATCAGTTCGCATATCAATACCCAAAATTCACAAACTTTACCAAAGCTCAAATGAATTTCTTCCACCCTTTCAAACACTTAGGAGTAGATTTTACGGGTCACATTTTCGTAAAGGATTTTAATACTGGAAAACCTGTGAAAATGTATATACTCCTTTACACTTGCCTCAATATCAGAGCAATCCACCTAGACTTACTACCAGATTTGACATCCATTGTTCGAGGGCTTTCCCGGCAGCAACGAAGGTTGTACCGTTATCACTGTAAAGAGAGACACACACGCCATAGAGATTTGCAAAGCGCTGGAAGGATGACAAAAACGTCCGAGATGTCAAATCTGGTAGTAAGTCTAGGTGGATTGCTCTGATATTGAGGCAAGTGTAAAGGAGTATACACATTTTCACAGGTTTCCAGTATTAAATCCTTTACGAAAATGTGACCCGTAAAATCTACTCCTATGTTTGAAAGGGTGGAGAAATTCATTTGAGCTTTGGTAAAGTTTGTGAATTTGGGTATTGATATGCAATCGAACTGATTGAATTTCTTGCACAGTATACATTCTGATAGAATGGATTTGATTATTTGTCGAGCTCCAGTTACCCAGTAACCTTGCATTCTAAGCATACTAAGTGTGGATTGTAGGCCAAGATGTTTACATTTGAGATGACAATCTCTTATGATCAAAGCAGTTAATGGGTGATGTTTGCCTAATAATATAGGATTAATGATGATGTAATCATAGTAATTTGTTTTACATATTCTTCCTTTGCTTCTAATCAAACCATGTCATCTTTATTTACCCTGCTATGCAAGTTTAGAAGCAATCCCTTCGTTTTGCTTTCTGATATCAAACAGGCTTTTCTGCAGATTAAATTAAAATTAACAGAAGACAGATGTAGATTTTGTTTCTTTTGGGTGGACAACAATGATAAGATAATTACATTCCGATACACTACTCTTGTCTTTGGACTTGCGAGTTCACCATTTATTTTAAACTATTTGATTAAACATCATGTGAAATTTTATCCCAATGATTTGGTCTCCGACGTACTGAATAATAGTTTTTACGTAGATAATCTCATTTACACTCATTACGACCCTGACATACTACACGGGGTTTATCAAAAAGCTTATTCACGTATGTCAGAAGGAGGTTTTGAACTTCGTTCGTGGAACTCTAATCTCCATGAATTGAAAGAGGATATGGTAGAGCAGAGAAGGGCGGAAGATCACGGTAGTGGTTCAGAAAGAGTACTTGGTTACTTATATGACGTCGAACCTGACCAACTTAGGTTAAATGAATATGATCTTGATAGCCATGCTAATACAAAGCGTCAAATATTATCGCAAATATCAAAGGTGTTGATCCCTTGTCATTTTTCCTACCTGTCACTATCAAAGGGAGGGTCCTAATGCAGAAACTTTGGTATTTAGAATTGAATTGGGATCAGGAAGTGGAGTCTGCAGAACAAAAAGAATGGACAAAGATCTATAACGATTTGATCAAACTTAAACAACTCAAAATCAATAGAATGGCGTTTAGTGAGAATGAAACTGTTAACTTGGCAGTATTCTGTGATGCCAGCATGGCTAGCTATGGTTTTGTTATTTATGCCGTTAGCCAAGATAAATCATATTTGTTGTTCTCCAAGGCTAAAGTTGCTCCTTTAAAGGGTAGAACATTACCATCATTGGAACTTTTATCAGTATATTTGGCTCTGAAATGTTTGCCCGAGTTACTAACCAGTTTTAAAACATCATTTCAGTCAATTGAAATTTTTGTTGATGCTCAGATAGTCTTGAGTTGGGTTCTCAATGAGAGTTCAAATGTAAAGAACAAATCAATCTTTGTTAAAAATCGCATTCAAGATATCAAGACTATGAAGAATGACGTTCAGGAGAACTTTAACACTAATATCAGTTTTCTGTATGTTGCTACTCAGGAGAATCCATCTGACTTAGTGACTCGTGGTATCTCATTTAAAGAGTTCAACTCTAAGCTGGATTTTTGGCTAAGTGGTCCTAACTGGTTGTTGGATCCGTCTCTCAGACCCAAACATCAGTTACAATGTCTCTCTCTCCCAAACAAAGTCAAGGTTGAGCAAGCTCGAAATAGCATCGTAACATCAGTGATAGTTAATGATAAACCAGAATCAATTTTAGATATCACCAGATATTCCAATATTCACAAGCTATATAGAGTAACAGGTTACGTACTAAAGTTTGTGTTTAGATTAAGACGCAAAACGGTCGATGTGAATTTTGCTTCCAAACTTTACTGGTTATATATCATGCAGCTCGAGTCCTTCAAAGTTGAGAATGGGTTTCTTGAGAACCAAGCTTCTCCACCAAAGACAATTTCAGAAATTCCCACCCTAGTTAAAAACTTAAATTTGTTTTTGGATGAACATGGTTTGATTAGAAGCAAAGGAAGAATAAGTAAAACAAATTACTATGATTACATCATCATTAATCCTATATTATTAGGCAAACATCACCAATTAACTGCTTTGATCATAAGAGATTGTCATCTCAAATGTAAACATCTTGGCCTACAATCCACACTTAGTAGGCAAGGTTACTGGGTAACTGGAGCTCGACAAATAATCAAATCCATTGTTCGAGGGCTTTCCCGGCAGCAACGAAGGTTGTACCGTTATCACTGTAAATAGAGTCACACACGCCATAGATATTCGCACTGCGACCGCGGCGCATCGTTGCCGGTGGCGCGACCCCAGTTTAGGATACCCGATCTGGACAATATTGAGTTTGAGTTTGAGTTTATACTATTGCAAACGTCCACCGTTGCTTTAGCTGTATGAAAATTAGCAGATGTTTCACTATCATGACTGTTGTGGTTACAAGAATCAGATTCAGACAAGTCAAGTGAATTCGCAACCCCAAGGTTACTAATGGCCTCATTTTCCACTTTTTTCTCGACCTCTCTAAAGTTGTTAGTTTTAAAATCAGCCGGCGGTGCCACGCAGGATTTTTGGCCTACGGACTCCGACATGGTATTAGTAAGTTTTGGGTTGGACGACAGTACCACGTGGGATTTTGGGCCCGCGGACTCCGTCTGGACGTTAGTTTTAAAATCAGTCGGCAGTGCCACGCAGGATTTTTGGCCTACGGACTCCGACTGGGGGTTAGTAAGTTTTGGGTGAGGGTCAGTTAAATTTTCAACTAGCTCCTTTCTCTTCGTTGTGCTACAAGATACTTTACCAAATGGTATTATACCCCGAGCAACAACGAAAGCTGGAATAGAGCTATTTAGTTGGAACTTTTTAAAATTTTGGAGTACATCAGCCCCCAGAAGGCCACGGATTCCCCGAACCTTATCGTCATTCTGATTCTTGTAGTGTGAGTCAGCTAATGTGTAGCTTTTTGAAAGGTTGTTTATATGATCTCGTAACCCTGTGACAGAGAAGTCCAAGGACATTTCACTATCTATCAGGCAGGAACACTTTGTAAAGTCATGAGAGTTTAACTGAATATGTACTTCAGCCTCCCTCAAAAGCTTAGTAGAAACACCGGTAAACGTCCGTAGTTCGCATTTATGAGTTTGAAGTTTGTCCAAATCAAGTCCCAAATCAAGGGCCACAGAAGGGCCAATGTACGACCTTTGAGAAGCTGTGTCCAATAAACATCGCACACTGACAACATTGTCCCCCAGCCCGAAATCCAAAGTCACAGTGGGAAGTAAATAATTTTTATAAAATGATGATTCATTACAACCCTCCGCTGCAACAACCCCAGAATGCACCACAAATGACTTTTCTTGCAATAGTCATGATGATGATGAAGTTGTTTTAGGGCACAGAGCAGAAATGTGAGACTTTTGAAAGCAAACTGCGCAAGGGAAAGAAATTCGTGAATCTTTACCGGGACAGACATCCTTCGAATGCTTTTCACTAGAACACATGAAACAAAGTTTGAGCTCTCGGCAGCGATCTAGACGTTTTTTAAGGGTGTCGTAATTCGGGCATTTTAACATGCTATGACTGCCCTGACAAAACTTACACGGATAGAAAGTATTAGTCTTTTGCGCTAAGTCATTAACTTTAATTTCTGTTTTAAAATTTTGTAAAGTTGGAGTTTGAGCCATAGTTTGTGATTTTGACGAAGGTTTATTAGATTTAAAAGTATGGGCGTTATTATTTTCATTTTGTTATTTGACTGATATTTTGAAGGTCTTAATTTCTGAAGGGTCCGGATAACAAAGACATAGTTGTCTAAAATTTCTTTCAAAGATGGGTAGTTTGAATTAATTCTATGGCTTAACTCTTTTCTAAATGACAAGGGAAGCCTATGATAGATTATATGGCTCATTAATTTATTACCAGGCGAATTGTCTGCAAAGAAGTCTATTTCAAAATTCTTAAGATCGTACAGCATAGCCCTAACTTCATTTAACCAAATACAAAGTTTATCATACTGGTATTCTTCAATAGGCTTAGCATGAATTATTTTCCAAAAAGCTTCATCAGTTATGAAAGGGATATCCAAAAACTCAGCCCTAAGAAGATCCAGCGCTATTTCATAATTTGCATCAGTATTTGAAAGGTGTTTAACTATGGTATAAGCATAATCCTTAAGATAACCCTTTAGGTATGCAAGTTTAGAAGAATCTGTAAGATCTACTCTAGAACCTATAACATTTTGAAATTGTGAAAGGAAACCCTGAAAATTATCCTTGTCAGATACACCACTAAATGTATTGCACTGCAAATTAGGAGGAGGTGCTTCCCGTCTTAACACGGCTTTAAAACCTGACAAAAGATTGCCAAGTCCTTCTGAATTGGCTGGTTTCCTTCATTGACGTTGAAGGAGGCATTACTTTGAGAAGTTTCCGCTATATTATGATCCTCTACAGCTTTAGTTACATTAGCCAACGAAGTATTGATGTCAAAATGGTAATCAGACTGCAAATCAATCTCTCGTTCAAACAACTTTTTGTCAAGGTTAAACAATTTATGAGTCCTATAAATCTCTATCAACTTTGCATCATATGTTTTAATATCCTCCAAAGCTGAAATGATAAAGTTACTGTAATTTTAAGTTTTCTTTTGTGAGCTCATTTGTATCTAGAAGTTTCAAAGCTTTGTTTAAGGTACAAGTGATTTTTCTTTTTAAAACAGCCCTAGATATTACTGATTCCCGTGCAGCTGCTTTACAACTGTCTACAACGGAATTAATATCTTCTGTTGTTTCCTTTGTATTGATCAATCCCAAAACAGAATCCTCAAAATCTATCTCCATTGTAAATGGGCAAGGAGGGAAATTACTAGGTCCCCACCTCAAATGAGATTACTCTTAAATATTGAAATGCTGATTTAGGGTTTGTAGTAAAATAACATTCAGTATGTAAAATCAGCCTATAAGTGACTAAAAAATGCCCAGGCAATGCGAGGCCTGCTTGAGGCTCTTGTAAAAAAAATGACTATCGAATGCAGATAGATAAGTTAAGGGTAAGTCCCAACTTATCCTATGCAAAATCAAACCTACGCTTAGTTTAGTAAGTACAGTACCGTATGAAAAATAAAAATGTGAGACTAATCGATCTGACCTATGTTGAATACAAGCCTCAACCATTAACAAGTTTTTCAATTATGTTAGAATTATGCCTAATAAATTTATTTCCTACACGAAATTGTAAGCCTGTAGGCCCAAGCTTACTTATGAGCAGCAAAAACCCTAACACAAGTTTAAAGAACATGCCAAAAAAAACCTAACCATACTAACGAAATAAACGAACTGTAAATTATAAGGTCAAAAACCTCAACATAACACTAGAAAATAAACCTCTATGGAAATTAATCTTAAATAGCTAACTTAAAACTAAGAAATATACTGAACTGTAAATTATAAGGTCAAAAACCTCAACAAAACACTAGAAAATAAACCTCTATGGAAATTAATCTTAAATAGCTAACTTAAAACTAAGAAATATACTGAACACCAGCGTAGGTTTGAAAAACTTGTTCGTTTTTCAGTCACTCCAACTTAAATGTCATTAACCTGAAATTCAATTAAGAAATTAACAAAAATGCAAAGGATCCTTCTGGATCCGAAACTTATTCTGAGAATTATTGATAATTACTGAATGCAAAGCTAAATTTCACTGTCTGAAAGCGAGAGATATAATAACCGCGCTGGGCTAAATTTGGACTCCTGCCCTGCTCGCGGAAACTTCCAGAATTCGCTCAAATCGCAAGTCACACGGCTTTCTTTTAGGGCGCGTTCAAACTGGCAATTTAATTTATTTAAATTTGAATTTGAATGGATAATTTCATTTTAATTTTAATAAAGGAGAGCACGCACTACCAGACATTCTACACTTTCTCATTCCTTTTCTGTCCAACTATCTAATGCAAGGGTTAATTGGTATTTTCAGTCTTTCATCTACCCAACCTGTCAACTCTGGAACAATCTTCCTCAATTCATCTTTCCTCATGTCTATGACCTCCCATCTTTCAAATGCATAGTGTCTAGGCATCTCGAAAACCCCCGACCTTGATTTTGGCTCTCTTCTATTGGGGAATTAGCTTTTGAAGACATTTGCCCTTGGCCCCCCCCCCCCTTCCTACATAAAAAAAAAGAAAAACCAAATTACCCCACTGGGGTAACGCTGCCTCGTAAGATTAAGAATCGACATTTGCGTGTCGACATTATTTCATGTCGACCTTAAGCAAGTATGGGAGGCGAACTATTCGACCTTATGCGTAGGATTTTCGGTGTCGGCATTATGGAAGTCGACATTATGTAGGTCCACATTATTCGGAGGTAACGTAATTTTCTCGATGTGACATTTAATTAACAAATTTTGACTATCCTCTTATAATTACATAATGTTCATGCTTTGATGGCCGGTGTCATTGTCAAATATTTTATTTATTTATTTCTATGTTTATAAAATCAAGAATCACACACGAGTGTGACTTTACATTTCGCTATAGATGATATTTCATCAGGAATACAGTTATTTCCTAATTTTACAATCATGGAGTAATTCGCATATTTTCGTTGGCTATAAATATAATAGCAGCACCATGAAGAAAAAATTAACAAAAGACAACAACAATGCTTGCGGAAGGTGTATGTACTGAATAATAATGCGATAGTCACATGCGTACAATACAGTAATGCTGTTATCAGTGTGACCATTTTTTTCAGAAGGAAAATACTAAAGAAATCGCCATATATTACTAGCATTTACTAAATCATTACATAAAAATACTAAAAAGATACTGAATATATATATATATATATATATATATATAGGATCAAGTAAAGATAAGCACCCCCAGCCTTCTTTAATTAGCCTTATAATGCTAACTAACGAAAATATCACGACCTAACCAACCAATCGTTAAGTCAACTGTACGCCCTTGACGATTGGTTAGGTCGTGATATTTTCGTTAGTTGGCCTTATAAGGCTAATTAAAGAAGGCTGGGGGTCCTTATATTTACTTGATCCTATATATATATATATATATATATATACACAGAAAGTTTATTCCGCTTCAAAGTCATTTTTATACATTTCGTTATTGCATAATTTTACCATTTCTTCTGTAGGATTGAAGTTAGTGTTTCTATGATTTGTTTTTATTATAGACACCTGCGAAAATATCGCTCAACATCAGCATTGGCTACAGGGATTGATAGTTAGGCCTTTAATTAGACTACACAAATGAGGATAGTTTTGCGTTTTATTAATTTCTCCCCAATAGCTGTCAATTAAAATGGCAGGATTTTTAATATAATATTCACAGATTAGTAATAATTATGTAAATTTAAAAGTTTGGTCACTAGTATATAATTTACATAAATCACCACCATCAATTAGCAAACACAATCATTTACTGACATCCGACTCACAGAAACAATGACTATGATGCAGCATATTTTCGTTATTCATAATTTTCGTTATCATTTTAAACTAATTGAGAGTATCATGATTTTTCTCAACTTCTATAAAAATAAAATACTAAATATTTACTCGTAAACATCCAGAATTTACTAAAAAAATTACTAAATATCCAGAATTACTAGAAAAAATACTAACTAATCAAATTTTCATGAAAATTTACTAACATAGTAATAAAAATACTAGATCTGGTCACACTGGCTCTTATGTACCGCTTCCTTTATTGATTTGTTTTTAAAGTCGTCGGAGGCAAAGTTTCTCTGTATGTTTTTTACGGATCCTTTTGTGACACAATTCACCATTAATTTACCTTATAAATACTGTATAACCATTTTTAATAAATTTTAATATACATATAGAATAATTGTTATTAGTAAAGGTTCACAGGCATACTGTACGATAATTATCTTTCGAACTCTGGCACCGTCTTCATGATAACTTTTAAAGTTCGCTGAGTGTTGGTGGATGTCGTGGAGAATGCGTGAACTCTGAAATATAGTGGCCTGCACATATGCTAAAACTTATATATAGTTTTGTTTGTTTTATGTATTAGGATTTAATTTGTTTTCAGTTTCCTTATTGTTAAGAGTAGTATATAAATAGACGCCCATATAAATTGATCTAGCTCTACAAACATATTATTTTTAGCCTCAGCTTAGTGAAGGTCAAATTTGTCCTGAGAGGCCTCAGGCTAAGGCTATATATTACATAAAAAATTAAATTATCGTAATAGAAAAATTAGCTTTGGCCTATACTTAACGTAATTAACTGTGCCTAAGATAACTCCTATTATTTTTCATAAAATTTTAATTTCAGATTATTCAAAATACTAGTAGGCCCAAAGAATTATTTTAACTGTCATAGTTGAAGTCTAACGTTAGGCATTAATTTAAAGTAGGCCTAACTTGATTAACCCAACCATATTGTTAGTGATAAGGCTAATATTATTTGTGTAGGCTCTAGGCCTATGCCCAGCGGACTAAAATATTAAAGTAGGTCCTGTGTCTATCCTAGCCTCCTAGGGCCTTAAAAAGACTACAGTACGTAATCTTGGGAGGTTATGTATTTTATCACACTCAGTCATTTTACACACCAAAATACATTTTTCTAGTAGTATTTGATGTGATTTGTTCAAATATGACCTCCATTTCCGTCGGAAATGAGATCCAACAAAGTTATAGTACTTTGAAGTTTGGCTCATTTTCAAGGGAAATGGAAGTCAAAATCTAAGCAAAACACATCAAATATTACTAGAAAAATGTATTTTGGTATTAATTAACCTAACCTAACCTTACCTAACCTAACCCTGGCTAAACGAGCCTAACCCTGGCTAAACGATCCTAACCATGGCTAAACGAGCCTAGAGTATTACCTTATTATGGATTAGGTGGTGGATACAGACGAGAGCTCGTTTAGCCAGGGTTAGGATCGTTTAGCCAGGGTTAGGCTCGTTTAGCCAGGGTTAGGCTCGTTTAGCCACGGTTAGGTAAGGTTAGGTTAGGTTAATTAATACCAAAATACATTTTCCTAGTAATATTTGATGTGTTTTGCTTAGATTTTGACTTCCATTTCCCTTGAAAATGAGCCAAACTTCAAAGTACTATAACTTTGTTGGATCTCATTTCCGACGGAAATGGAGGTCATATTTGAACAAATCACATCAAATACTACTAGAAAAATGTATTTTGGTGTGTAAAATGACTGAGTGGGATAAAATACATAATTACCTCTTGGGATTAGACGTTCTTAAACGGTGAATAAACTTAGACTAAGCATAGGCCTATAATTAAGAACATAACCTAACCCAAATCAGTTGTCACTTTTTGAATTATTGCTAAACTTATAGGTAAAAAAGTTATTTATGAATTGGTTAGACACAGGTTGTAGCCTACAAATTAGGAAGCAGGTTTTTGTAATATAATTGGCTGAGGCAAGACCAAGACCAATTAATCGACTTCCACACCTGATAGGTCCATTCCTGGTAACTGGTAACTTTCATTTTTGGGGTCTTTCAAAATTGCTCAACTTGATGTGGTTTAATTGAAACTTAGTAACTTCAGTCAGGTCTTGTAAGTAGGATTAGTTATCATTTGTTAAGACGGGTTTTGTGTTTAAAAATATTTGTTGTTTGTTTTGATGGTTTCGTCATTTGCTTTTTTTTAATTTTAATGGTAGGCCGTATTATAAGATATGGTATTTTATTTCAAGAATAACTCCACTAACAGCTCTGTTTTCTCTTAAGCACTAGCTTATCTTAACTAAAATACATGGATAAGGTAAGTGCCGCGGTAAAAGTATTTCAGGGCCAGTGTTCCCCTTGCATCTTCCTTGCTCGCCATTGTAAATTCAGTACTTGTTTCGGTGTTTCTGCTTCCAAGTTTCCTGAACATGTTCATCAATCATTAAGGATGAGTTTGTTAGATGTCAGTAGGTGTTTTGGTCTCCAACACTATGGTCGAGTGAAGTTCAAAAAATCTTACCCTCATTTCCTCTCGGTGAGAGAAGCTCATAGTCTAAGAGGTCCTGTGCCCCGTTTCCTCACGAAGGAAAACTGGCCGAGCGCCAAGAGAGGACCAGATGCTGACAGACAAAGTACTCTTATGCAAGGCGCGGCCATGGCAAGAAGAGGAGTTAAAATGATAGTGAGTTCAATACTGTAAACCAGACAGATTGTTGGTTTGAAAGTCGTAAAATGAACAACATTAAGTAAACGACTAATAAATCACCAAGAATATTACCATCACAGTATGTGCTGGTGGTGTAACACACACACACAATATATATATATATATATATATATAGATATATCTTTTTGTAGACAAAGTATATATATATATATATATATATATATATCACTTAAACGTGAAATAAATAAATGATGCAAACCCACAAAGGAAAGGAAAACTTATTCTAAGGCCTTTCGTGTATTCAACAGAGCACTTTGTCATGGAATGAAGGGAAAAGGCAGGGTGGTTAACGACCTTCAAAATCTTGAATTTACTTCTGCTAATCTGTTATTCGCCCGAAAGTCAAGAAACCGAAAATATATGCCTATGTACATCAAAACAAAATAGTAAAAAGAGATTCGCAAAAGGTTAACAAGTACTGATAAAGGACAAAATATATTTTAACAAAATGACAGTTCCCGAAATGTTGTTGAAATTATTTTTAAAATGGATGAATGTACATTCTACAATTTCTCTTCAAAGAATGCATCTATGGCAGGTATTGCTTTGTCAGTTTTTGGGGTACTGAAAACTGATTCATGCTGCGCTCTCAATGTTTCAGATATTTCTTTTGGATCGTCGGTTAGTTCATTATTTCCTTTCCTTAAGGGCCCGATGGTAGCGCGCGTTTTAGTTTTCCTTTTCGCATAACTCTAGAATTATTTTGGATTTTCCTTTATTGTTTCTACCGCCTTTTCCTCTTCCCTCTCTGTATGGTCCTTAATCAGGGCTTGTCTTTCCCTATCGATACCATCCAGTTTTTCTTGTATCACGTTCTTGGTATTATCTCCGCAGTTGGCTAACTTCGCCTCCACTCTCTTTTGCGGAATATTCTTCTCTTTTGCCTTTCTAGCCAGCTCCTCTTTCCTTTTGGCTGTGATTTCGGAGCACATTTTTCTAAAATTCTCAGCGTTTTTTCTTCCAAGGTTGTTAGCATTTCTTCAGTTGTTTTATTCTCTAAAACTGTTCTCCATTCTATTTGGGCCATGTGCGATCTGATTGCTTCTCAATTTATAGTCTGGGAGTTTAAGTTTAAGGCCCTAAATTTGCTTCTTTCCTCAATATGTGTATTGTCTTTTAATGTTGTCGTCATATTTGTTGATATCTCGAGCAAGTTGTGGTCTGAGATAATGGTTGGGGTTATTTTTATATCAGCAATCAAGTTCGTGTTATTCGTGAATACCAGATTTAGGCAGTTATATTTTCTGGTATCTCCTGTGTCAGCATAAACTCATTTGTGAGAGCCATCAACATTTTTGCTTGCTCCTGGTCTTCTCTTGTGCCTCCCTTGTCCTGGTGTATATATATATATATATTCCTATCCACCTTTTTGTATTTTATAAATGGGAAGCTAAAGTCTCCGCAGATCATTATATTGGGGGATGGAGTGTTTATGGCCTTTATTAGCTTTCTGATGTCATCAATGGCCTTCGAGAATTTTTTGGTTGGGTTGTTTGGAGGTCTATAGATGACTATTAATATTACGTTTAGTTTTTATATTTTCAGTGCTAGGAGTTCCACAAAGCTGTTTGATTTACTTATTATCGTCTCTGTCATATGACCTTCATGTACATATATAACACAGCCACCTTTACGTCTCGTTGTTCTATCCGGTCTTAGTAAGTTGAAGCCCTCTATATTTATCTCTTTCTTATCAATACTATGTTCGCAGTTTTCACAGTTTCCTTGGCAATCCTTAAGATGAGTTTCTGTGAGGCATGCGATGTCCGCCCTTGTTTCGTCCATAAATCCTTTCAGGTACGAAACTTTGTTGAGTGATTGGTTTGGTTTTATTCCTTGAATATTAGCCAGGACAGTATTTATGTTCTTTGTTTTTCGTTGCCCCTTGTGTATTTTAAGTTCGTTTTCCTTTGGTATCGCTTGTTTCGTTGCCCTATGATCCTCCGAGAGAGATCTGTTTCCGCCTACCTGTTCTGGTAGCTTCTTGCCCGGAAGCGGTTTAGCTCTGGGTTTTCCAGATGTATCAACTGCATGCGTTGGATGACATTTAGCAGCCGTATTGTGTCTGCGATGTTGAAAAAAATTTTTTGTTCGCTTATTGTGTTCCTATTGTTATTCTTATTGTTATTCCTATTGTCATTTAAACTGTCCTTTGTTCTTTGAGTCCGTCAGGAGATGTTGATAGTATAATTTTTTCCCGTACTTGCAGGTTCTATATTTTGCGCAAGTCCGGCAGATGTCTGGGTGGTAGAATTTGCATCTGTTTCCAAATTTACAATGACCATTATTATAGAAGAAATTGCATATTGGGGGATTGTCCTCTTTTAAATCCGCAGTTATCTTTTATATAATATCTGCATATAATTCCTTCCCCATATTTACTCGTGACCTTTGTTTTGTGCTCTTTATTGGGGGACAGTTTCACTCCGTTTTCTTGATTGCCCTCTTGTCTTTTCCTATTTGTGCTATTTGTGTTAATGTCCTTCGTTGCCCATATACTATCTGTTGTATGCCTATCTGACATAGGCATATATTTTTGGTTTCTTTTCTTTGCCCTTCATTCCCTGAAGAGGTGTACTGTTGAATACGTGAAAGACCTTCGAATAATTTCTCCTTTTCCTTGTGGGTTTGCACCATTTTATATATATATATATATAATATAATAGCTGGCGGTCCTACTTTTACAATTAGGATTTTCCGGTTAAAATCGAAACTGGGCTAAGAGTCAAATATTTGGTTGAGGTCAGAGGTTTTCTCCCCCCTTTTTTTTTCTGGGAAGGAATTTGATTCTGATTGACAATTTTTAATTGGCAAATGGAATGAAATATTTATGTTTGTATTAAGATTTCATTAAGCGAATGTGGGACCTGAAAAGTCATCTAAGTTTGGATCAGAGTAGGCTAAGTAAAGAAGCGTAGCATCGCTTATCGTAAAGTTTTTCCACAAATTACTAGTTTTTAAGAATGTTTTTAATTTCGATTGAAATTTTTTTTAACATCTTTTTATGGTTTGTTTAAGGGTGTATATGTATCGCGATCGTTAACAATGCTACGCTTCCTTACGTAATTAATGGACTCGTAAAAAAACACAACCCGAACAATCCCATATGGCCATTCATTAGTACGATTAATTCCGTTTCCTATAAAGTGTTCAAATGGTTAGTTAAACTCTTATATCCCCTTGTTTGTACGGTCTCCAATCCTCATGTGATTAATAACGAAGATTTAGTTAAAAAGTTAAATGTTATTAATTGAGTTAATAAAGATAGAAGAAAAAATAAAATAAAGATACAACATCAAAACTTACTAACTTTCAGTTAATAAGTTTTGATGTTCTATCTTTATTTTGTAAATCGCCAATTAATGACTTATTACAATTTTTCAAGGAGAAACTGGCTGATTACTCATTCCCTGTTGATGTAAACTCGTTAATGTCTCTCATTGTATTGAGTAATCTGTCTCAGATTACTCGGGTATGTATTCAGTATAATGTATTTCAATTTAATGGTAACTTTTATATAAGTAAGGATTTAGAATGTGAATGGGTGGGCCTTTTTTATCGGTTTTATTCAAATTATACATGAAATTTTTTTAGACAAAATTACTCTGTAATATTGTTAACTTTGATAAAAAATGGCTACGGTATATATATATGATATTTTATGTCTGTGTCCCACTCATTTAAATGTTGGTGAATTCCTTAATAATATCAACAGCTTAGTTTCCTCTGTTAATTAAATTCACCATAGAAATTGAAAGAGATAATTCTGTTCCATTTCTTGCTGCGATTGATAATACAAGTACGAATGGCTTTAAATTTGAAATATATTGGAAGCTTACAAATAATTCTTACGCGAATTTCTTTTCCAACCATCACAATTCCGTTAAACGATCTATATTCACATCTATGTTCCTAAGAGCCTGGAGAATGATGGTTAGCCCAGGATTTTTACCGAGTGAATTTAACACGTTATTTTACATTGAAAGCAAATTATGTTATCCGACTTATTTCCTGTCTAAATAAAACTAAGAAATCTTTTTATAACACTAACGAGGAGGAGTTACGAGTACGAGAGGAAGCCTCAAAAACCTTTCGGTCCATTCGAGGAGATTCCCGTTATTAAGCTAGTTCGTTTTTTAACTATTCCAGCAGCAGTAGTAGAAAACTATAGAGAAAAGCGTAAGGCTTTCTCCCTACTCTCCGCTCCCTCTCCGTTAGAGACGGGAGACGGGTACGGAAAAAAGGCCGAAGAAAATAATTTGACCCGGGAAAAGTAGCGAAGGAAATTTTAAAGGAAAGAGGAGAATATATAAACGAGCTCAACAATTACGCTATGCATACACAGATAGCACCGTTGTATAAACTGACGTAATATTTGCGCTGATCGTACATGAACTATTTGATAGCGTCACAAAAACCTCGAACATATGATTTTAATTTTATACCAAATATTTACAACTCTCTCTACCGAAGTATAGGGCCAACAAAGACCCCATAACCCACTCCAGGATTAAGAGAGCTACACCCATGCGCGCGCAAAGCTATCACCCTGGCTAGTTTTACGTTAATTTACTACTGTATCTAGAAAATACAAACGTAAAGACTACATAACATAAAGAATAGTGCCCATAATAAGATCTGTATGATGTGCACGTGTAATATGACTGGTAGTTTTGATGAGTGACTCGGACTGAAAGCCAGTCATTTGATTTAAATCACCCTGACTCGAACATTTTGTGTTTTAATGGATTTTAATTTCGGTTATTTTCAATTCAGTGGCACCCTTTTGCTGTTCATATTTTTTTTTGCTAAAAATTAGTTAGAAGTATATGAAAGGTGTTGTGTTCCTATAAATTACACTATAATATAATTTATTTTTGTTGAAGTGCAAAGTTGCAAATTAGTATTGTAGGCATAGCCGCCCAGGCTATGTACCGTATTTATGTTTCTGCAGTGTTTGAAACTCGGCCTAGGCCTATTAATATATTCATCATTCTTGCGTTAAAAGATTTATATATTTATATTTAATATTAACTAACTAATCTAGATTTATCTAATGCTTAAGCATTTTAAGACTTTATTATAATTATTTTTTATAAACTGGGAAGTCCCAGGATCCCGGGACGATGGCCGATTTTGTCCCGGAAAACTGGGATAGTGAAAACCCCTCGAAAACGAGAAACCCTAATTGGGACTCGGTATGTATCGGTGAAACCGGCAAAACTTTGGCCACTAGAATCAAACGGCATAATTACTGTATTCGCGCAGCTAATGAATCCAGCGCTATACTTGTCCATGTACGTAATAATAATAATCACGTGATTGATTGGAATAATTCAGGCTTCTCGTTCAGAAATAATATCGATGTTGAAAGAAATATAATTGAAGCATCGTGTATTAAGCATATTAGTAATTTTAATGGTAGTTCCGGTAAATATAAACATGATTGTATTTCCAATCTTATTTTTAATCAGTATAAAAACAATTTCTTACCACCCTTCAATAATCCGAGAAATTAGATCCTTGGTGAGAGGTTTCTATTAAGGCATGCGTACGCCGGGAGGACTAGTCTGTATTTTCAGTTTCCCCAAAGAGGAGTTAAACGAGAAAGTATTCGGAGTGGATGCTTCACTTTTTCATGCGGATTACTGAAATATACCTATATATACTGTATATACACATACATACACGTATACTGCCTACCGTAGCTTTATTATGGTGGACTGATAGCTTCAGCCTACAAAAGCATTCCGCATAATTCTCTCAAAAAAATATCTACTGACCTCCGCAATCCGCATGATACAAATATCAATAGTTCCGTTAATGTTCTTACGACTATAGCTTTGGATATGTGAAAAGTACATTCTAAAATAATTATAGAAGTTGCATTTTTCATGCTTACTAATTACTATTAATTATCGACTTACAAAAATCAAAATATGGTATACAAAATAGAAATTTAGTGAAATGGGTGTCGCTTGAAAACCAATGATACCCGAGTTATATCATGAGTTAAAAACAAATAATACTACTTGGTAACGTTACAAAAACCTCGAACATACTTTTTTATTTTATACAAAATACTCGCGGCTCTATTTACCTAGGTATCACGCCAACGAAGGACGCATGACCCACTCCAGGCTAGTCTTAAAAATACCTTGACTAAAGCAAACTCGCCACGTTTACACTCATGTACGCGCAAACCCCTACAAGGTGATTAAATGCTTTTACATGAAAGGAATTGAAACAGGAATTGAGAACGAAAGTCAGATTTTCCACATCATGCCCTCACCCTTCACATGCACAGAGAGAGAGAGAGAGAGAGAGAGAGAGGAGAGAGAGAGAGAGAGTTACAAGGAAAAGAAGTACCTCAAAAGGCCTTGCGGCCCATACCGAGGAAGTACCAATAGCAACGGGTGCCAGGGAAAATTTGTAAAAGTTTATTTTTCTTTCAACTATCCTAGCAGTAGTAGAAAACTGGATAGAAAAGTAGAAGGCTCTCTCCCCACCCTCCGCTCCCTCCCTGCCAGAGGCAGGTACGGAAAAAGGTTGAAGAAAATACCTTGACCCTGGAAAAGTAGCCAAGGAAATTTTACAGGAAAGTGGAGAATATATAAATAGCTCTATATTTAGCTTGCTCACAGAGACACCGAGCAAGCGAACTCCTGCAGAGTTTTCTGAGGTTTTAATCTTAAACTATGAGTGTGTTCAGTACTTTGTCTAGCCTATTTTTAAACAGATTTACACTTTGACTGGAAACAACCTCTGAGGGAAGTTGGTTCCAGATATTAACTATTTTATAGGAAAAGAAATTTCCGCAGACTGAGGTCCTAAATGTCTTTACACACTCAAATAGTGTGCAAGATTTCGTCTAACCTTTTCTTGAACTGATCCACAGAGGAACTGTTCACAACTTCCGAAGGTAACCTGTTCCATGTGTCACAGATCTTATACGTAACGTAATTCCCACACACACTAGTCCTAAACCGTTTCAAATCCAACTTCCAACCATTGTTGCGAGTTGGGTTATCATTTAAACTAAACATACTTCTAAAATCGACATCGTTGAACCCTCGTAAGAGCTTGAAAACCTCGATCAGTTGACCGCGCAGCCTCCGAGTTTCAAGCGAAAACAAGTTCAGGGCGCGTAACCGTCGATTGTAGCCCATATGCCTAACAGAAGGGATTAACTTTGTGGCCCTCGCCTGCACTCGCTCCAGCCTCTCAATATCTTTCCTGAGGGTGGGCGACCAGAACTGAACAGCATACTCCAGGTACGGCCGAACAAGGGAATTGTACAGTGAGAGCACACACTCCTTGTTCCGAAACTGAAATTGCCTCCTGATATAACCCAATAGTTTCTGGGCTTTCTTTTCCACCTCTACACACTGTTTCGTAAACATAAGGTCGCTGCTAATTAGCACACCCAAGTCCTTTTCTAAATCAGTCACCTCGATATTACTGCCCAACATCGAGTAGTCCGACTTGGGATTGGCGTAGCCAATGTGCATCACTTTGCATTTACCCAAGTTAAACGGCATTTGCCATTTTTCGGACCACTCTCCTATCCTACCTAGGTCCGCACGCAGTTCCTCGATCGCTTCGGGCGTCCCAACATTGGCCCCAAGCTTGGTGTCATCAGCGAATTTGGCGATCCGACTGACGATGCCACCGTCGATATCATTTATGTAAATGGTAAACAACAGTGGCCCCAAAACGGAACCCTGAGGAACCCCACTAGTGACCGAGGCCCAACCCGAACTAGCCCCTTTAATTACCACCCTCTGCCGCCTATTCCTCAGCCAGTTTTCAATCCACCTACCTATTTCCCCACCGATACCCAGCGCGCGGACTTTCGCCATTAGCCGGCGGTGAGGTACCTTATCAAAGGCTTTCTGAAAGTCGAGATAAAGTATATCAATCGCCCTACTCTTATCGTACTCACTCAACATGACGTGGAAAAACTCGAGCAAGTTGGTGAGACACGACCTATGCCGTCTAAACCCATGTTGGGAGTCCCCAAGCAGCTTGTAGGAATCCAAATGGTCAACGATTCTATCAGCTATTATCCTTTCTAATAATTTACCTAACTGAAGTGAGACTAATAGGAAGATAGTTCCCTGGACTTTCGTGATCCCCTTTCTTAAAGATAGGGGTCACGTTGGCCTCCCTCCAGTCACCAGGCACCTGGCCCATCACCAACGATTTGTTGAAGACTGTAGCCAGGTGGGGAGCCACCTGGTCGCGCACTTCTCGCAAAACACTGGGGAGAAACTGGTCTGGCCCAGGAGCCTTAAACGCGCTCAGTTTGTCTATTCTATGAGCAACGACTGTCGCGGTACATCTAACACTATCCAGGCCAGCACCTTCGTGCCTCACAGCTGGCTCGGGGATGACGCGGGTATCCTCCCTGGTGAACACTTCCGCAAAGTACTCATTAAGCACATTAGCGATGTCCGCGTCGGAGGTCCGCAGAACGCCGCTTCCGTCCTTTAAAGGACCTATCATGCTTCTAATGGGGTTTCTACTATTAACATAACTGAAGAACTCCTTAGGGTTCCTCTTGCAGAGGCTTGCCACCCGTAGTTCTTCGTTACGTTTCGCTAGCCTAACCTTCGCCTTCACTTCCCTACACAGGCGGACATACGCTTCAGTGTTCTCGTGGGAACGATTGGCCTTCGCCCTCCTATACACTACTTTCCTATTTCGGATAGCCGAAGCGATGCCACGATTGAACCACTTAGGCTGCGTTGAAGCAGGGGTGACCAGTTTTGAGGGTATGGCAGCAGACTGCAGCACCATAAACTCATCCCGGAATGCACTCCACACTCCCTCAACATCGCCGCAACCTCTAACCCCATCTCTGCTACGCTATCCCTGAGGCTAACAAAGTTCGCCCGCCGGAGATCGAGCTTACTGCCTCTCGAGTTACTACGCTTCACCCGAGGGACGCACATACGGAACCTAATAAGAGAGAGAGAGAGAGAGAGAGAGAGAGAGACCTCAAAAGGCCTTGCGGCCCATACCGACGAGATACCAATGGCAACGGGTGCCAGGGAAAAATTCCTACACCCTCAAATAGTGTGCAAGATTCGGTCTAACCTTTTCTTGAACTGATCTACAGAGGAACTGTTCACAACTTCTGAAGGTAGCTTGTTCCACGTGTCACAGATCTTATAAGTAAAGTAATTCACACACACACACTAGTGTTAAACCGTTTCAAATCCAAATTTCAACCATTGCTGCGAGTTGAGTTATCATTTAAACTAAACACTTCTAAAATCGACATCGTTGAACCCGCGTAAGAGCTTGAAAACCTCGATGAGTTGACCGCGCAGCCTTCGAGTCTCCAGCGAAAACAAATTCAGGGCGCGTAGCGTAAGCGTCGATTGTAGCCCATATGCCTAACGGAAGGGATTAACTTTGTGGCCCTCGCCTGGACTCGCTCCAGCCTGTCAATCGGCAATGGGTGTGTCAATTTTGGGGGTGAAATTACTAAATTGAAAATCATGTAATTTGGTAGCAATTTAATGTAATCATTTGGCATACAAAATAATATCCTTGCTTCAAAAACAATAAAAAATAACTCCTACCTACATCAATTTTAATTAAAAAATTCCATTTTTCCATAAATTCGTAACAAAATAACAAATGCGCGCAAACATCCTATCAACATTTAAAGTGGCAATAAGATATCATTCAATGTTTATTTGAAAGTAACCAATGCAGTCATGTCCTTTTTGCTGCGGTTTCTTGACATCAGCATTCAGCTTGCTTGCTACTTGCGCTTTGATGTAGCCTTCTCGCCTCTCGTGACTGTAAATTTGACTAGCTGCTTCTGTGAGCATTTTCACACATCTCTCCACACTCTGAGTGTGAGAAGGCCACTTTGGCACTTGCATTGGGGCCTCTTTAAGTTGTGTTAAATCTTTGTTTGTTATACATGTCAGTGGTGGCTCCAAAACTTCCGAACTCAAGTTAACTAATTCTGACAATTTCGTGGCATTGACGTTTATCGGAGGTACCTTCCTTGTCTGAACAGGGCAGTCTCCCAGCTGGTCATCATCTAGTGATGTTCCTCTAAGCTTTAGAATGATTTCCACAGCCTCAGTTCGCTCTTTGGTACATTGGCTGCAGAGTATTGCTTGCAAAACTGCCTCTGGCCTAGCATACCAAGCGGACCTTCTCACCACAGGTAACACGATGTCCACCACTACTTTCCTTTGGGTTCTCAGTAGCTGTAATTGAAACAAGATGTGGTTGGGCCCCTCCATCCACATTGGATTAAGTTTTACATTGAACCAGTGAGGAAGATAAAACCCAATAATAAATTCAACAATCAACATCAAATTCTGTAGCATTTTGCCCTTCAGTGCATGTTTGGAAACCCAAATCCTGCAGAAACGAATCGCTGTAGTTAACCAACGACTGTGACTTACGGGTCCAATCTCCAAGAGAGCCAGATTTTGAGGCAACTCTCCTGATCTGATTGCTTGAACAATACGATAAGCGTAAGATTGATCCGTGCTGAGGTCTTTGATAACTTCTTCAGACAACACTGGAAGGGGAGGGCCTACTTCGACTTCTGGAAATTTTGTATATATATTTCTAATTCCGTTGCTTCATCTAGCATGTTGCCAAGGGGGCCTGACCACTTGTTGTTGCTCTTTGTAGGACCATCAAGTTCCTGGATGAGATGACGAAGAGGTAGTTCCCCTGTGTGCAAATCACATACAATCCAAACAAGCCTTCTTCCAAGTTTTTTCTCTAAATGCGTCATAACACCGCCCTGCCATCCAGTGTTCACCGCAGTTGAGTCTCCACCAACGGCCTGCAGTGAACTGTCAAGTCTTCTTTCTTGAAGCCAACATATTATTTGATCAGCAATTGCCTCTGCATGTTTCTTGCCTTCTACTTCTGCTTCAGGAACAAAGTGAAACAAATAGCGGCCACCAGGTTCGGAACACACAGAGTAGTGTTCTTCTTTGATGAGACCGGGAAACTTTCTGTCCATTCCCTCTACCTCTAGGAGAACTTTTGTGTCATCTCTTCTTCCACCAAACAAAAGGCAAGAGAGACCTTCCTCCTTCAAATCTTTTTCATGCTGATCAGATATTTCCTTCATTATTTTTTCTTGTGCTCTTCTTATCTTATTATGATCTATCACTAAGGATGTATCCTCTTGGCTGATGAGGCCTGCATCTATCCAAGCGGCAGTGACAATCTCTGCAGTCTCTCGTAGCCCCGTATGGTGGCGAATACTGGCAAGGGCAATGTTTGAGATGTCTTTAGTGTTGTATTTCATTCTCTTCGGCGAAGGTTCAGATGGCATTTTGGAGCTGTCATCTGATGTTGCTTCTTTCTGTTCATCTGAAGAGCTTCAAAGAAGTGAGAAACCTCTTGATAGAGCTCTTCATCTCTTTGGGTGGCTTCTTCACTCTTCTTTTTCTTCCTTTCTTCCCTCTCTCGGATTTTCTTTTTCTTAGCAATAACAATCTGTTTTTTGGGGTCTGAATAATATGCCGAACCAATCTGCATACTTCCTTGGCCTCCTGCCTTTGTTCTCTGCGCCTTTATGAAAGCCAGCTCCAAAACAGGGATCTTCTTCTCACGAGGACAGCGACAATCAATGTGAGGGTGAGGTTCTCTTCTGCATGAGGGAGAACAATTGGCTTCAGAACACAACTCTATGGGACACCGGCAGTTAAAAATGTCAAGAAGAGTATCAAGTGTGTGCAGAAATTTATTTTTCTTTGCTAGTTTTCCTTTACCAAGTGATGTCTCAACAGCTTTGTGCCACAGCTTTGTTAATTTTAGCTCAATAGTTCTATACTGATTGAGTACAGGTGGTTTGAATAACAGCTTTTTTCCACTGATGCAGAAGAGGGGGAATCATGTCCCTTATGAGCTCTTTCTCTGTGTAGTTCCTTCTATCCTTTGTATTTTGTTCACGAAGGAGTAACCCTAGTCTCAGCATGTCTCGCACTGTTGGTAGTTCTGATACGGGAAGCTCCTTGCCTGTACCGACTAACAGGCTCAAGTGGCATGACGACTGATCTCTTGGCTTCAATTTTGGCATCTTAGGAATATCTGAAAAGAAAGAAAAACATTTAAGTATTTTATATCAATTACGATGTTTCAAAGTTTAGTCATTCGATGTTCTAAAATTCAATAAAAACATATTTCATGGGATTACAACATAATTAGACAGAAGAATATGATAATAATAAATAATTGTAATAATCCATACTTACAGTTAAACTGTAGTATTCGTCTAGTAGAATAACTATGAAGTAGGTACAAGAGCAATAACAGCAAACCACTGTCTATGACATCTAAGAGGCAACTGAGGACTGAGAGTGAGGGACAGTTCTATTCATGTTGTGACTTGTACATTGTACAACAACTATATGACCTTGAAAACACTCCATATGCGATCAGTGGGATAATTCTGTGACAGATGAATAGTTAATCAATTTATGTCCTATTATTTAGTAAAAGAGTCAATTTCTGAAACTTTAAGGTAAAATTGATGTAGGTAAGGGTTATTTTATTTCATTTTGGTTGGCCAATTTCAAATTTTGACATGAAAAGACACTATATTTTCACTACCAAAATTGATTTGAAAAAAGTTGGCAAAATTGACACACCCTAATGGGTAACTTGTTAGTTTTCCTTTAGGTAGACTTTCTTCTCGCAATCCTACGGTAATTAATTCAATAGTGTTGTGAGTTCGCATACCACCTCTTGTAAAAAAAATACCTACCTATTGATCTCACAAAATCGAACCATTTTTCGTAGCCGAATCAGTGAGATTTTGTAGCGCGATCTATGACCTATTGATTTTTATATTTTTGGGGGGGTTTGACCTATTGACCTATTTTCATTTATATGTAAAGAAGAAATTTTTTTCGTGAAAAGTAAACAAATTTTTTTTTAAAGTATTGAAAAATTGACTAATACAATTTTTTACGTAACTTTAAATAAGGGCGAGGAGAAAATTGATGCACTCCCGTGCATCAATTTCCTCCTCTATAAACTTAGCTATTAGTCATAGGACCGTCGCTCGCGGCTGCGTCTCATATCCAAGTTGCTGCGAACTGGGCGTGAAATAGGTCGCCCGACCTATCATTACCCGCGAGCGCGGAGATCATGCAGACGACGGCTGCTGCTACTACGACGCTCCTATTCTCGTTCTGCTTTTTTTAGCCGACTGGTTAATACTTCCACCCACCACTAAGAGCTTAACCTACTTCGGCTCCCCGACATTCTTTCCCGAAATTAATCGCTAAACATGGTAATTAATTCAGAGAGATTACGGGTACTGCCTATGGGCAAAGATTTGACCAATGAGGCGCGCCCGCGAACCTCAGTTTCATCGGCGTTGTACTAAGAATCACACTGATAATTAGAAATTTTTTTTGGCTATAAAGGCTACTTTATTGGGCTCGATTTAACTATCCCGGCCAAAAAGTTTGGTTCCATTTTACTTTCCTTTGCTACTTTATCCTCTATGACGCTACTTCGTATTTGCCGCATAGGGGCGCGAACGGGAATCTGGCCCTCCTGGGGGCCCGAATTAACTATACAACAATAGGCATTAATAAGTTGCCGATTTCCTACTCGGGTGTGGGAAATATAGGTCGAACAAAAACTGAAGGACCTAGGTCTTGTTTACTGTTCTACTCCCACCTACCCCCACTTGCTTTGGGGGAAGGAGGATCTTTTGAGCGCTTCGTCTCCCCGATTAGCGCTTTAAATTCTATCCTGGCGTCAACTAACCGCTTCATCGGGTCGCCGGATATTGGTTGTGTACCTGGCGGACGCCGGGGAGTCTCATTGTAGTCCCACGACCGTTTCAAATCCAACTTCCAACCATTGTTGCGAGTTGGGTTATCATTTAAACTAAACATGCTTCTAAAATCGACATGTTGAATCCGCGTAAGAACTTGAAAACCTCGATGAGTTGACCGCGCAGCCTCCGAGTTTCCAGCGAAAACAAATTCAGGGCGCGTAAGCGTCGATTGTAGCCCATATGCCTAACGGAAGGGATTAACTTTGTGGCCCTCGCCTGGACTCGCTCCAGCCTCTCAATATCTTTCCTGAGGGTGGGCGACCAGAACTGCACAGCATACTCCAGGTGCGGCCGAACAGGGAATTGTACAGAGAGAGCACAATCTCCTTGTTCCGAAACTGAAATTGCCTCCTGATATAACCCAACAGCTTCTGGGCTTTCTTTTCCACCTCTACGCACTGTTTGGTAAACTTAAGGTCGCTGCTAATTAGCACACCCAAGTCCTTTTCCAAATCAGTCGCCTCGATATTACTCCCCAACATCGAGTAGTCCGACTTGGGATTGGCGTAGCCAATGTGCATCACTTGCATTTACCCAAGTTAAACGGCATTTGCCATTTTTCGGACCACTCTCCTATCCTACCTAGGTCCGCACGCAGTTGCTCGATCGCTCGGGCGTCCCAACATTGGCCCCAAGCTTGGTGTCATCAGCGAATTTGGCGATCCGACTGACGATGCCACCGTCGATATCATTTATGTAAATGATAAACAACAGTGGCCCCAAAACGGAACCCTGAGGAACCCCACTAGTGACCGAGGCCCAACCCGAACTAGCCCCTTTAATTACAACCCTCTGCCGCCTATTCTTCAGCCAGTTTTCAATCCACCTACCTATTCCCCACCGATACCCAGCGCGCGCACTTTCGCCATTAGCCGGCGGTGAGGTACCTTATCAAAGGCTTTCTGAAAGTCGAGATAAAGTATATCAATCGCCCTACTCTTATCATACTCACTCAACATGACGTGGAAAAACTCGAGCAAGTTGGTGAGACACGACCTATGCCGTCTAAACCCATGTTGGGAGTCCCCAAGCAGCTTGTAGGAATCCAAATGGTCAACGATCCTATCCGCTATTATCCCCTCTAATAATTTACCTACAACTGAAGTGAGACTAATGGGACGATAGTTCCCTGGACTTTCGTGATCCCCTTTCTTAAAGATAGGGGTCACGTTGGTCCCTCCAGTCACCAGGCACCTGGCCCGTCTCCAACGATTTGTTGAAGACTGTAGCCAGGTGGGGAGCCACCTGGTCGCGCACCTCCCGCAACACTCTGGGGAGAAACTGGTCTGGCCCAGGAGCCTTAAACGCGCTCAGTTTGTCTATTCTATCGGCAACGACTGTCGCGGTACATCGAACACTATCCAGGCCAGCACCTTCGTGCCTCACGCCTGGCTCGGGGATGATGCGGGTGTCCTCCCTGGTGAACACTCCCGCAAAGTACTCATTAAGCACATTAGCGATGTCCGCGTCGGAGGTCCGCAGAACCGCTGGATCATGCTTCTAATGGGCTTTCTACTATTAACATAACTGAAGAACTCCTTAGGGTTCCCCTTGCAGAGGCTTGCCACCCGTAGTTCTTCGTTACGTTTCGCTAGCCTAACCTTCGCCTTCACTTCCCTACACAGGCGGACATACGCTTCAGTGTTCTCATGGGAACGATTGGCCTTCGCCCTCCTATACGCTACTTTCCTATTTCGGATAGCCGAAGCGATGTCACGATTGAACCACTTAGGCTGCGTTGAAGCAGGGGTGACCGGTTTTGAGGGTATGGCAGCAGACTGCAGCACCATAAACTCGTCCCGGAATGCACTCCACACTCCCTCAACATCGCCGCCGACCTCTAACCCCATCTCACCTACGCTATCCCTGAGGCTAACAAAGTCCGCCCGCCGGAGATCGAGCTTACTGCCTCTCGAGTTACTACGCTTCACCCGAGGGACGCACACACGGAACCTAATCAGACCGTGATCACTCCCGCCCAACGATTCGTCAACGGTGAGGCCAGTGACGAGGTTGTCTTCGGTCGTGAATACTAAGTCTAGAACGCTTTCGCCTCGTGTAGGCTCATTGACCCACTGAGTGAGGAAGTTCTCATCAGCAAAGTCAACTAGCCTCCTCCCTTCAGCATCAGCAGTCCTGTCTTCCCACTTTATGCCGCGACAGTTGAAGTCTCCTAAAACTACACACACCCTATCCCCTAGCAGGCTACTGAGTTCGGTGTACAGGGCTGTATCCTCCTCGAGGAGGAGATGCGGAGGTCTGTACACCAAGATTAACCTATAGTTCGTCCCTCCCACATTCAGATCGACGCCAAGCAGCTCCCGTTCCGACCGGAACTGGCAGTCAACCGGACTCAACGTGTCCCTCACGTATATTAGTACCCCCCCCCTCCCCACGGGTGCGGTCTTTGCGAAACATTCTATACCCGGGAATTTCGAACTCCCCAACGTAGTCCCTACGATCAGTATGAATCCAGGACTCGGTGATAGCAACGATATCCTGGTATTCTGATGCTAAGAGCGCCCGTAGCTCGCAAAACTTGTTCCTAATCGACCTAGCATTAAAAAGCATTGCACGGAGGGACTTCCCTATTCTGACCGCCCCCTAGCACGACCCGTTTCCCGAACAGCCAGGGCTGTCGGGAGTTGAAGACCCCTCACAACGAGGGGGCAACTTCCGCAGGAGCCTGAGCCCCCTCCAACGTGGAAGGAGGGTCACCCACCTGTACCTGGACGCACCCTTCAGTTGAAGGTACGTCCGCCACCGGCTCACATCATCTCCCCGGTGGGGGCCCATCATCTCTCCCCGGACTCGACCTCACCATTCTGTATAGGTGCCGGTCGAGCAGCGCGCCTAGCACACCTTTACCCTTGTTATTGAGGTGGACACCATCCCTCTGGTAAAGGTCCCACCTACCCGAAAATGCGTCGAAGGGGTCAATAAACCTCACGCCCAGCGGGACGCACAAGTCTTGCACCCTCTCGTTGATGCCAATGACCTTACTGAGCGCGTGGTCACTGGCATTCATTCGCGGTAAAATACCCATTAACATTCCCCTGTCTGTCTTCAGTTTTAGATCATCCGCAAGAGACATGATCTCGGTGATGATCCCTTCTGTAAGACCTACCCTACCGCCTTTGAGGAACAGGTCGTTGCCACCAGCGTGGACAACGATCGCAGTCCTCCGACTAGCCACGCGCACCTTCTCTACCTCCTTCCTTAAGTGCGCCGTTCCCCGCCCAGGTAAGCACCTTACCTTCCTCCCATCCCGGTTTGCAGAAGCAAAGTACTTCTCCTGGCCCCTGATCTGCGAGTCCCCAATCAAAACGGTGTCTTCCTCCTTCGAGCACAGGAGACTAAAGCGGTTGGAGGTCCTGACAGGGGCAACTGGGGTCTCAGGCTTCGGCTTCGCAGCCTTCTTGCCCGAGACCTTTCGAAACCCGTCGCCACCCATAGACGCAGTTACACCACCCGACCCACCCCGACCGGCAGCTACATCCTTCGGTTTCTTTGGGCCATCAGTAGGCCCCTTCCCACCCTTTTTCTTATCGGCCCCTTCCCACCCTTCTCTATCGACCCCTTCTCTATCGACCCTTCCACCCTTCTCTATCAGCCCCTTCTTTACGCCCTCCACCTTGCGCCGCGGTTCCGTGCATTCCACGTGGGTCGCTGGCGATTCTTCACACTGATTTTGTACCCTAGCCCCGGTTGCACCTCTACCCTTTCTCCGCGGTCCCGAGCCCTGTCCAGTCCATCGCTGGACCGCCTTTCCATGGCAGCTATCCTATCAATGAGCTCCGGGTGGAGGGCGCAGCCGCATCAGTGACCGCCGCACCTCCAACAGCCGGTCTGGACGACTCGAGCCGCCGGACCTCTCCTCTAGCTTCTCGTAAAACCGCATGAGTTCGCAAAAGCGGCACATGCTGGAGTGGTTGATCTTCGCGAAGCAGGCTTCTTTGAAGTTCGTCACCCACTGGTTTACTTCACACCTCGCACATTCAGCCTTCAGTTTCTGCGGTCCAGTCATTGTAACTTTTTTTTTTTTTTCGAACTCTGAATACTCTGAATAAGATAAAGCGTTCTAGCAATGAAAACTATCAAAAACGTTCTGACCAGTATATAAAAAAGGGGGGGGGGTGAATTCTTCCCGCGCGTAGACGCATCCACCTATTTGCAAGTGACGTTCATCCCTTCCAGAAGACTACACCTCTCGCTGCTGCCGCACCGACCAAAGGTCTCCCCAGGGCCGGACAGTCCCAAACGTGTCGCAGCTACCAACTGACAAACACTCGCGACGCAGGCGTCACGGATTTCCCGCCAGGAGCGACAGCGAGATGCAGCCCCTTACTAAGTCTTACTAGTCACTCACAAGCGGCCAGACTCTTAGAATCCAGTGTTCAAGGGATATCCCACCAGACCCAGAGGCTACGCCCGAGACTTTACGCTGGCCTGGCAGCCAGCTGGGCAGTAAAGCTCTCTCACCTCAGAGCAGTACAGCCAAGCACCATCAATTGGTCACCAAAGAACGGTCGCAGGGGGCTGGTCAGGCCATTACGCGTTAGGAATGGGCTTAACGGGGCACTAGCCACACTCCATTCATCGCGCCCCTACGCCTGGGACTCCTCCATCCTAGTCTCTCTCAACCTACGAGCGTTAAATGGTGTTATTTATAGAAGTTCCAAAGCCTCTCTTCCTACGCATGAGGTAGCAGTAGGGTCCTAATAGTAAAAGAAGAGAAAAAGACTTAATACTAAGAGAGAGAGAGAGAGAGAGAGAGAGAGAGAGAGAGAGAGAGAGAGAGAGAGAGAGAGAGAGAGAGAGAGAGAGAGAGAGAGAGAGAGAGAATTAAATTTGTACTTCAGAAAGAGAGTTTAACTGGAATTGAACTTGAGATTACATTATTTGGAAATGGAATTGGATTAATTTTTTCTTTCAATTGATTCTTTGGTGGAGTCGGAAATGACCAGCTATTATATATATATATATATATATATATGTGTGAAAATTATTTCACGAAAGTAACACGTGAAAAATATTTATGATGAATAAAACCACGAAGGAGAGGAAACACAGAATGGTGCTCAAGCGCTTTCGTCTAATGACGAAAGCGCTTGAGCACCATTCTGTGTTTCCTTTCCTTCATGGTTTTATTCATCATATATATATATATATATATATATATATATATATATATATATTAATGTAAAGAACGACGCTTGTGTAGAAGAGCGTTCCGCACAAGATGAGGAGGGAGAGGTACCTCGGTTTTCATTTGCTTGTTCTCCTCCTCATCTTGTGCGGAACGCTCTTCTACACAAGCGTCGTTCTTTCTTTACATTAATTATACTGTGTGTGTTGTTTGCAGTTAAAAAAAAAAAAATATATATATTGTAAAGAACGACGCTTGTGTAGAAGAAACGTCCGCACAAGATGGGGAGAGAGAACGAGCAAATGAAAAATGAGGCACCTCCCAGGAATCGAACCCGGGATCATCTATTTGCCAGTCGGATATGCTAACCACTGCACCAAAGTCCTCGATCAGTCACAACTCGTAATTCTCCTACATACGAGCGGAATCAAATGCCCTGACTGATCGGGGACCTTGGTGCAGTGGTTAGCATATCCGACCGGCAATTGAATGATCCCGGGTTCGATTCCTGGGAGGTGCCTCATTTTTCATTTGCTCGTTCACTCTCCCCATCTTGTGCGGACGTTTCTTCTACACAAGCGTCGTTCTTTACATTAATTATACTGTGTTGTTTGCAGTTACAAAAAAAAAAAATAATAAAAAAAAAAAATATATATATATATATATATATATATATATATATATATATATATATAGTATACTAACAGAACACTATACATAAATGAAATACTATGCATTATACTAAGTACTATATTAGTTTGTATTGTAGAGGTTGTTAATGATATTACATTATTGTTTTGCATGTGCAGCTTCTCTTGATTGGTAGGCCTGTGTAAAATAGAAGAATGTAGTAATGCAGTGTAGTTTAAGATGTATTTTGCTGTTGGTGTATGATTTCAATGTCCCAGTTTAGTTATTTTTCCCTCCGTAGTACATTTATCGTTTGTCGATTGAAAACAATATAATATGCTTCGCCTATGGCCTTTCTACTTTTATTTATGATTTTGTTAAGTGTACAGTGAGTTAATTTATTGTTTAGCCTAATTGGCGCACCTTGAGGTACGCCCATGTAAGCTGTAGTCTGATTTCGTTCATAAATATGTACCGTACTCGCGCAGAAACCATCCCAACAAAACTCAAAATTAAAATGTCTCAGTCTAAAGGACAGTTGTACTTCGTCTAAAATTGATTGAAGTTAAAAATGACTAGTTTTCATTTGTTTAAAACAATGGGGTGTTAGTTCTCTGCCCCTTGGTGGAATGTACTTAAAGGTGGGGGTGAAATTGCCCGTCCTGCCTACTTTTGCGAAGGGGCCACTTGTTTTTCTTAAAATTTTGGGGTTGGGCATGAATGAACAAACATTGATTCTTTGGCTGACGTAGTTTTTATGGTAGTGAAGGGGGCGTAAAAAAAAAAATGTAAGGGATTTTGAACCTGGTTTCCTCGGGCAAGTTTTCACGAATTTCTTTTGCAGGAAGAAGTGAGGGAAGTTTGGAGATTCTTAAGAGAAAATTTGGACCGACAATACTGAGCATACCGACGACAACTGAACAGAGAATGAAAGTGGCAGAATTCTTCTTGGACTGCAAGTCGGTGGTTGAGACAAAAAGACATTACCGTCGTTACTTCAACGTGCGAACAACACCGACTGATAACACAATTCGCAGCATTGTTAAGAAGTTTAAAGATGAGGGGACAGTTCTAAGTCAAAATGAAGGAACAGCGGAAGGCCCAGAACCGTTCGGACTGGAACAAACATTGAATCTGTCCAGCAATCAGTGGCACAGAGTCCGAAGTAACCTCATCGGAGACGGTCACAGGAACTAAGGTTGTTGGCCACATCCCTTTGGAGAATCATGAAATTAGAGTTCAAATGTTCGCCTAGAGAATCTAGGTGATGCAAAAGCTAACCGTTTCGACAAACTTGCTCGAGTGGACATCGGCGAAAAGATGAATGAGAATGGAAACTGCTTCAGTAACCTGTGGTTTACAGAGGAAACTCGCTTTCATTTGAATGGTCTAGTGAACTCATAGAATTACAGGTTTTGAGGAACTGATCTTCTTGAAGAAGTTGCAGAGAAACCTCTCCACAGTGTAAAGTGCACAGAGTGGTGCACTCTTGAGTGCGAACGTCTTTGAATTTCAGTCACGACTTATAATCCAAGAATTCTATCACTTTTATCTGTTCAATTGTCAGCAGCATCTTCAGTACTGTGGGCCAAAATTTTTTGTTTAGGGTCTCCCAACTTTCCTCACGTCACTTTGTAAAAGAGATAAATTCATGAAAATCTACCTGAGGAAGATGGGTTCAAAATTCCTTGCATGTTACGCTTCCTGAGCTTGTTAGCCTCTTAAACTTTATCGACAAGTTATATCGACTATCGGTGCGTATAAAAGTGAAAAAAGTGACGCTTAACAGGTTAAGTTGGCCTGTTGGTTTCATACAGGTAGACTTTCCCTTTCCACCTTCACTTACCCCACTTCCGGGTTCTGTAGTTAGGATCTATGTTATACAACTTCCCTTTAGTTATCAGTAAACAGTAGAGGAACGTGTATGCAACTTTTAACGCGACCCAATGTAAGTACCTTACCGTAGCCTATAAGGTATCTGAACGAATTATCATTCGAAATTTTTATTTTCCTGAGCAAGAGCCTTTTGAAAAAGGTCTAAAAGGTAATTGTGTTGCGCGAGTCAGTTTGCATTTGAATGATGCACTTGTAAAGAAACCTTAAAGAAAATAATTTGCTGCGGTTATATATGAATTTATATATATATAGGATAGGAATTTATCTTATCCTAAGAGGAGCGGGAGTTTATTTAGCCAATTCTTCGGGGATAAAGAAGGCGATATGGTGAGGACGAAACAAGATGAGTGTATTAATGAACGTAGTTTAGTTTACGAGATTTCATGTAATGGCTGCTCTGCCATTTATTATGGGGAGTCAGGGCGCGGCTTACCAAAAAGACTATATGAACATAGCGCAGACATGCGTCTACATCGAACATCTAACTCACTCGTCTTGCACGCAGGTAGGTACGGACACCTGCCAAACTGGCAAGAAGCTAAGATAATTCATAAAGGACTAGATAAGGGGATGATGAAAGCAATTGAAGCTGCTTTCTAACCCCAGGAAACGTGGTAAATCATAGAGAGGGGTTTATGTGTTTAGCCAAATTAACGGGAAAAATTATGGTGAAGTTAGCAGAAAGGGGTGGGGCCAAGGAGCATCATCAGTAACCAGCCAATCAGGTGAAGCCACGAATGTTCGTCCAGTAGGTTTGGAAAAGATCGTCTGCATTTAAATATTGTGATTAACTCATGTTGTCATTCTGTGTGAGGAAGGCCTTGTGCCGAAACGTAACGGAATATAACTCCATCTCTTATCTGTCACTTTTTCTACCACACACACACACACACCACACACACACACACACATATATATGTGTGTATATATGTATATATATATATATATATATATATATATATATATATATATATATATATATATGCTTTGTCCGGAGCTATAGGGCCCGTCCCTCTGTGGCTAAAGTGGGAATGCAGCTTCCTTCGATGTAAGGGCTCTCTCTGCCTTCGTGGACTATTGGACCCGTCTCCCCCCGATCCTTCTGGCACCGCGCGTTGGTTGAGAGTGGCCGCCTTTTAGGCACGGAGACTGGGTATGGGTGTATCTCCCCTGCTGACATCTATTGGCGGTGGGACCGAGTGTGCCCACGATTCGCCTTTCCCTTGTTGGAGTCAGTGGTGGCTGGATGCGCGCGGGGGATGAGCTTCCTTTTTGTTAGCTATGGCTTCTACTTCTCGGTTTACGACCTCTGCTTCTAATTCTCGGACTACTCCTTCTCTTAGCACTCGGGTGGTGGGCAACCAGGCCCACGAGTCCTGTATCACTGGAAGACCGCATCCTGAAGGGGTTGATCCCCCTCGGGCTGCGGAACACTTGCGTCCTCCTCGCTCAAAGACTTCTCGTAGCTTATTTCTGCAAGTCTTTTGACCCCTTCGTACGAGGGGCTGACGACTCTGACCCTGATTACCCTCGGTTTCTTGTCCTCAGTTCTTCCGCCTCTCCCCCCTTTAACAACGGGATGTTTTTGAGGTCTACGAGGACTTCACTTCCCGTTGTGGCGATGCCCGACAGATGTGGCCCCAGAACGATGGCTCTCTTGTGGTGGATGTCTCCTCCAGAGCCCAATACCAGAAGGTTTCGTCCCTCTCGACCCTGGCTTCAGCTCCCCTGGATTGTCTCCCCAACTCTACCTTTAACACTTGTGCGGGGGTAGTGCATGTTCCCCGCCTTTTGGAATACTCAGAGTCGGATCTTCTCACCCGCCTCTCCTCTCAGAAGGTGACTCGTGTTTACCCCCCACCCCGTATGGTTCAGGGGGCAAGGATTCCATCTCCCTTATTGATCTTGACTTCTGCTCGTTCCCAGTTACCCGAGAAAATTAGGGCCGGTTATCTTCAATTTCTGGTCCGCCGTTATACCCCCAGACCACGCCAATGTTTTACTTGCCAGAGGTCCGGACGCGTCAGTAAGACATACCGAAGTTCCCCTGGCACTTGTGTCAACTGCGCGTCCCCGACACCTTGTTCCTCCTGTTCGAATCATTCCCGCTGCGTCAACTGTGGAGAAGACCACGCCGCCGCCTCCTCTTCCTGTCCGACTTACATATTCGAGCGTGAGGTCATGTCGGTCCGGAAATCTGAGAAGGTCAGCTTTCAGGAAGCGAGGGACCACGTTAGGTCCTGATTCACACACCCAGGCCTTATCTTTGCTCAAACACTGCGCTCTTCCCGCCCGACTACTCCCGTTCGCCCCAGACTTCGACCACCTCCGTACCGTCCTCTTCCACACCTTATCATTCTAGGCTCCATTCACCCGTCCCCCTATCCCGTCCTCTACCTTCTCGTCGTCTCCACCCCCTGTATTCACTATTCCTCCAGCTCGTCCCCCCAGAACTTTCAATTCCACTGTCCCCATCTGCTCCACCTCAGTAGCAACTAACCCGCTTACTCACCCTCTTCTGGACTCTCCTCCCCTACGCGCTCTTCCGTTAGACGACCCATCGCCATCCCCCGGCGTTTGGGTCCTGCCAAGCTTCCCTGCTCAGAGCCCCCGTCTCCTTGTCCTCTTGTTCCCTCTTCCACCAGTTCTCTTCCTCCTACCCTCGTATCCCTTCCGCCTTCAGAGATCTCTTTCGTTTTGCCGGCTCTAAGTTCCCCTGTTTCCCTTCGCGATCGTCCCCTTCCCTCCTCCATTCCTGATGGTGGTCATGCGGCCTCTGAAATTCAAATTCAAGCCGACGTCCACCCTCCTCCTCCACCGCCCCGCTCCCTCGCTAACCTCCCGATGCCCTTGGTATCTTCACCTCCACCCCGGAAACCTTCATTCTCGCATTACCCCCGAAAACTAAATCCCCCTTCATCCTTTCATCCGTTCCTTAATCACCCCTTCTTCAACCCGCCCCCAAGCTTCGTCAGCTCGTCCTTCTGGTCATGTCTCTAAATCTCACCCGATTACGTCTCTCGCCTCCCCTGTATTCCGCTCTTGATGGCAGCTATCCTTCAGTGGAATTGCCGAGGCCTTCTCATTAATTGGGAGGACTTCCTCCTCCTTATCCAGGATTTTGACCCAGTGTGCGTCTGCCTTCAGGAGACCCAACTTGGGGTTCGCCCCTTATGCCCTCTCCAAAGGGTTTCGTCATATCTCCCCCCCCTCCTCCGTCTGATGCAGCCCCCCGTGGGGGCACAGCCATTTTCATCTGTTCTGATGTGCCATCTACTCCCCTTCCCCTCAACACCCCTCTCCAGGTAGTAGCGGCCCAGGTTTTCCTAGACCGTTTATATTCAGTTTGCTCTTTATATCTCCCCCGTCACAGGAACTTTCTGTTGACGAGCTTTCCGCTCTCCTCCTGCAGCTTCCTCCCCCTTTCCTCCTTCTGGGAGACTTCAACGCGCGCCATCCTCTGTGAGGTGATACTGTCACCAATCAGCGGGGTGGCGTTGTAGTCTCCCTTTTTTCAACTACTTCTGTCTGTTTTCTCAACACCGGCCAGCCCACAGCTTTTCACCTCCAGACCCGTACATTTTCCTCCATAAATCTTTCGCTTACTTCTCCTTCCGCCTTCCTTGCCTTCTTTTGGTCTGTCACTCCAGACCTTTACCCTTTACGTAGTGATCATTTCCCCCTCCTCCGTACGTCCCGGACTCCCAGCTCCTCCGCTCTTCTGACCCGATGGTCCCTCGTTAAAGCTGACTGGCCTCTTTTTTTACTCCGAAAATCAAACCTCTGCAGCTTTGAGTAACTTTCCGACTGTCGATGCTGCCTCCACCTACCTCACAGATAATATCACCTGTGCCGCTCTGTCCTCCATTCCCAAATCTACATTCTTCGCTCCCACCTCTGCCCCTTCGGTTCCATGATGGACCCCGTCATGCACTCTGGCTGTTCAGGCTAAGAAGTCGGCCTTTCGCCGTCTTCAACACAATCCATACCTGGCAAATTCAATAGCCTTTAAACGTGCGCGAGCTCAGGCCCGTTTCACAGTCCGTGAAGCCCGCCGCTTTTCTTGGCGAGCTTACGTCTCCTCACCTCCAGCACCCCTTCCTCCCGAATCAGGAACAAGATTTGGAAAATTTCCGGAAAATCCATTTCTCATCCTTCTCCTGTCCTCACGATAGAAGGACGCCCAGTGTCCTCTCCTACTGCAGTGGCCGAGACCTTGGCCTCGACCATAGCCTCCATCTCCCGACACGACCACCGTGATCCTGCCTTCCTCCGACGTAAAGCTTTGCTTGTTCGCTCCTCTCACCTTTTTCAAACTCCCAATAATTTCCCCTATAACCGCCTTTTTTCTATGTCGGAACTGAGATCGACGTTTATGTTTGCAGCAACTCTGCTCCCGGCCCTGACGGCATCATTTCGAAATGCTTCACCACCTACACCCTTCGGTTTATTTCTTTCTCTACATTCTACAATTGGATCTGGGTAGGGGGCACCTTCCCTTCCTGTTGGAGGGAAGCAGTGGTACTCCCCTTTCCTAAGCCCGGTAAGGAGCCGACATCTCTCAATTACCGTCCAATAACCCTCATTAACTGCCTCTCAAAACTTTTAGAGGAGATGATTTCTCGGCGATTGATGTGGCACTTAGAACGCCACAATTTACTTTCCCCTACACAGACCGGTTTTCGCAGGGGCCGTAGCACCACTGACATCTTAGTTCAGTTGGAAACTGCAGTCCGTGTGTCATTTGCAGAGTGACGTCACCTTTATGCAGTCTCTCTTTATTTGGAGAAAGCGTATGACACCACCTGGCGGTGGTGGATCTGCCCGAAACTTTACCTTTTGGGCTTCCGGGATTTTCTCCCTTCCTTTATCTCCAACCTTCTGTCTTCCCGTTCCTTTCGAGTTCAGGTGGGTACCTCCCTCTCTTCTGTGCAATCGCAGGAGGGGGGAGTCCCCCAGGGCAGCGTCCTAAGCGTCGTCTGCTTCGCTTTGGCGATCTGCGACGTGGTGACGGCTCTGTTCCCCCGGGGATTACGGCCACCCTGTATGTCGACGACCTTGCCATATATTGCTCCGGCTCCCGACTTGCCTTCCTTGAACGTATTCTCCAGCGGGCCCTCGATTCGGTTTCCAATTGGGCCACAGACCACGGGTTTCGATTTCCCCTTCGAAAACTGTGGCAATGCACTTTTGCCGCTGCCGCCGCTGCACTGCCGTTCCTTCTCTCTCTCTTTATGGATCACCAGTCCCCATTGTACCCGAAACTAGATTTCTGTGTCTCCTTCTTGATTCCCGCCTCTCCTGGATTCCCCACTTGAAGTCTCTGAATGCTTCATGCCTTCAGACTTGTACCCTTCTCAAGTTCCTCTCTCATACTGACTTGGATGCTGACCGCCATACTCTTTGGCGGCTCTACCACTCCGTAGTCCAAAGTAAGTTGGATTATGGCTGTCAGGCCTATTCCTCCGCTCTACGCATGCTGGACCCGATTCGCTCCTTGGGTGTGCGCATCCGCACTAGCGCATTCCGATCCTCTCCAATCGTTAGCCTGTATGCGGAGAGTGGTCATCTCCCGTTGGATGCCCATCGTACCTTGGAGGGTCTAAAATACCTCTTTCGTGTTCGGCAGTTTTCTCCCACCCAGGTCTTCCAATCCCTCTTCGGCCCTTCCACTGTGGCATGCTTTGATCGTCATCCCCACTTGATCCGACCGTTTGGTCTCCGAATGGCCCCCGTCCTGTCTTCTCTGGGGTTGGAGGGGCGAGTACTCTCCTCTTCCCCCTCCAACTACCCCCATGGACCATTTCTCCCTTCCGTATCTGCTTCTCCTTTCTATTGTACCAAAGTCCCTGTCCCACCCATCCGCCCTTCGACAATTATTCCTATCCCATTCATCTTCCCATGCCAACTCTATCCCAGTGTTTACTGATGGCTCTCGCTCTCCACTGGGAGTGGGCTGCGTGACCGTCTTCCCATTGGAAATTAAGTCACTATCCCTCCCTCCAGCGCCATCTATCTTTACAGCTGAACTATTGACTATATGTTTGCCCCTTCAGTTTCTTTTTCAGCTTCCTTCAACATAGTTTATTATTTATTCTGACTCCCATAGCGCTTTTGAGGCCCTGCCCTCTCTTGTCTCTCCGCACCCACTGGTACGACAGATGCAGGACTGGCTGGTCCTTCTTTTATCACGCCGTAAAGTAGTCGCCTTCTGTTGGGTACCTTCCCACGTTGGTGTTCCGGGCAACGAGCGCGTGGACGCCGCGGCGAGAGAGGTGTCCTCCCTGCCTTTCAACCCTAACACGCCTCTCCCGGCGTCGGACTTTACGAGGGTTTTCCGGGAAGCACTCCTTCGGCCGATGGCAGCACCAGTGGGAGGATGTCCTGGAATTCCTTGATGGCGTCGAAGCCCACGATTCGACGGTGGCCTTCCTCTTGTCAGCGTGACCGACGGTTGGAGACCGCTCTGATGCGCCTATATGATCGGAAGATATGGCGAAAGAAGGTTTTTGGCATTATTCGATCACTTTGAACTTCCCCTCCCATCCCTCAAAAAAGAAAAAACCCACATATAAAGACTAAATTTCTGACATGTTTAAAATTACTGGTTGGTGGTTAAAATTTAAATTTTGTTTTGAGGTGAGGCTGATTCTGTTCAAGATTGATTTCTGATTGCTGATGGACGTAATTTCAGTGATAAAAAACATTAAGGGAAATAATACAGTGAAATTATCTTTAATATAAAATATATTTTGAGTGGATTTCAGGGGTGAACCCAAAATTAATTTCACGGTAAAATTTTTTTATAGTATATTTAATTCATTACATGTACACCGAGAAAGATATTTATACTCTCTCTCTCTCTCTCTCTCTCTCTCTCTCTTCTCTCTCTCTCTCTCTCTCCTGGCTGTTCGGGAAACGGGTCGTGCGAGGGGGCGATCAATTATGTTAATAGTAGAAAGCCCATTAGAAGCATGATAAAGGACCGAAGCGGCGTTGTGCGGACCTCCGACGCGGACATCGCTAATGTGCTGAATGAGTACTTTGCGGGAGTGTTCACCAGGGAGGACACCCGCGTCATCCCCGGGCCAGGCGTCATGCACGAAGGTGCTGGCCTGGATAGTGTTCGGTGTACCGCGACAGTCGTTGCCGATAGAATAAACAAACTGAGCCCGTTTAAGGCTCCTGGGCGAAACCAGTTCCTCCCCAGAGTCTTGCGGGAAGTGCGCGACCAGGTGGCTCCCCACCTGGCTACAGCCTTCAACAAATCGTTGGAGACGGGCCAGGTGCCTGGTGACTGGAGGGAAGCCAACGTGACCTCTGTCTTTACGAAAGGAGATCAGGAAAGTCCAGGGAACTATCGTCCGAGTAGTCTCACTTCGCTCGTAGGTAAATTATTAGAGGGGATAATAGCGGATAGGATCGTTGACTATTTGGATTCCTACAAGCTGCTTGAGGACTCCCAACATGGGTTTAGACGGCATAGGTCGTGTCTCACCAACTTGCTCGAGTTTTTCCACGTCATGTTGAGTGAGTATGATAAGAGTAGGGCGATTGATATACTTTATCTCGACTTTGAGAAAGCCTTTGATAAGGTACTTTACCGCCGGCTAATGGCCAAAGTGCGCGCGCTGGGTATCGGTGCGGAAGTAGGTAGCTGGATTGAAAACTGGTTGAAGAATAGGCGGCAGAGGGTTGTAATTAAAGAGGCTAGTTCGGGTTGGACCTCGGTCACTAGCGGGGTTCCTCAGGGTTCCGTTTTGGGGCGACTGCTGTTTATCATTTACATAAATGATATCGACAGTGGCATCGTCAGTAGGATCGCCAAATTCGCTGATGACACGAAACTTGGGGCCAATGTTGGGACGCCAGAGGCGATCGAGCAACTGCGTGCGGGCCTAGGTAGGATAGGAGAGTGGTCCGAAAAATGGTAAATGCCGTTTAACTTGGATAAATGCAAGGTGATGCACATTGGCTACGCCAATCCCAAGTCGGACTACTCCATGTTGGGGAGTAATATCGAGGCCACTGATTTGGAAAAGGACTTGGGTGTGATAATTAGCAGCGACCTTAAGTTTACCAAACAGTGCGTAGAGGTGGAAAAGGAAGCCCAGAAGTTGTTGGGTTATATCAGGAGGCAATTTCGATTTCGGAACAAGGAGATTGTGCTCTCTCTGTACAATTCTCTGATTCGGCCGCACCTGGAGTATGCTGTGCAGTTCTGGTCGCGCACCCTCAGGAAAGATATTGAGAGGCTGCAGCGAGTGCAGGCGAGGGCCACAAAGTTAATCCCTTCCGTTAGGCGTATGGGCTACAATCGACGCTTACGCGCCCTGAATTTGTTTTTGCTGGAAACTCGGAGGCTGCACGGTCAACTCATCGAGGTTTTCAAGCCCTTACGCGGGTTCAACAGTGTCGATTTTAGAAGCATGTTTAGTTTAAATGATAACCCAACTCGCAACAATGGTTGGAAGTTGGATTTGAAACGGTTTAGGACTAGTGTGTGTGGGAATTACTTTACGTATAAGATCTGTGACACGTGGAACAGGTTACCTTCAGAAGTTGTGAACAGTTCCTCCGTGAATCACTTCAAGAAAAGGTTAGACCGAATCTTGCACACTATTTGGCACCCGTTGCCATTGGTACCTCCTCGGTATGGGCCGCAAGGCCTTTTGAGGTACTTATTTTCCTTGTAATTCTCTCTCTCTCTCTCTCTCTCTCTCTCTCTCTCTCTCTCTCTCTCTCTCTCTCTCTCGACAGTAGATATAATCTGGAAAGTAAGGATAACCCATGATCATTTGAAACGTTAAATCGCGTTCATCCATTAAACGTTTAATTTAGAACTAAAGTTGTTATGAAGCATCGGTACCACAGCGTGGAACCATTTTGTATCTGGTTTACTGTATCTTCATATGAAAGGAAGAGATAGCGTATGTTTAATAGATTTTAACTGGCTCAGCACTACCCTATTCTGAAGCATCCTACCGGTTCTTATTTGGCATACGTGTTTTTTAAACTTACTCACGTTCCCGATTGGAAGAAAATAATTTTTCGAATTGTTTCTGAATTTGGCTTTTGAATTTTTTAAATCAAAGAAACGCGAACATTATTAATGTAGTTTTCACAGTCTTGTGTGTAGTTTGTGTCATCTTATAAGCAGCTAGTCCCACTTCTTCATAGCCTTGCAGGCAAGCTCTGCATGCCTTTTTGGTGCGTGTTTATCTGTGACGTATTGAGAAGACGCTTGAACGAAACCAATTGGGGAATTCTTTGATACGTGAAAGATGCAATGATCTCCCAGTTTGGGTTCTTAATGCGCATAAATCGAAAATATATTGTTGATAATTTCATGAGCTGTAGGCTCCAATGTCACCTCGTAATGTGGTGGCCTTTTACCGGACACCAACCCTACCCGATTTAAATAAACTTTTATCGAATCTAGGAAATGAGCCTGTGGCACTTGTTCAGTTCGATCCTACAATCCTATAATTGTTCGCTAGTTGCTGTTTACATGTTTTACACCATCGTCAGTACTGTATTTCTAAATATATATTTTTCTTCATTCCAGAAAAATAACTGGAGAGATAGTATTTGTATCTCAGTGGACGCAGATGATGATTTGTAAGTATCACATCCACGTAAAAGTGGGGTATTTTTAAGTCAAGTTAGGGCTTAGGTCGGGTATAACAGGGTTGGATAGAGTAAATTAGGCTAAAATGTTCTTAAGGGATTTTTCCATTCTTAGCATATATGCTAATGGGAGGACTGTGCTAATAATAATAACAATAATTATTGGGTTTGTTTAACCTCCTTCGCAACATCTAAGGTCATATGGCGGAGGGGACCTACAGCTTTACGTGGGATCCGAACCACGGGTCGCTACATAATCTGGACGCGGAGGACGGTCTCCCATCCAACTACTACCCAGACCCATTGTCGCTTAACTTCGCTGATCAACGGGAAGCGGTGTTAGACATTGGCTACGACGTAGTCCGGAGGACTGTGCTGGTTACTATAGAAATTGTTGATGTCAAAGTAATATATTTAAAAAGTTTATACTGTACTGCATGTTTTAAGTCAATAATAATAACAATAATAATAATAATTTAATTGTTTACTAGAAATATTAATATCGGATGTTCATTATTTCCTTTTAATAAATAGGCACTTAAATGAGATTTCTTTATAATGTTGTACAGTATGTTCCGAATAATATGATACAAACTAGAGATCTGCTAAGGCAACCATTCTTAAACTCGTACTATGTTGGAACTACAGGCAGTTCTGCAGATGTCTTGTTTGAACCAGTCATTTGTGGCTTTTAGGTTCGTTATTCGCATTGGGACTGGGGATCAATGGAGAGCTTATTAAAATTATTGCTGCAGTTCAGACGATGAACTTTTTATTATTAGACAAAGGTTTTAATTAGTAATTAGCCTTTTGATGGACAAAGAAGTGCTCTAATAGCGCCTGATTTTTCCGATAATATATCAGATAGGCCTCGCCATTAAACAAGTTTAATGCTTTTGAATGAAAGAAAAATTAACCCCCTTAGGTAAGATGCCCTTATAACCCTTTTAAATCTTTGCAAAAACCAAAATAGCATCGTCGTAAACAAATGAAGCTCGAGTAATGAGCTTTTATCAAAAGAATTACGCGGACCCTTGCTCCCAGTTATAGGTATAGGCATTATTTGTGTGGCTCAAATTGGGAGGTTTTGCTGAAACCTTATGAAATTAACATAAATTACATTGTGTGTGAGCCCTATGTTGACATCGTGTTTACGTGTTGAACTAGATTAAATGTCTCGTGTCTACTGCAACGGTATGGTAGGCTGTTTAGAATTTCTACCTAAAACCCAGTACATAGTCCAGTAAATGAATTCCTATCTCTTTTACACAGATTTTTACTGTAATTTGTGTATATGGCAATAAATTTGGTATTGGTTATTGTTAAATTGATATTAACCTGTTGGGTTGCTCAGGTACTCAACCAGTTGATGATAATTCCGCTATATAAACTACCTTCTCGTGCGATAATATAAAGAACAAAATCCAACGAGAGTAGATCCTTCCGATCACCTTTCAATAAACGTAGAAGATAGTGAAATATGGGACACAAATTCCGTAGAGTATTTTTTATGCTTATTGTTCGAAATGAAAATAAAAGGGAATGAAAAGGACAAAATTTCATGGTAGAAAATCATGTCCGTAATACAATGATCAATGTTAGAATACAACTACTACAACAATGATGGTCGATCATACGATCTCCCTGAAACAGTCGGTTAGACGCGGAACACGAATGCCCTTCGTTCGACTCCCGTCGTCCCCCTTCTCTGAAAATGGCCGGGCTCAAGTGACTCGGGAGTTCATGCCAGTAGTTTGACCGCAAAAGGAGAGAGAGTGCAATGCAATTGCAAATGTTTAGCAATGTTGCAAAAGGGGAGGGGGATGTTGCAAGCGGTTATACAACAAGGGGGGTATCCCTCAAGTTGCAATGAAGGGGAACTCCCCCAGCAAGCTGGGAGAGTCCACCTAACCTCTTTGGGGGAGAAGGTTGGACGGCCTCAACCCCCAGAGGGGTATGCCTAACCTAAGAGAGGGTCTTTCGGGGAGAAGGTGGGACGGCCTCATCTCCCAAAGGGGTATACCTAACCTAAGAGAGAAAGGAGAGAGGAGTGTTCGCCTGACTCCTACCAAGCGCATATTGAGAGTTCATCCGAGCACCCGCCTACTTATAAAGTCCTAATCAGCCAGTTGGCTTAGAAGGCTTCTAAGAAGGCATAAATGGCTTGTTCAGGTGTACATTATTAGGGTTGAGTTGTCAGATTGCGCTATTTAATTAATTAAGGCATATATTCTCACCAGTTGGCATAATCCGCCAGTTGGCTTAATCCAGCAGTTGGCTTAACCAGCCAGTTGACGTAGAAGACCTAGAAAGCAGGTGTATATATTAGCGTTTCAGCTGTCAGATTGCGCTATTCAGATATTTTTGACAGTTGGCTTAGAAATCCGTCAGCCGTTTCAGAAGGCAGCCATTTGGTATAATTCAATAATAATATCGTTTACAACCAAAAGGATTAAATAAAACACCATTACATCATTCTGTTTTATATGCAAAAAACTTCACTTTTCTATGTGAAGGTCAAAATATGATAATAAAAACCCACTCTAATAGACAGAGTTTATTTCCACAACAGTTTCGATGCCCACTGGCATCCTCTTCGGGTGGATACAGAAAAACGAATGAACCAAAAACAAGAGGGAAAATGCGAATGTACTTATAAGCGGGACCCTTTAATAAAATGCCCTTCTGGTGTCGGGAGAACGGAATCTAACCTAGGTGCGAATTTCTTAATGGTCTCTGGATTGTCTCCTCGCCTTTTTCATTCGTTTTTCGGTTTATAATTTCTGTAATAATAAACAAAAATGTAATAATCAGTGTAATAATAAATTTATAATATCTATAGTAAAATAATAAAGCAATAATTATAATTGATGGACAAAGAAGTGCTCTAATAGAGCCTGATTTTTCCGATTATGATAAATACAAGTTTATAAACACGCCTTTCCAATCGAGGTTTTTTCTTACCGACCCGAGCTTTTCAATCGTGAACTCTTCTTCACTGCATAGCGGCAATTGAAATAATCTTCCAAGTCGTAACGACAGCTACTCATTATATAGAGATACAACTCTTCAGGGTGAACAGTGTAGGCGAGCTCTGCCCTGTACCGCTCAAGTCCTTTGTACCAAAGTTCGGGATATTTCGAAGAGTAAACCTTTTAAATAAGCATCCAGCTCTAGACCATTCTCGCCTTGTTCATTCCTACATTCGATAAAGCCGTCGAGCAGAGCAGTGTATGCGTATTCAAGAATCGTGTCAAAATAAATCATATCCGTAACACGAGCGTCTAATCTCGGCTTCAGCTTGCGGAATCCGACGATTTCAAACATTCTGTCGAGCATGAATCGGTTTCGCATAGGGACAAGAACGTTATTATCAGATGCATTCTTCCACATCAGTCGTATATCAATGCATGGCTGATCGTTATTTATACACAACGTACAAACAACAGCATATGAGGGGGCATCACTAATCTGTTCTCTTCTTGTACCTACACCTGTAGATATTTTATAACGATCCTCACCCCACTTCTCAACTATCACGAAGACTATTCATCTCAACACTTAAATAAATAACATTATGTTTGTTTGCTTGCCTGCAAATCGTTTCAAGTAGGCTACATAGTTAATGGTACTAGTTTCACGCCTCAACACGCGCAAAAACTTCGTCACGGACACATCGTACGAGGCATTGAGAATGCTTCTCAAAGGAAGTTCCATCGTATTCGAGGAGTGCACGTCCAGTCGGTTCAAGCTCTGAGATGACTATGAGCCACGGGTGGGCGGATCGGTTCGACTGGAGGAGCGAGTCACCCTAAGCTGATGAAACGTGTACGGCGCTGTTCCGACGTGAATACTTGTATCCCATTATACAGGGTAGGCGTTTTGAGAAATTTTCCTGTACATGAAGCAATATAAGCTTTACTGTTTAATCGCTCCCACTCCCCAGAACACGCACCAGACATTTTCACTTAGGGGGAATTTCACGAACTAACATTTTATTCACAAACCGGTGCACTATTTGAGAGAAACATGTTACCGTATTTTTCCTTTGTGTTTAACAATCGATACTCGTCTCTAAATTATATCAAAAACTCACACAGGCCTTTAGCCACAATTTCACTGCGAACCTCGTCGTGATATAGATGAATGTAGTGGTAAAAGTACTTTAGCGAGTCCATGATGACAAGGTTTACTTTCTCTGCCGTAGGGTACGCGTACTCGGTGTGATGCAGCATGACATAATACCGCCTGTCACACCACTCATCAACAAGACAGAAATTATCCATATCGGCTGCTTCCCTTCTACACGCGTTGTTTCTTTCACCTCACGGTATATGTACGCTTTTATACAGTTTAGCCCTACAACGTAGTCCATCACATCATTTGTGCTGCGAAATCCGGCAATACTCTCGCCAGAATATCCATAGAGTATTTGAACATCTTGTTCCCTCGCGCTATTCAATGTATCCTTAAAAGTCTCAAAGGAAGGGGGGGTAGGCAGTGTTTCAGTATTCACTACATCTTCCGACTTTACCGTCGAACACGCAATATCAAAAGTAGCCATCACTATTTTTCGTCTACGCGAGAAAATACACGTCTGAGCTCAAGGGTTTGCAGGGGTCAACTGAGCACGCAGGGATAGAGATAAGCTGAGGTAGTGGCAGGAGTCACGTGGCCGCCCTTACAGTGGGCGGAGCTTAGGAATGCACACATGCACGCACGCAAAGGAGAAAATGAAACCTTAACACTAGAAAGACCACATGCGTCAATTGATGCAATTTTTATTTTTTTTGCCTATAAGTCTAACCCTTTAGACCTTCATATCTCATCTTTCGTGACTTAATATTTCAATGGCATCTATATTAATGGCCAATTTCATCTTTTCATCTGATACAGAAAACCTATGAGAGAGACCACTACCCTGAAGGACCAGGTGCGTCAAATGACGCATGTACAATATATGGCTATTTTATTTGTTTGTTCATTTCGTCAATATATTCCTGTTTAATAACCATTTCTTTCCCATTTCAGATAATTAAATATATAAATAATAATAAACAATAATATAGATAAATATAAATAAATATATAACGCTATGTCTTGCAAAGGACTCTGTAGAGCAGGCATTGGAGCAACTTCGAAATATTCCATCCGATGCCTCTGTGTGATGCATCAGACAGTGAGTCAGATGATATAGTGGATGTTGCAGTTCAGGCAGCGGCTGAAACTGTCTTCCTCTGAATCTGGCGATGAGGAGCCTACTGTACCTTTACCCAGTCATGGCAATCATCGTAGACGAGCCCGTGGGCGAGATAGTCGTGGGCAAAGCCGTGGTCTTCGACGAGGTCAAGGTCGTGGGACACGTCCTGGACGTAAACAAAGTGATAAACCCGCATAAGGTGGCAGTGGAGCAGATGCAGTGGGTGTTGGAGAAGTTATAGGTAAATATGGATCATCTTGGCGGTGGGCTGACGCATCGCAGACTGCGAGGACGCCTGCAACAGCAAAATATTGTAAGGATTCGTTCTGGTCCTACTGCTTATTCCACAACACGTGTCATCAAGGATAGCCCACTTTCATCATTCAGAATTCTCTGATGAACCAATGATGAGAAACATCCAAAAAGTGTACAAATGCTGAAGGCCAACGAGCTACAGGTGATCCCAACTGGTCTGTGACATTAGATGAATTGGATAAGTTCATTGGTCTTGTCATCGTTCGTGGTGTCATTGGTAGACGTAACTTACCCATCAAGAGTATGTGAAACGGCTCCTGGGATGTCCTATATTCAACAAAACTATGCCACGCAATCGATTCTTGGAAATCATGAAATACCTTCGTTTTGATCTGAGAAATGAGAGGCGGCGAAATCTAGCACAAGATAAGTTTTGTTTGGCATCACAGCTATGGTACCCTTTCATTGACAATTGACAAAAGGCGTTTATTCCCCATCAATATGTCACGGTAGATGAGCAGTTGTTGCCGTGCAAAGCACGCTGCAACTTCATCCAATACATGGCGAACAAGCCAGACAAGTTTGGCTTGAAGTTTTGGATGGCAGTAGATGTGGAGAATAAGTATTTGTTCAATGGCTTCCCTTACCTTGGAAAGGATGATACCAGAAATGCCGATGTTAGCGTGGCTACTGATGTAGTATTGAAACTGTTGACTCCAGTGTTCAAGCAAGGTTACAACGTCACCTGTGACAATTACCTCACATCACTGGACCTTGATATACGACTGGCACAGAAAAAAAAGCAGCATAGTTGGTACAATCCGCCAAAATCGCAGAGAGCTTCCTGAAGAATGCAAGGCAACCAAGCAGCTGCACGAAACTGAAGTGTTCAAATATACAGGACAGACTGCTGTGACCCTCACTTCTTATCAGTGCAAAGCATCCAAGGCTGTGGTTCTTTTGAGTAGTCTCCATCCCGATGTTCAGATACCAACAGAAAACAACCCGAAACAAAAACCGGAGACCATTCTGTTTTATAACAAAAACGAGGTGGGGGTTGATGTGATTGATCAAATGTCAAGGTCCTATTCTGTGAAAGCAGCTAGTAGGTGATGGCCAATTCATGTTTTCTATAATGTGCTGGATATGGCCTTGATCAACAGCTGGATCTACAAAATGGTGTGTCGCTTCAACATTAGCCGCAGAGAGTACATTCAAAGGGTCAGCGAGGAGCTTACTAACAACTCTCCCCTTGGAATTCCTGAGGCTTTTGCAGTAGTGGATGTAGACGATGAAGCTGAGAATGCTGCTACTCCAGCCAAAATGCGTCGTACATGCGGATCCACAAAATGTAGAAACAGCACCGTTGATCTGTGCAGTGTCTGTAGAAAGCCAGTCTGTGGCAAGTGTGCAACCAAAAAGTGTAGAACATGTGCATTATAAACAACTGATACATACTTATAAATAATAAATAATTAATTACTGATAAATTGTCATTTTTTTCTTTTATGTAATATATATTATTTCTGCTAACTGCAGTTTTCTAACCTGTGGAAAGGTAAAAATAAAAAAAAATCAACTTGCGTCAATTGACGCTTTCCGGTCTTTATAGGCAGTTGAAAATCTCGGTCCTTCTAGTGTTAATTGAAGCAAATATACGTAATAATTAAACATATCGTTAACAATACACATTTATATAAATACAATCAAGGATTAAGGTATCCAAAGGGTACGGTGTATTATAGGTACCAGGCACCTGGTAACGTTTCCTATAGGTGTTACGGCATACCTTCGTGCCCCTAAGTTCCTTCACACACACACACACACCTCAGTTTCTGCGCCCGAAAATTGTGGGTCCCCACAGTCAGTTGGGGTGGCTGGTAGCCCTCATCTTCCAAGCACACTAGATCCTTCAACGAGTCAAAGTTGACGACTCGCCGGTTCGCATGGTTAAGCGTGATACCCTTAGCCTTCACGATATATTTCATATCCTCCCTCACCCGTACCCCATAGGTTTTTGGCCTTGTTGATACAAATGAGTCAGCGTATGCACCATCACCATACTCACCCTTGATCTCGTTAGTTAACTCCGAGGAATTCCCCAATAACAGGCATGTGTTCACCCTCGCTCCCTGTGAATATCACGCTATCTGTGTCAGCGTACAGCACCCTCCGCCCAAGAGAGTGCAGTAGTCCCCAAAGCTTGATGCGGACGTAGGCCTTTGTGAAGCTGACTACAGGTATGTTAGTAACCCGTGAGGTATCTGTGGCCAGTTCGGTGATGTACTTTATTATGTAAGTATTACCTACATTCACGATCTCCATCACCTCTTTATCGGGAGCGTTGACATAATCCGAGACTTCATTATAACTTTGTGCCAAATGAACGTTCCCTTTGCCAGTGTTCTGTGCAGATTTCCCCCAAAGACTGTTTAGACAACTTTGTACTAAAGCGCTTGCCAGGATTCTTAACAATTTGGGAACGGTCAAGCTGTATACCTTCATGGGCACGGTAACGCTGAATATAAGCCGTTTTTTTCATTTTCGGTATCAACTCGCGGATATCCCGATGCTTCTACCTTATCCTTCAAAAAAGCGTTTATATATGGCGAGAAAAGGTTGGGTAACTTCTGAAACCTCCACACCTCATGTACCTTCAATATTCTGTAGCCATGGCGAACGGCTAGATCCAGCTCAGGGCCTGTATACACACCTCTGATCTTACGCTGGTTGGTTGTATGATTACAATCACCGTTGTTCTCTGCGCACTTCACGCACAAGGGAAACATGAGCTTGTGATCTATAACGACGGGTAAGATCAGCATCCATAAATCGCGAGGGGGGAGCACGTCTACGAAAGAGAGTCTAAAGTAACGCCCACTCAAGTTAGCTGAAAACTCCTCGATGGTTGGCATGGTGGGACCAACCAGTTTTTCAGGCGCACCTACGGGGTACGGATTGTTCTTCATCACGTAGGGGTATAAAGAACAAGTAGTAATGGAGCTTCACGCCCTCCGTAGGCGGAAAGTATAGCTTGAATGGGTTTGTACGCCCTCCAAACAAGCTATCGCTGCATTTGAGAGGATCCAACACCATTGAACGTTTGATGGCCCTTATTTCTTCACGTACTGGTCATCTTTTTCCATCCGTGCATCATACTCATGCTCCCACACGATCTTGTGAGTGAACTAGGAGCCTATAAGCTGTTCACGGTTACGGGTCCATGCGAGGCTGTCGGCGGGGGATCTTCCATGGAGGTCCCTTGTGACGGCACACTCAGGGCGTGGCCATCCATGCCACCAGCAGCCGTTAAAGGAGTACACAGTCTTCTCACCAGTGGTTGGATCCTCACTTAGGCCATCGACCCAAAAAACACGACCATTGACCTTAATGGGTACTTCCCCCGTGTTGCGGGAGTGTTTTATGTATACCCCGGTCTGTTGCTGTAGGTGTATGAGCCAGTAAATAGCCTTGTGCCCATAACTGCGGGATTGTTTCTGTGAATGACGGCTAAGGTGTCTTTAGGCATGACGTTCTTCTTGAACACCGTAAAGCATAATGAGGCGATCGTGGTTGCGACTTGCAGCGGATCGCATTTGAAACGGGCTATGTACATCCTTCTAAAGGCCTGGAAACACACACTGAGCACGCGGACATCATTCACGCAATAACGTTCACATTCATCAGCTATATTGTATGGACTAGCTTCATTAAAACTTGTAGTAGCGGTCAAATTGTTCACGCTCACTATCACTCATGTTGGTGTAGTTAAAGTAATGTTTGGGTGGAGGTAGTCCTACGTAATTTAAAGTTTCGCTAGTGAGGGATGTATAATGAAAATACCCTTTTGAAACTTCGGCGGCGACGCCCATGACTTTGGGTAGTTTTACTAATTCACAAGGTGTGAACAGCAGGGTGTCTTTAAACTGCACATTACCTCTTATCTGCACCTGTATTAGTTTGTTGCCTCTTTTCAAGTGATCACCTGTAAATATCGCAGACGACTCGTGTTCAAGCAACTCCTTATAAAGGAACTGTGTCAAATTTTGTCCCGTTATGGGCAGGAATATACACAGTCATTTTTTTGAACTTGTCCGCTAATTTGACAATATAGGATACAAAGAGTTTCACAGGGATGTCGTGTGCAATCGTTTTAAAAACGTTTGTCTGCCACATTTTTGACACTCATCACACTCAATCTCCATGCACTCATCACAGATAGTCTGACTTACGAGTAAATGTGGACTAACTTCTTTGATTTCAGCGTTCGTGTATGTTTATATATCGTAGTACACGGATAGAGAAGAGCTATTTTTAGGCCTAGCATCTTTCATATAACATACATGCTTCACTCCATTCGCCTTATATTTTTCATGACATGTAGAACAGTGAATTTCATTACATTTATGCACAAACTTGCCCCAATTATCCATCATATGAAACATGCCACATTCACAGATTCTCATTTTCCTGTAAGTGCCAATTGACTTGAGCTCAAAGCAATTATTATTGAAAAATGTACGTCTACACATATTACATTCCCTCTTCTCGGTTTCAACTACACGACTTTCACATTTGGGGCTTTTACACTGCTCACATACAATCATCCATTCCAAATACGACTATACGAGCATTCATTTCCAGCTCGACCCTTTTTAGTTCTTAAGGACCCATATTACACTCAAACTCAAGCTTGCAATCTGAAGTCAGTTTACGGGCACGCTGCACAATTGTAGGCAACCAAATTTTTTGCGTCCATGTATTTAGCACAGTGAACATATGAGCTAAGACTATTGCTATAAAGCCGCAACCACGACCGACGTTTAAATGCTTTCTGTAAATAACCGGAGAATTGAAATTAAGAGTATAAGGTGTGGCACTATGACCAGCAACCCTGAATACTCTGTCAATATCTACAATGAAGTTGTCCATGTTGAAGGCTATAGTACTTTGAGAGGCCTGCATTATACGGCCCAAGATATATTCTATGTCTACAGCCGCCAAACGTCTGAACGGTATTTCTACCCAAAAATCATCTACGTCCCCGTCATCTGAATCGAACCTGAAGGACAACCTCGTCCGGACTTCACGTTCATCGCGGTTCTGAAGGGCAAACCACAATACGTTCAACTACACGTCGCAGCCCAACACCGTTGGTATACAGAGATTCAGGGTCGACCCTGACCACGTACCGACTTCTAGTCAGGGCAGGGGTGGGGGTAGCGGTGCGCACCAACTGGAATGTTATACCTTCCTCCACAGCACGAGAAGCTGCTGCTGCTGTGGAAGAAGTACCCGGAACTAAACAGGAATAATGGGGTATATTTGAGGAAGGTACTATTGTGGGGTTGTGTCGTAAGACGTAGAGGGTTGGGGCTCTATTACTCGGGGTCTAATAACCGTCGCAATCCTGGCACGCTTTATACCTGACGTTGAATGTTCTTCATCATGCTTCCGCTTTGAATTGTCGCATGCTACAGGTATTGCTGGTGAGGGTTCGTCAGCGGGGAAGGATTCTGTAGCTACACGGTCATCGGAGTCATCTGTGATATCGATGATGGGGGCTGTACATCGTCGTCATTCACGGTTCTGTTGAAGAAGAAAAACAAGAATATAAGGAGCAGCACTTACATTTTGTTATATTTTGTAAATGACCCACTTTGGGGTGTGACGTGTTAGAGATGGAGTCTGTAGAAAAATTCAGGTTCACAAGCCCCTTCACATGTATTATATCTGGCCCTACAGGATGTGGTAAAACTGTTTATGCTTAAAATCATTAAAGATAAGGGGGAGATGTTCTCAAAATTTGTGCATGAAGTAATATGGTGCTCTTCGACGTATCAATCAATGTTCAACAAGTACCAAGATGATATTTTGTTCCATAAAGGTGCATATGACGTTAATTCGTTAAAGGTTAAAACGAAATGAGCGTAGTCATTGTAATTAACGATTTCATGTTGAAAATGGATAAAACGTTTGCCGAGACATTTACAGTGTTCTCCCACCATCTTAACATAAGCGTATTCTTCATCATTCAGAATCTATTTTTCAAAAATAGATACATGCGCGATGTGTCGTTAAATACACAATATCTAGTCTTATTCGTGCAACGTAGAGATGTGTCACAAATTGGGGTATTAGCCAATCAAATGTTTCCGAATCAGCGTAAGGAGTTTTTGGAGGTTTATAAAGAAGCCACAAATCAGCGTTACGGTATTTGCTTTGTGACCTTCACCCGCGAAACACGTTTAGGGTGCTTCTTAGAACAAATATATTCCCGAAAGAGCCAGGAAATGGTGTATATCGCAGAATGACAAATAGGCTGAAGAAATATCGTTAATTAATAAAAATCTATCAACGATTGCCCCGGCCATTGCAACAAATGTTTGTTAAAAATATCGACTCCGACTTTTTAAAATGCATCTGTGGAATCTGTCTTAATGTTATAAAATGTAATGTGCCAATGAAACACCCTCAGAAGGCTCGCTTGCGTCGTTACAAGAACATAATACGTGCGCTCGCTCGTAAGTCACACTGTGGGGAAGAAAAAGCGAATTATTGTACAAAGAGAGGGATCATTCGTACCCATCTTATCTTTACTGACTAGATTCATATAATGAAGAAAGTGATAGTGGTTCTGCACGAGGTGTATGCTTCATTGCAAAGATCAAAGAATCCAGACACGGTTCTAGAACCCCGTAAAAGTAGGCTTAAAAGAATGGAAAGCGAATTGTTAGACGTATTAAACAGTGAAAAGTCACCTGATGAGAAAGGGATCTTGTACCAAGAGGCTTTGCAGAAATTTCTTCATGAGTACGAAGATTATAAGAATCCGACAGAGCTCCCCGTGGTTATTAGGCACAGCGCGAGCAAAGCTGAGCATGGCGACATAGGACCTTGGCGCGACGTTAGAGATGACCAACCAAATAATAACGGAACGCAACACATCGAACATGTATTAAAAAGTAGTCTCCCATATACATTGAGGAATAAAGGCTTAAGTCTTTATAATCTTTTGAGTGAGGACCCCATCATACAGTGGACCGATACAGGCGAGGTCATTGTTGTAGGAACAAGGGTACAGGGACCCAATATCGTAGACATTGTCCATGATCTGGTGAGAAAGTGGGAGAGACCCTCACCAAGAGGATGGAAGCATATTAAAGCAAGGCTACAACAAATACTGTAAATGTCCCCAAAACATTGATAGGAAATCTGAGTAGGTTAAAAGACTTGGAACAAGTCTCGCATGTGTCACAACTGGGTACGCCATCATCCCAGCAGTAGCATCTCTGAAGAGGAGAAAGAAGAGTACAAACGCCCAACCTTATCCACGTATCTCTAAAATACGCACATGGCTAACATATTAGGAAAACTTCATTATGAAATTTCTAACCCCGCCTATGGCGTCGTTAATAGACTGTATAGAGGTGTTTACGGAGTAGGGAAAAAAGATGTTGAGAGATTTTTGCTGGAGCAGGATGCTTATACACTGCAGAAGCCGGTGAGAAAAAGGTTTAAAATGGCCAAGAAAACAGCGGCTTCGACTGATTCTGTTTGGCAAGCGGATTTAACAGACATGCAAATATATTCGGTGTATAACGACGGCTACCGCTACATCCTATTCATTATAGATATATTCTCTAGATATCTGTGGCTAATTTCTCTGAAAAATAAATCGCCTGAAGCAGTTGCTAAAGCTACGAAAACGTTGATGTTGAAAGAAGATAGGGTTCCTGGCTATTTTTGTACGGATATGGGGAAAGAATTTATAGGCCGCGCTTTTCAGAACATGCTGACAGAGTTTAATATCAGTTACTACACTAGCAGCCTCTTCAGCTGAAAGTGTTCAACGTACCATAAAGGAACGCATGCACCGCTATTTTACACAAAAACATACAGATATATAAACATTCTGGGGTCATTGGCCTCGTCATACAACTGTTCACACCACCGTACGATTGGCTCGACACCTAATGAAGTTTTAGAAAGAGGTACGCGCACAGAGATGAGAAGAGATAGAGCACCGCCACCAAACACTACACATTTCAAAATCAATGATTATGTAAGGCTATCACGTTCGGGAAATAAATTCGCGAAGGGATTTGAGCAAGGATGGACACTTTAGATTTTTAAAGTTAGTGCTATGAGACCTAAAGGTGAGATAATGATGTGTTACGTTGAAGATTTGAATGGGGAAGAAATCGCGGGAGGCTTTTACCGCGAGGAGTTGCAGAAAGTGACATTTAATTTAGGAATAAGTGTGTTTAAAATTGAAAAAATTTTAGGCAGCAGAGGTTCAGGAAAGAGAAAAATGAAAAATGTACCTGGTGAAATGGCTGGGTTACCCTGAAAGCTTCAACACCTATATAAAAGCTGCTGCAATAATGAAGCTTAAATAGTATGCAACATGGCGCCTAACCACTTCTATGTCACACTCCCGTCCTCTTCTTCTCTCTGTACATCCTAACAACACCCTGGCCAACTTTGTAACAGAACTCCACGGCCCATTGAATTGGAACGTGATTCGTACGAAGTGGTGTTTGTGAATTCCAGCTAGCCACCAAATTTTTAACTCTTGAAAATGAGCAATCATATTTCTGATCCTTAGAAGAATCGATGAGTGTGAAAAATTAGGCATAACCTTAGACAATACTATGCGATCAGTCCTGTTCGGTGAGGTACAGTACTATAGTACAAATGTAACACTAGGAATCGGTCATTATGACACAGCCATGGACATTGTGACGGGGTTAAACAAGTCTTGAAAAGTCGTACCTGACAAACGATTTACTTTTTGAAGTCGTAAACATAGACACGCCTGCACGCACGTTGAAGTTAAAATCAACGCTTAGTAGAAATATTAAAGAAAGAGCTGTTCACAATTGTGGCCGAGGTCGATATAGTGCAGCTCTCCAAAGAGATACCTTTCACGAGGCAACATGACTTGTCCAGCTTAATGTATCAGTTGAAGATGGAGAAATTGGGTGAAAGCTGCCCATCCCCAGACATGTGCTATATTTACAGCAATATCGTAGGGCATCAATTTGTTGGGGACACCCATGCGCGCCTGCTGCCCATTGCACACCCCCACCCATAGATGGAAAAGTTTGAGCATTACGTATGACAAGCCCCATTATGTGAATGTTGTGAGTAATCTATTAACCAATATCTCGATATATATAAGAACGATTGGGGGAAAAAATTTCCCATTCGGTGATGGGAGCTTAACAATGAAGCTACACTTTCGTCGCTTTCAGTTATAATGACCCGAAGGCCTTTCACAGTCTATCGAGGGTGAGATAGCGTGGGAGTGGGCTTGGATCCATTTTTTCAACCATACTACGCACCACTGTCCCACTGTTGAAGAGGGGGCTAGATACCTCGGGAGGAAGGCGTTACAATCAGGTTTTAACGCGGTAGAAGACATAATGGGTGGAACTAAACCTAAAGAAGCTCTAAAAAAACATTTAAAACGTACACGGGACGAAATCATCAAAGATGCAAAGAGAAAAATGCGTGGTGGCGGAAAGAAGAAGAGGGCTGTCAGGAAGAAGGGGTTACCAACACGTGGCGCTAAACGTAAAAGGACAAAAAAGAAGTGTTCTAAGCGTATGAAGCCTATGGCTGATCATTTTTTTAACTGATATAAGCTGAGGACACTACTCTCACGAATCATAGGCTGATTACTACTTGTCGAGAGAGGTGGTACTATTTCTGACTCGTCATGGCGCGTTTCATCCATCCGTGTAGTTCACAATGTTGTAAATCGGAACTGTCCCTCTTTGATATGCCCCCCACTCAGGTTTCTGTTGAGCATAACGACTTTATTACAATTAACCCATTAAACACAATTCGTTCACCGTGTGTCCCTATAGAATTCGTGATACCCAGCTCAGGCCCATACGTTTTTGATCCGAGCTGCATGCATATGTACGCTAAACTGCGTATAGCCCATTCAGATGGAATGGACTGCGATGATAGTTACTCTGCATACCCTGAAACCAACTTCCTATACTCCATATTCAGCCAGTATGAGGTGTATTTAAATCGGGTTAACATCTCGGCAGGAACGGGTTATTATCACCTACGAGCCTATCTAGAAAATGTCCTCAACTTTTCAAAAGAAGCGAAGGACACCCTTTTAACCGCCGAGGTCTATTATCAGACTAAAGATGAAAAGATTATAAAGGATAAATTTAAAAATTCTAAAAAAAAGATATACTAATGTTTTGGGAGTCTTCATACAGACTTCACATTCCAGGAGAAACTGCTTTTGAACGGCGTCGACATTAAACTAAAGCTCAACCGCACGAGTCCTGAGATCTACATAAATCTGGGACCTGATCAAGAAGAGGGAGCAAAACCCGTTGTGATTCACATCATGGAAACGTATTTACGTGTACGGCGAGTGAAATTAAGTTTCCCGAAATATGTAGAAATTGAAAAAATTTGATATATGCAACAGTAAAATACCCAATTAACGGAGTACAGATCAAACTATACACGGTGCCCGCCGGGTTGGCCTCGAAGCAGCTAGAAAAAGTGGCCCTGGGAGTTCTACCTAAAAGGATATTAATTGGAATGCAGGATCACGCTTCGACGAATGGAAAATATAAAAAGCGCGCCTTTAAATTCGAGAATTTCGGCCTTAGAAATATAACTCTATACGTAAATGGCGTTGCATTGAGGTCCTATGGTTGCGAATTACTCATCAGACCCTGTGTTCCCGCTCTGCGCGAGAGCTTATAGTAGTCTGACTCATAATGCCGGTGCCTGTGACGAACTTGATTTTGTCGTAACAGAAAGAATTTGTGGAAGAATTTAACCTTTATTCATTTGATATTACCCCCGACTTATCTGCTCGTATAAATACACACTTAAGTCCACAACAAAGTGGGAACATCTCAGTCAGATAGGAATTTGCTAACCCTATAGACGCGTCTATTAGTGTACTCGTGTACCTCGAATCACAGGCTCTAATAGAAGTTGATCGTTTCAGGAAAGTGGTCACAGACTTTTAAAATGGACCCGAATACACTCCAGAGAGTAATGAAAAGTGACCGAATGACACCAAATTTATCGGCGTGTTTGCGAAAAATGAAATATTGAAATTGCCAAGTACGAGAGATTGGTATGGGATTATCGTGACCACCAATAAATTTTTTAAAATTCGATTTGTGCGACACTGAAATGAATGATGAAATGATATACAGTCAAATAAAAAAAGGTTCCGATTTGTTCTCACTCGTATTGTGTAAAGGTGTATATATATTCGTAACTATCAGGTCATCCCATAAGTAATGTCGTTTTTTAGATCGGAATTTGAAGGACACAAAAAAACAACAAACTTTTTAATCTAGTATATATCTTCCATCGCAATCAATGACACTCTGCCAACGCAGAATTTCGGATCGCCAAATTCGCTGATGACACCAAGCTTGGGGCCAATGTTGGGACGCCCGAAGCGATCGAGGAACTGCGTGCGGACCTAGGTAGGATAGGAGAGTGGTCCGAAAAATGGCAAATGCCGTTTAACTTGGGTAAATGCAAAGTGATGCACATTGGCTACGCCAATCCCAAGTCGGACTACTCGATGTTGGGCAGTAATATCGAGGTGACTGATTTAGAAAAGGACTTGGGTGTGCTAATTAGCAGCGACCTTAAGTTTACGAAACAGTGTGTAGAGGTGGAAAAGAGAGCCCAGAAACTATTGGGTTATATCAGGAGGCAATTTCAGTTTCGGAACAAGGAGATTGTGCTCTCACTGTACAATTCCCTTGTTCGGCCGTACCTGGAGTATGCTGTGCAGTTCTGGTCGCCCACCCTCAGGAAAGATATTGAGAGGCTGGAGCGAGTGCAGGCGAGGGCCACAAAGTTGATCCCTTCCGTTAGGCATATGGGCTACAATCGACGGTTACGCGCCCTGAACTTGTTTTCGCTTGAAACTCGGAGGCTGCGCGGTCAACTGATCGAGGTTTTCAAGCTCTTACGAGGGTTCAACGATGTCGATTTTAGAAGTATGTTTAGTTTAAATGATAACCCAACTCGCAACAATGGTTGGAAGTTGGATTTGAAACGGTTTAGGACTAGTGTGTGTGGGAATTACGTTACGTATAAGATCTGTGACACATGGAACAGGTTACCTTCGGAAGTTGTGAACAGTTCCTCTGTGGATCAGTTCAAGAAAAGGTTAGACGAAATCTTGCACACTATTTGAGTGTGTAAAGACATTTAGGACCTCAGTCTGCGGAAATTTCTTTTCCTGTAAAATAGTTGATATCTGGAACCAACTTCCCTCAGAGGATGTTTCCAGTCAAAGTGTAAATCTGTTTAAAAATAGGCTAGGCAAAGTACAGAACACACTCATAGTTTAAGATTAAAATCTCAGAAAACTCTGCAGGAGTTCGCTTGCTCGGTGTCTCTGTGAGCAAGCTAAATATAGAGCTATTTATATATTCTCCACTTTCCTGTAAAATTTCCTTGGCTACTTTTCCAGGGTCAAGGTATTTTCTTCAACCTTTTTCCGTACCTGCCTCTGGCAGGGAGGGAGCGGAGGGTGGGGAGAGAGCCTTCTACTTTTCTATCCAGTTTTCTACTACTGCTAGCATAGTTTGAAAGACAAAATTTTCCCTGGCACCCGTTGCCATTGGTACCTCCTCGGTATGGGCCGCAAGGCCTTTTGAGGTACTTCTTTTCCTTGTAACTCCTTGTAACGCCCTACAAGCTTTTCAATGCCATGTTTATAAAATTCAGGCGGTTTTGAGGCAAAAAACATACAAAGACTGGTGTGCAGGTCATCTAAAGAAGTACACTATTTCTCGTCAAGATAGTTTTGCAGACTCCTAAAGAGATGATAATCTGAAGGCACAAGATCTGGAGAATAGGGAGGATGTGGATTTTTCCCACCCAAGCTCCTCAACTTTTGCAGAAGTGATCCGAGCGGTATGAGGACGTGCGTTGTCGTGGTGGAACACGATTCCTTTCCGATTAACCAAAGAAGGTCTCTTCTTTTAGTGCAGTGTTCAATCGATCCAGTTGTTGACAGTAGACTTGAGCGGTGATTGGTTGTGTGGTAAGGTTTCAAAGTGTATTACACCACCTTTATTCCGCCAAACACTAAGCACCACCTTCCGAGGGTGAAGATTTGGTTTTGGCTGTGGTGTCGCTGGTTCTCCGGCACAAACCCACTGTCGACGGCGCTTAACATTCTGGTACAGTATCCACTTTTCATCACCAGTCACTAAACGGTGCAGAAACGGATCTTGGAGTTCACGGGAATGAAGAGCTGTGCTAATGTTTACCCGCACCCTCAGATTGTCGACCGACAATTCATGTGGCACCCATTTTCCTAACAGGCACTTTCTCGAGTTGTTGCAAATGTCGATGGATGGTGGACGGGGATGAATTGAGTTTCTGGGCCAATTCTTCGACAGTTGTTGAAGAGTCTTCTTCAAGTGCGGCTAAGAGCAGGTGATCATCAAACTCAGCAGGGCGTCCAGAGCGTGCTGCATCTGTCAAACAGCAGTCACCATTCCTAAACTTTTGAAACCCCATCTTTGACATTTCCTCACATGCAGAATATCGTTGCCATAAACTTCCTGAATGTTTCGCGTTGCTTCAGTAGCACTATTCCCTTTTTTGAACTCGTAAAGCATTATATGCCTGATATGCTCTTCTGATACCGCCATGTTTATGAGGGGTTCACATAAAGCAAAACACACGTCTTCACTGGTCTAGGTCTGTAAAGTATGTAGCGAAACACGATAGATCTCTTAGATATAACCTTCGGAAAATTTATGCTTAAACCGAGTAGGACTAGTTTAAACTTAATTTATCGTAAAAAACGACATTACTTATGGGATGACCTGATATATTGTGTAAAGTTTTACGTGTGTATATATATATATTTGTAACTATATTGTGTAAAGTTTTACGTGTGTGTATACAATTGTAAAATGTATCCATTAATGTTACTCTTATTTAATGGACGCTAGTTTTGTAAGCCGCTTTGTAGTAAAAGATGTTTTCTACCATTTAATAAATTAAATGAAAATACAATGTGTTTTGTTCTTAACCACAAAAGACTTACATTAGTTCCTCGATGACCTGGCATTCGTCGGACTTGATGTGAGCCAATACCTCGACCCCGGTATTCAGGTCACTGGGTTGGCTGTGCGGTAAAGCCGCCAAATCATTTATCCCCCTTTCATCAAAGCTGTCACGAAAAGTTGCTATAACATGATCGAGCTCTGCATCGGTCCTTTAAGGAGAAATTAACATGATTAGTTCATACTAATTCTTTTTAATTAAAGTCCATTATTTCATAAATCGATTTGTGTTCAGAAATCATAGCTCAGTGCTAATGCAAACTATGCTATGATTGAGGATACCTGCTAATGAAACATTTACTATAAAATGCGAGTAGACAAAAACTTACATTAGTTCCTCGATGACCTGGCGTTCGTTGGACCGGACGTGAGACAATACCTCGACCTCGGTATTCATGTCACTGGGTTGGCTGTGCGGTAAAACCTCCAAATCATTTATTCCCCTTTCATCAAAGCTGTCACGAAAAGTTGCTATAACACGATCGAGCTCCGCATCGGTCCTTTAAGGAGAAATTAACATTTGTTCATGCTGTCTTTTATTTAAAGTTAAATTAAATTAAAGTTTAATTAAAGAGAAAATGCCGATTAGGACGCCCGGACAAAATTTACAAAATATTCAATGCCTTGGTTAACCCTAATTTTGCTTCCACCCGAATTGTTCATTCTGACGAAGGTCAAGCTTGTCACTCCACCTTAGACCTACTGTTTAACGTGGACTCCGAACCACCACCAGCCCAGCGTCTTAATCACTAGGCTACCCAACCATATATATTAACCGCTAATCACAAAGACACGTCCCCTTAGGTTCAATACAATTGTCTGGAGTTGGCTAGATTAACATAAGAATAATAATACGCAAGAAAATGTTAAACCGAATTAGTTAATCCGAAAACCGGATAATAAATATAGAACGAATTTTATGTTATCTACGACATAATTAAAACGGTACAGATCGTAACTGTCAAATTTTAAAACAAAACACCCCGACTAACATTAATAAATAGACGTCCGTATAAACGAGAAAGAGCCCTGGCATTAATTTTTTCGTTGTAGAAAAAAGAAAAACAGAATAAAAGGAAAAAATTAGATTACTAAATAATTGTAAACGAGAGAGTCCACCATTAAAATCTTGCAAAGTAACGTTCACTAAATTTAAAATATCACACCTAGTTCAGGTTAGGTTATATTTGGTTAGGGTATACTAGGTTAGGTTATACTATGACCCGGTTAGGCTGTGCTAGGTTAGGTTATATTACACTAGGTCAGGCTATGCTAGGTTAGATTAGGCTAGATTATATTATGACACGGTTAGGCTATGCTAGGTTGTATTACGCCCGGTTATGCTATGCTAGGTTAGGTTATATTACACCCGGTCAGGTTATGATAGGTTAGGTCATGTCCTGGTTAGGCTATGCTATGTTAGGTTATTAAATCAGGTTAGGTTAGGCTATATTATGTCCTGGTTAGGATATGCTAGGTTAGGATATATTACATCCGGTCAAGCTATGTTAGGTTAGGTTATATTATGTCCTGGTTAGGCTACGCTAGGTTAGGTTATTTGTTAGGTTCATTTGTTCGTTCTCCCTCCTCATGTGCGGAACGCTCTTCTACACAAGCGTCGTTCTTTACATTAATTATACTGTGTTTGCAGTTAAAAAAAATATATATATATATATGGGGAGAGAGTTGCAATAAGAGAAAATGCCCAGCAAATTATAATCACAAAGCAGATATCCTTTCACTTCGTCTTATTACGAATTTTTAAAAATTATAACACTTGCAATGAATGAAACGATGTATGTAGCCCGAATCACAAATTAAATTAATTTCTTACATATTAATGTCGTCTTCAATGCTCCTGTTCTTGCACTCCGTCGCAAATTTCTGCAATGGGCTGCATTGAAAGTAGCGCATTCCGGTCTACAGCGGCGAAAATTACACGCGTTGCCTCTGCCTAGAAATCTTTATCTTCAAACAATTCCGGGGAGATGTAAAATTGCTGTGACTGACTCATTGCGAGATATTTCTATAGCACTCGCTGATAAAAATAACTGAAGTGTATTCCTGTGACGAAAATGCCCCCTTTTATAGACGGGTAGTAATTGTGAACATCCCACAATACCCGAATCGTGATTTTCCTATTGGCCCTCGATGAAATTTGGGCGGAGCATAACGTATAAGCACGCCTAGCCTCCAACCAGAGATCCTGGGCTGTTCTTATGCGCCGTCTAATGTACTCTGATTGGATGTCCCGTGAAATGTGGGGCGTGTCAGATATACCCAATCGTAGAGAGAGAGAAGTGCTTTGTTTGGAAAATAAAATTGGCAATCGAGGGCTGATCGTATCGGTTTAAGTTTATGATAACCCATCTAAATAAAATTGGAAAAATCAAGTGTACGTGAAGGTGAGATCTACGGTACTATATACTGGGGTTTTAGGGCCTTACCTGTATCGTTGTCAGGTAATCAGAAAAGGAAGGATCTTAGTGACAATCGAAAATAAATTTGGATTTCGGGTACAATTCTCGTAGGTTTAAGAGATAGAGAAGCGTTAAAACCAAAATAAATTTGAAAAAATTAATTGCCCGTGAAGATTGGCTGTATCATAAACGTGTGAGTTTAATCTTTATGATGTCTCGAGAGTAGAAATAAGGTTCCAGCGAAGGGAAGTTTATTATCAATATTATAATTCCGTTGTTGTCTTTTGGCTTCTGCCGCCACTAAAAACCCAGCTGGTGGAATAAACTGTTTCAAATTTTATTTTTTGAATGAATAAATATTTAACAGCAATATATATATAAATATATAATAGAGATATATATAATGTGTAAATTATTGTTTTTATTTTCAATATATTTAATTTTATATATATAATATATATATATATATATACACTTCTCCTGTACTAATATGTTGATAGTTATACTCCGTCGTTTTGTATAATTTGTGATTCGGGCTATATATATCGTTCGTATTTCTTATGCTATTATTTAATTTTTTGATCATATACCATGTGAAGTTAACCACCAAATTTTTAACTCTTGTACTAATTTCTGTAGTAAATGATAAATATTATTTTTCACAAGGTGCTTCCGTCATTCTCGGTAAACCGTCTTATTCCGCTCCTTGTATATTCAGAAATCAGGCATAAATTATATATATATATATATATTATATGAAGGGATTTACACCCATCTCTAGATATCTGGCCAGTTCCTCTGAAAAATAAATCCCCATAATCCTTGAAAATAGCTCTTAATATATATATATATATAAGAGAGAGAGAGAGAGAGAGAGAGAGAGAGAGAGAGAGAGAGAGAGATGACCGTGTCTTGCAATACAGTTTAACGGGGAACCCAGCGTATTAACCACTAGGATACCTTGGGTTCCCATTTAACTACCAACCATTTGTGTGGAAGGATGTTTACACCACCTTAGACCTACAGCTTAACGGAATCCAGCAACCACTAGGATACCCAGGGTTCCCATTTATCTACCAACCGTTTGTGTGGTAGGCTGCACTGTCGCCGGGTTCGAGACCCGGCGCATATAGTTGCGTGTGTAATATTTTATGGGTGTGTAGTCGGGGGTGTACGTGCATGTGTGTGCGTTTGTCCAAACGATGTATGCACTGTGCGAACTGGCTGATAATGCCTGGAGGCACTGGCTTCTACGCCAACTGGCGGATTAGGACCTCATAAGAGAGCAAGCGCTGGGATGAATTCACAATATGCGCTTGGCTCCTGTCAAGCGAACACTCCTCTCTCCTTTCTCTCTTAGGTTAGGTATACCCCTTTGGGGGGGGTGAGGCCGTCCCAACTTCTCCCCGAAGACCCTCTCTTAGGTTAGGTATACCCCTTTGGTGGTTGAGGCCGCCCCCATCTCCCACAAAGAGGTCAGGTGGATTCCCCCAGCAAGCTGGGGGAGTTCCCCTTCATTGCAACTTGGGGGCTAACCCGTCCCCCTCGTTGCATAACCTCTTGCAACATTCCCTCTCCCCCCTTTGCAACATTGATCAACATTTGCAATTGCATTGCACTCTTTTGCGGTCATACTACTCATGCCCAACCTTCTCTCTCTCTTTGTGGGGATAAATAGAGGTTTCGAATGTTATCTGTTTTATGCTTAGAGATTGAATGCGAGTGAATGAGAACGAAATATTGAACTTTAAAACAAAGTAAAGAAGCGACAGACTAACGCTCACACACTGTGAATGTCCCTCTAACGACGCACGATGATGCAGCAGTTGTCACAGTTTGCACATTTTATTAGTGTATAACAGATAAACAGTGGTAAGCATGCTCAAAAGCAACTCTTGCGACAACCTAAAGGATCTATTTTCTCATGATGTTCTCAAATGTTTGTGAAAGTGAAATGGAAAAAAATGTGGTTAGCTTCGCTTAATTGTACGAAGTCTGAAATTCCTGATCACCATTTCTCCCTTTATATCTGTGTCGTCGCACACACAGTTAGTAATTATGGGATATATATAAATTCTCGTTTTTGCTTGTCACAGATTTGAGACTATGCTGTTTCAATCAACTAGAATTTTGATCCCATAAAACTGATGTGGCTCCCCAATGTTACCCCAGGCTAATAACACCCAAATAAAAAAATAATTTTATCTAACAAAACGGCCTTAATACTGTACTAACAAGATTCACTGTTACACAAGCTCGCCAATTTTTTAACTTTATTTTGGAAATTATTTTCTTATGGCTTGATTACACTCTCACATTCAAATTTAACTCAATTAGTTGGCACAAAATGAACCCATTTGTTACTATGGAAAGTCTTATTAATGATTAGCATCTATAATTTAGTAACTAGAGCTCAATACCTAACTTAACTTCCTTACTTAATAGTATTCCTGCAATTATACCCGTTTTAGTTGTACACACAAATTTCATTAAATTTATTCAGACCCATGAAATAAATTTTGAGGACTAAAATTGATTAACCTTCCGCATTAAACTGCAATACTCCATATAACTTATGCCCATTATCATAATCTAAAAACATATCATGTCCATTCACGCTTTGTTTAACACTTTATGTACCAGAAACTTTCTTTTAGAATGCCACACTGAATGAATGAACCTTATTTCTGCACATCAAGCCCTTGTCCTTAGTTTCCAAATAAATTAATTTTCTTTTATTGGGTAACCAACAATTGAAACGGATACTCCAGAGATACTTGCGGATACTCCAGAGAAGCCTCCAGTGCTCTTGCCTCTGGAACTTTGGACTTGTGTCAGCTTGCAATTTTTCCCAGTACCCACTAGCAATTCCTCTTGTTTGGCTATTTCTCACTTGTCCATGGGTGAGCCCTTCTGTCCTCTACACCCATCCATGCTGGAATTACTGGCAAACCGACAAGCTGTTCAGTACATCCACCGATTCTGCCTTTAAATAGAATTATATTATAAATATCTGTGGCCTGACACAGTTACCCCCGATATTCTTGCATAACATCCAAATCTTGCCGTAACACAGTAGAGATATCTTTGATTTACCACAGCATGAGAATTTATCTGATCTTAGCCTATATTTCCATTTACCTTCTACTCTTGGCCTTAGCCAATATGAACATGGGCGCAAATAGCTATAAAAAAGTGTGGGGGTACATTTGGATATAAAAATTAATAGATTTTTTGTACATTTATTTAAAATATCGTAACAAAAATATAATATAATATAATAATAATAAATAATAATATTTATTCATGAATTATAATTAACTTTTATTACTTTGAAATACCGTTAGGCTACTAAGAGTTTCTAATAGTTCCCAAGTAGTATCCCCTGTCCCCAGAAGCGGATTAAGACACCTCAGGGCCCCCGGGCAATGAAGAATATGGGGGCCCTTTTCTATAGCTTTTTATTAACAATACATGTATATGTACACTGTACAGTACATAGTACATTTACACGAATTATATGTACGGTGCTCAGGCTAATTGAGAAACAAACTTAAAAGAACCTTAACACAGTGTATTTTGCCGTTTGCCAAAATCAAACAGTATTAAACAAATTTTACTTTAGGGCCTGTAAAACATAAAATAAAACGGAATTTGTCAGTTTGTGTACTCTGTCATATTTAATCAAAGAAGTTTGCGAAATCTCGAATTATATCATCGAAACTCAGTTGATTGGGAGACCCCCAAGCATGGGAGCCTGAGGCTTCAGCCTCAATAGCCTCAGTGATAATCCGCCACTTAGAAGACATGTTAAGTGCACAAAATAGGGTGTCCACTTCAAATCATGATGCAAAGGTCCCCTTTGGTATGGAAGTTCCTTAGGGCCATAGGAAAGAATTTATCCAAAGACACAAGTTGTATCTATGCATAGACATGCTTAATTTTATGCCTAATCAGCATAAATTATGCTAATGACCGTATTTCTAACTTTTGAACCAATTAACTTAGAAACGTGTGTGATGACTCGTTGAAATTGGGGATTTTCCGCAGTTTCCAAACTGACGGAGTGAGACACCCCAAAATAACCTGAAACCCCAAAATAACCTGAAACGCCAAAATAACCTCAGAAATGGCTTTCTCATGCTGAATTTAGCTGAAAACGAGTCATCACACGTTTCTAAGTTCTGTGACCTTTAGAAATTCAATTTCATGTTTCAGATTCACGATGATTAATCCGAAATGAGTGACTAAAAGCACGCCTGCCATCATGGACACTCACGACTGGAGCTTATGCTTCATATGTCAGTCAGACAAAAGCTATGAACCGACTAAGAATCCTTCTTCATCTGTGAAATTGAGAAACAAACCTGAAAGACTTTCAGCCTCTTATAAAGAAGTTACGGACAACATCCAGGAGCTCAAGGAATTAGGGGTTGCTTGACTTTGTAGTTGTAGATGACATTGGTGGCGGTGCTCAGAATGTAGTGCAGCTGATGATGTCTAATCAAGTAGCGTGGCACAAAAGTTGCAGGAATGCTGTCGACAATCAAAAAGTGCAGAGAGCGAGGAAAAAGCATCAAGGGCAAGAGTCAGTTAGCCCCGTGAAAACTCGCCGCAGGAACAGTGGTGCCAGATCCATCACACAGGCCTCACCCTCACCCTCTACATCTTCGAGCGAACCAGTCGACACTCCATGCCTCTTCTCTGACGAAGTGGGCAACAAGAAAGAGCTGAGGAAGGCCTCCACTCTTGGCTTGGATAAGAAAGTCAATGATTGCGCTCGAGTGTTAGGTGACAAACGTCCGTTGGCTAAACTTTCTGCCGGTGACACGGTCGCTATTAATGCCATCTATCATCGTGCGTGCCTGACTCGGCTCTACAGGAAAGCGGCGACGGTCGGATGTGACACGACTGAGAGTCATGCGACTCAGTTGATCCGAGCACATGTTCTTAACGAGTTACTTGACTTTATTGAAGATAATCGTGTTTCAGGGACGTCACTGGCAATAGCTGACTTGACGGCCCTCTATGACAAGCGCCTCGCCGCTCTCGGTTTTCCCTACATCAAATGCAATACAACACGCCTTCAAGAGGATATTGAGCGCTCGATTCCTGACATCAAGGCGATACCAATGAATCGTTGCTGGTCTCTTGTTTTCAACGATGACCTAAGCAAAGCTGTAGTTGATATGGAAAACAATACATCAACTGAAGTCTCCATCCTCCACAAAGCAGCCAAGATCCTTCGGCGAGATTATCTCCACATGAAGCAGGCTTTCACATGCTCCTTCTCCTCATGTGAAGCTGAATCCATCCCGCCCACGTTGAGATCATTCTTGCACATGCTTCTTGATGGACCAGGTATCGATGAGCCGGCTCCTGATTCTGAGAAGTCCAAGGTTACAACATCCATCGGGCAGCAGATCATCTTCAACTCTGTTGGACGCATATCCAAGAAACATGGGAGTGTTCCTCGTCACATCAAAGAGAGGGAAACACCAGCATCGCTGTATCTATGAAACTACATCTTCAAACTGGCCGTGAATCTCTAATCGATACTATGCATCAACGAGGACTGTGCGTCTCGTACGACCGTTTGAGAGTGTTGAGCACAGACATCGCGAATTCAGTCATCGGTCACTGGGAGCAGGTCGGTGTGGTAGTGCTACCTCAGACTGTCAAGGGCGTGTTCACCACAGGCGGTTTTGACAACATCGACCACAACCCTTCCTCTACGACGACAAAATCAGCCCTCCATGGAACATGCATCAGCATTCAGCAGCACTTCTCTTCAGACAGCCAACAAGTCAAGAATCTCGCCGACATCCTCAATCCAGCTGAGAGATGGGGAAGAAGGCTGTGAGGTCCTTGCCAGCTATCTATACGACCATGGATCTGGATGTCTCGCTGCCAAACGATGAAGTGCTGCACGTTCCTTCCCTGAAGACCAACAGTCATCCTCTTCCCGCTTCGCGCTCTCTTACCAGCATCATTGAAGAAGGCTACGGGTGGTTGGGCGAGTCAGAAGCCTTCTATCCAAACAGACCCTCGAAGCCGGTGTCTACACCACAACTCCCACCATTTCGCGGGACATACCAGAGCTTGTCATTTGCCAGTGTAAGTCAGACTGTAAGGCTCCTTGTAAGTGCTACGTGCAGGGGCAGCCCTGCATGTATCTCTGTAGATGTAAAGGTTCGTGCTCCCACACTGGTAAGATGAATGAGGTACAGATAGATGAGGAATCAGGTTAGTGCTGAACGAAGGAGTGTCAAGAATGTGCTTACATTGTCACAACATTGTGTGATGATATATTTGAGTCGGCTAATTATTGGTCGAGTATACTATGTATCAATTATACTATTTAGATACCACAGAACTTGTAAATTTATCATTCAATTTGCAATTCTTGCTTCCATGCCTCTAAATTCTGTTTTCATAAATTTTACCAAAATGTCAACTTTGTGTATCATTTCCCGGATTTGACCTTTAAATGCATTCCAAATGTAAAATTGATGCCAGACATGAGTTCAGCGACCTCAAATTAGCTGGAAAACATGTATCATAATAGTTTCTATGACAAACGGTCCCTTGGCTCTGAAGTGGCCATGTTTTCTAATATAGCCGACGGCGGCCATCTTGGATTTAAGATACAACTTGTGTCTTTGGATAAATTTTTTCCTATGGCCCTAAGGAACTTCATACCAAAGGGGACCTTTGCATCATGATTTGAAGTGAAAAGTCACTTAGCATGTCTACTAACTGCCTTTCCCATAGGGATTTGTGCCCATGAATACGAGAAATTTGGCAGAAGTAGTATACCAACTTCAATGGATTATAGTGACTCCAAATCTCGTGTAAAAATGAGATAAGTGATGTCCATGGCTATTTAGTCATGCCATTTATCTAAAAGGGAACTAAACAAACTTGCAGTTAACACTTTAATTTGAAAGGTAACGCATATCTGGTCATTTCTGCAAAATTTCCCAATTTGGACCTCAACTTACAATCTGTCTTTACTTAGGCCCTAATTTCTCAAACATTGTCTACCCTTCCTCTGTGGGCCTAGTACTTATTTATTTATTTACATTTATTGTCTACTTCAGAGATCTAATTAGTTTGATACAATCTTAATAGTTTACCAGACTTTACCATTTATCTAGCCCACCGAGTTTTACAGGAACCATATTGTACTAGGTTATGAGGTAACTTTACATTGATCAGTTGCTCCCATGTGACCAATTCTGTCCAATCAGGATCTTTGTGACAGGTACAAAGAGCTGGTCTCCGTGAAACTTGATATGGCCCATATATCTTAACTGACATTTGTTGTTATATGTAAATTTGTTGGCCTTACCAAGGTCTTCTGCTAGATGACTCCCATCTATTTTTTTAAAAACTCTAATCATTTTAGAGCTCACCTTATGATGTGCCCAAACAGCATTTCCAATTAAGTGGCACAACACTCGATCTCATGGCAGAATAAAGGAAATTTTTTGTTTACTTTGTGTCATGCCCCAAATCAGTTTTGCCATACACCAGATTTCATGCTAAAATTCACCAGATCTACTTTCTTACACACTACACCTATTTTGACATGCTACATTGCTCTTCGAACAGTTTGTCGAGGTTCTGGATTATATATATATATATATATAATATATACCTTAATCCCAAGTTGGGTAAAAAAAAAGGCCAAAAGAAAAACCTTTTCAAAAAAAAAAAAAAAAAAAAAAGCGAGAAAACCCTTTTCCTTCTTTTAAGCCGTCTTGTAAAGCCTGCCAAACTGTCTGTAGGTTTAATTCCAGTTCATCCCGGTTTCGTGGCTCCTTTTTGCGTATCGCTTGACTCACAATCCCCAACAAATTTTCGGTTATGTTAAGATTTGGTTAGTTTCCAAGTCACCGGTGCGGATATCCGCAACACCCCTAATTAAAGCAGTTGGTTGGCGAAATCTCTCCCCTTTTTTAAAGCCATGTCTCCGCCCCCACCCATCTTCTTCGCATTAAGTGGCATAATTAATTCCGCATTAATAGTTTAAAAAAATAATATAAGTGATAAAATATAAAATTCTGTGTACTAAAGTTAGCGACTTTTGAAATATTTTGCTGGTGCGATAGAATTACTTTTTTTTAGGAAGATTTGAATATTCGTAATGAAGATGTAGTTTTATTTTTGGAAAGATTAAAATGTCTGTAAAATCGTCTGTCAATTATCATCAGCCTTCCGATTCAGAGTTATTTTTCCTCAATTATAGTAAATTATTTTGATCTTTGAACCAAAAAGAAATTATCTTAAAAGTGAGGAGGAAGAGAGAATGTTCCTCAGTCTTACTCAGAGGCGAACTTCGTGAACGTATATTATACTGGAACCATCTTTTAAGCTTAGTCTTTCAGTTACGCTTTCTTAATTTCGTATTTTAGATGTTTCTATTATGAAAATGGACGCGCTTAAAGCATCAATTGATCTCATAATCCTAAACTGATTCGGTTTGTTATTATATTGAAAAAATTAATTAACGTTATTTGGTATTTAAAAGTGGTGTGTGGAATTGATTTTAGTGTCAAAAGGATAATATCTGTCTTGAAAGTAAAACAAAAACATCTACAATACTTAATAAAGGTCGTCATTTCTGAGTACCAGATAACGGTTATTATTTCAGGGACCTTACTTCCGCTTCCGCCTTTGGTTAAACACCAACCGAGTTCATAGACTCGTCATATACAATCACTGTAGCAAAATATTTAACCAAGAAATCAAATAAAAAAATTGAGGTTAAAACTTTCAACATTTTACAGAATAAATACACTCCGTATTCTATACAGTATATTTCCACCTTTATTTGAAGAGCTTTGGTTTTCAACTTCCAAACTATGTCTTCATTATGGTAAGCTAATGAAAATTTTTTGTCTTCACGGATATACGAGTACTTTGTTTTCACTAATTAAACATTTGGTAAAAATAATTTTTGCTCTTCGACAAAAGGTCGAAGCTAACTCTCACCACATTTTCGTTGTTGTTGTTGTTGTTGTTGTAAACTTTTTAAGACAAATACCTTAAAGTGGAAGGTAATTTGTTGGAACGTACCATTTTTATTAGCAAATGCATACCAAGGATATATATATATTGGTTCTCTTCTTCTCTTTCTATGGGGGTCGTTTTTGCGGGCGTTCACGCTTGGTCCTTCCTTCCTGCATAAAAAAAGTGTAAACAAGTTGTAAATGTACCATTTCACAATAATTATTGCATATTTATAAGGCTTCTGTAATTTGTAGTCAATACTAGTCATTTTCGCAATTGTTTTTAATTTAAGACACGATTCCTGAAATTCATTCTTAAGTGCAAGTTTAGATATCAAATTGTTTACTCCGTATTACTGTATCACATTTTGTAATGTGTGTGTGTGTGTGTGTGTGGAGATCCGTCTTCTCTGCCTTTTAGTTTAATATTAAGTTCGAGTAAAAAATTAAAAATGGCAACAATGTCAGACATTTGTCAGTTAAAACGTAGATATTTTTCTCGTAAAAGTTTCACCTACTCATTTTAAATGAAAATGAAAACCCACGAATGAAAAGTAATTTATTAAACAAAAGATCGTCCATTCCTCAATGAAAGCAAGAGAAACGGGAACACAAAGTCACGCCGGAACTTCCTGCGGTCATCTTCGAAGTCGGGTGAAATCCTTTCGCCCGTAAAAGGAACTATCCACGTCGCAGCGCCGCTTCCGGTTAAATGAGTGAAGTTAAATATAACGTCGGGTCTGTTCAGATGGTGAATGGGTGGCCGTCCTTCGCGTTCAGATTATGTACCGACCCGTGGTTCGGATCCCATCTAAAACTAGTTCTCTCCGTCACATAACCTTTGCCGTCACGAAGGGAGTTATTATTAGTATTGCTGATAACATTATTATTAGACTATATTATTATTATTATTATTATTATTATTATTGCTAATAAAGGTTTTTACACTGTTTCCAACGTGATTTAAAAAAATCTGAAAATAGGTCAATTAATTATCTGTGGTAAACTTCGGCCGTGTTCTCGTGTTTATTTTGGCTGACCTAATTAAAGTTGGATCAGTATTATGTTGCTCTTAAAGACATCAGATTTTATGTGTATCATTTATTGATAATTAATAAATTGATTTTGGGGTTCACTCTCGATAAAAGGACATTATAGTCTTAATTCCGCATTAGTATTGGCAAATACACGCATAGAGCAACGTAGAAATGGAGTCTTACCCTTTGTTGACCTAAAATAAGAGTTCAAAGGTGTATTGAAATGAATTAAGATTTTTCAGAAGTATTTATATATATTTGCGCGTAATACGTAGAGAGATTCGTGGAAATATTAAAACGCGCAATTTTGATTTGGCATCGCAGCATCAATCAATGATTGCTGACTGTGAAGAAGCGGACGCCTTTAAAAAGCTACGCTCTTGCCAGATTTAGATTGTATCAGTATTTGTATTACGACACGGGATATAACGAGTCATTTGGCCAACGTGATAGATATGGCAACAACAATGAGGAAACATTAAAGAGTAAAATTAATTCATCAATTTTTCATAACTTTAAGAAATGAGGAAGTTCTTACGATATGAAATTCTGATACGAAGTATATTTCCAATGGAAAATAATAGGGTTTTATATCTTAAATGTGATAAATAGATATAGATAGATAATAAATTAGGGTATAAAAAGAGAGATGCGAAGAGGAGATGATATCTATACTGAGTACGTGAGATATTTATTAGTGCGAAATTGAATAGGTTACACGTTTCATTTTCAGAATTCCAGAATGAGTCGGATAAACATCAGAGCACAGAGAACATTTCTCTTATAAAGAGTAGTTAGTTTAGTTTAATATCCTTCAAAGGTCGAACAGGAAGATATGAAAAAGGTTGTATGGCCTCTTAGAAAGTATAGTTTCTCTCTTCCGTCCCGCGAGAGGTTGTCGCTCGCCCGTTCCGTTGTTGCTATTTTTTTTTTTTTGTGGGTCTGCTAGCCTCCTTTTGGGATTAATACGCCCTGAGGCTTCGGGATAGAGCTCTCTCTCTTAACGGCTGCGCGTTCTTGGTTGAGCCTGAGCATCCGTTCTCTTCTCACGACCTCGTTTCTCTTCCTCCCATTTCTCCTTTCCCCGCCTCATCTTCCGTTCAAGTTTCCGTTTTTACTTATCTTCATTCTTAGTCACATCGACCATCAACCATTTTTCAGAATCATTTTCTAAAGGTAAAAAAGAATATTTGAATGAAACTCGAAACTAGTTTTTTATTTTACATTAATGACATTATGACAATTAATGACATTTCGACAGCAGCATCCTCATCAAGGGTTAAGTATACAGTAGACTCTCGATAAGGGCAGCTGCGTTACTAATGAATTATATAATAGGTTTGTGAACTAATTCGGCTTTTATCATTTACTGTATACGGTATTTAAATTTGACATACGTAATGTCAGATTAGATGTTTCTTTAAGGCAGTATGTATTGGTTGCAGTAGGCTCATCGGTGGTGTAGTGGTTAGCGTCACTGACTACGAATCCATCGGCCCAGGATCGAGACCCCGTGACGGCAGGCGGCGCGCATCAAAACCCAGCTGTTCATCCTTTCACAATAAAAAGAAATTGGTTGATAGATAAATGGGTACCCTGGGTAACCTAGTGGTTAAGACTCTGGGCTGCTGCCTGCTGGTGGGGCGTGGTTCGGATTCCACGTTAAACTGCAGGTCTAAGTGGAGTGATAAGCTTGACCTTCGTCAGAATGTACAATTCGGGCTGAAGTAAGACCAATGTTAAAGAAGGTTATATGGTAGTGTTACGTGGTACCATCGGTTACCAAAGTCAAGATACACTGGCCGTAATGTAGACGTAGCCCAGTGTAAACCGCCTTTGGTAACCGATGGTAGAAAAATGAGTTCGGCCTACCTTTTAATTCAGCGTTTCCGACAGAGTTTTAACCAATTCTCCTCGGCCCACTATCTCTGGGCCTCGATCATTCTCCCGACATTTGTACACAAACATATTTGGGTATTAGGAACAGCTCGAATAACGTGGCACAATATTGGCACGACTCGAGGAAAGACTGGCTGTGTACCACACTAAGTTAGGTTAGATAAGACTTAATTAAGGTCCATCATGTTAGGTGAGGTGACATTATTAAGACCATTGTCGATGAAATTTCCCTTCGACGAGAATTCCTTCTTTTCCACAAACAAAAAACAAACGAAAAGGAGTAATTAAAGTTCAATAGTTGCTTTCGTTCCGTTTTGCTTCTCTGCTTTTATGTTACTATATATATATATATATATATATATATATATATATATATATATATATATATTATATATATATATAGTGATTCCCCTTCCGTCATTTGTATAATTATATACTTTACTCTGTTTTCCATTTATCTTTACACTCTCTTTACTCGCTTTCGGCACATACTTTATAAATGATGCCTGGTAGCGTGGTCGGAAACCGTTAGACTAAGCAAAGGGGGAAGGGGGGTTAATTACACTCTTTATTACACATTTTAATACTTTATTTAATGCCGAAATGACTTAGTTAAACGGGGTAATACGAGGGGGATTTAATTATACTTAAGTCAGAGACACAAAAGAATAATCTTAAATTTACAATTACATCTTAACACACGAACACCAAGTTACTAAGCTCACGGCTGCCCCATCACTGCAGGGTATTTCTAGAAACCCAGCCTTTAGCCTGTGTTCAGCCGTTGCCAACTCGTATTTTATAATTTCAATAAACAAACCATTTCTCAATTACATTTGTTAAACATCATTATACTCTCTATTAATTTCTTATAACCAAAACATTCTAATTAAATATAACAAACCATAATTTATCGTAATTTCATTTATTAAATATTATTATCTTAATTAAACAAACATTATTTTATCATTTTCTTTATTAATCAAACATTATATTATCATCTTCAATAAACGAACATTATTACAATTCTTAATTAGACATTACTATCTATACACGCATCACCCCCTTGAAAATAAGTTTCACACTAGGAAAACTTATTAATAACGTTTAACAAATTTATTTATTTATTCAACAAAGTTATTTGCAATTTTTTTTTCTTCAACAAGATTCAAGTTAGAGAAGAAATCACTAGAATGACAAATTCCACACCAGATATTTTGTATAATTTTATAAAAATCGAAAACAAATAATTTTCACATTTGCATAAAATAACATTTCACACCAATAATCAAATTTACAACCTGTAACAAATCTATAACGTGCCAAAAATAACGGACAATTTTCTTAACATTGGTTACACAAATTTCAAGTTCACAATCTATTCCAGCGATTCCTCATCAAAGATCGCTTTACATTCGAAACAATTATTTATATAGTTATACAGTTACTATCAGGGCAACCTAGAAAAATAAGAAAACGTTTATATAAAATACTGATCAGAACGCACATACTATTTCACAAAAATCACAACAAATATGGGCAATAATCGCACCCTTTCACTTATAATTTCATTACATAATAATCAGTACATTAATAGCTGGACGTTGTTTAGATCGCAATCCGCACGCTGACAACGGACTTCTTCAATTTTCAATCGCAGCTCCTGCTCACTTCGCTAGAATGCAAGGGATTGCATCACCATGCAACAGGTCAGCACGCTTTAGGTTGGTTCCGCTCTCTCTCCAAATGGCGAAAAAAAAAACGAGAGACGTCCAATTCTAAAAGGATCAGGGGGGGGAGATATCTGAAAGCGGGACCACGCACCGGAATTGGATGGAATTTGCAATTCTAGAAGTCGACGAATCAACTCGCCTGTCTCATCTCAACTTTTGTCGGTGAACGCTGCTCTTCCTACGTCCTGCTGAAAGGCTCTCTGCTGAAAGGCTCTCTCACTGGTAATAATCAAACGATCATTTCGCCGTAGGTCGTTTCGCAACGAACCTACGGTATGTCTGTATGGACAGTAAAGCCTTAGACACTCGTTCAAGCTCTCGTGGCTTGCCTACCGAGTGCTAAAACACATATTTAGCGAAGCATCGAGCAGCGTGACCAGCTACTGCCTGAAAAATACCAGTAGACCATCGAAACTCCTGTGCCAAGTCCCTGCACATTCGGTTTCTGTTCGCTTCTCTTCTCTTCCGAAACTGTCCTGCGCCAAGTCCCTGCGCATTCGGTTTCGGTTTCTCTTCTCTCTCTCGTCTTCGGAAACTGTCCTGCGCCAAGTCTCTGCGCATTCGGTTTCCTTCTCTGTCTCTTCTCTACTCTTCTCTCTCTCATTGGTGATCGATCACCTATCGGGTCGACTAAACTCAATAAATGGAATTTGGATCCAACTTAGCTGCCTCCAAATCGAGCCTCTTGAAATTTTGAAAAAAAAAGTTATTCGAAACGATTTATACTGCTACTGATTATCATTTCATATTTAATTTACCGAATTTTCTCGACAGTTCACTTCGAAACAATAACTACAAATTTGCTCTGGTCAAATTCACGGAAAAAAAATGACAAATCTCAAAATTTCGCAAAAATTTAATCACGCCTAGTTACCAATAAGGTCACTTATGGCAGTTACGTCGGAGAAGATAAAAAAAATTCATGAAACGCAACGAAACAAAAACTGTACAGTAGAAATATAAAAGCGCCCATACATAGTAAGCCATCCAAGAAAGCTCCATTTCCGGGTGAACACTCGAGCCAATGTTATTAAAATAAAAACATTTCAAATATTACTACCGAAAATTAATTTAATATATTAATTCCAACTTGAAAAGCTAAATTTCATAGGAATCAAACTCGCAATTCACAAATTACATCTGAGAGACCTCTCTCCTTCAACACAAAACCCATTATGGTTTGTAAATTACAAAAATCCTATAATTTATCGTTTCCAAGTGAAACTACAAATTTACATCGTTATTTTAAATAAGAACAGATAATATGAACTCAAAATTACACACAACCTCCTATGTAAACAAAAAATGTAAAACAAATTACTGCATAATGAAGAGTGTTCGCTTTGTGTTGTAAGCGAGCCTCTATAAAAATATTCCTAACCGAATGAAACTGCATTACATCCTAACATAATTTTATAATATTTTCTATGCAAACGCGCGAACGTAAAAAAAAACATTTTTAATTTTTAATACCCAAATTAAAATGTCAACCCAAAACACCCCTTATTGCAGTAAAATCTAAATTCAGAATAAAATTTTAACCATTGTCAGTGAAATGGAAGAAAGACAAATAGATAAAAATCGGCCCACCTATAAAATAAAAATGAATGAATATATAAAAAAGTAAAAAAAAACAAATCAATATATCAAAAGAATTTACTACACCAAGTCCTGTATTTCAAATAATTTTTTTGTAATAATTTGCAGATTTATAGCTAATAAATTCAACGCTACTAATAATTTTCAGATTTATAGTTAATAAATTCAACGTTACGCGTGGAAAGAACAATTAAGAATTTAATTCATAACATTTGTGCTTATTAAGGAAAATCCTATGATTACCAATATTCGAATAATATTTTACGATAGGCTACAAGAAGACGTCCTTCTCCAGCACAACACAGCAGCCATCCTACAAAGTCTTCATAAAATCTAATTCCAGAATAAAAAATTTTTAAACCGCCGTAATCATACAAAATATCGGTCGGAATTGTCTTGAAAATCAACGAAAGGAAAGAATAACAATAATCAGCCCACCTACCTATAAAAATATAAAAATTAATGAATATATAAAAAATTCAAAACCACAAATTAATTTACCAAAAGAATTTTCGAAAACAATTTCTCTATTTCAATTAACAAATTTTGCTTATTTTCAAGTCTCACACAATTCTGTACGGCAACATAATCTTATAGCGTTCGAATTTGACCCAGTATGAATTAGCATCTTTAAGATTATTTTCCGACTGTCACTTATAAAATTAACTTAGCCTATAAAGCGAAGCGAAGCGAACCTTAAAATTATTAAGGCCTTGCCCTAAAAGCCTGCAATCTTAAATGAATAATCTCAAAACTCTACTAATAAATTCTGGAAAATTTTGTTACATGGTCATTGAATCTCTTACAATGCTCTACTATATATATACATATACATATATACATTTATTGCCCAAAAATGCGTCACTACACGCCAACCATTTGAAACCCTACTGTATAAAAATTCATGTGACAATGTATTTAAACAACTAAAATAATTTAATTGATATTATTATTTAATTATTATTTAATTATTTAAATCGTATTGTTATTATTATCATTATCACAATTATTACTAATTCCAAATTGTAAACACAAAAAGACAAAAATAGGTAGGCTTGAAGACAGGAGGAAAAGTGAATGAAATGAAAAGAATGAGTCATCGGGCAGCAACGAACAATTTTGAAAAATATCTCTCCGACCGCCGAACGAAATCTAAAGAAATAGGAAACAAACAACTCTGAAATTTTGATTCAAATTTTTTTTGACTCCACATTACAACTGTCTCGAGAAGACGACTACGAGAATTTTTTTGAGTCAACGATTTGAAAATCTAGACTTCCGCGAGGCGACGAAAGAAAAAACCAAACAAAATTTGGCCGCGCGCGAAAATTTAGAAGGGACGCGACGCTGAGAATAATTTGGAAAATAATGTGCGCCATCTTGGATCATCGAATTTTGACGAAAAGGGAATCAGAATTTGTTTAATTTTATAAATACTCTAAAACGGGTAGCGAAACAGAATGTCTACTAATTTTCTTTATACGGAGAACGTGGAAAATGATCGTGATTAATCGAAAGAACACGCGCACAAATTTTCAATTCCTATTTATAAGACACGAAAAAAATTGCATAAGCCTAATTTAACGACGGAGTACGTGGGTTTGTATTATTAAATTGATAACAATTTAATAAGGTTAGCTGCCACCAGAATGTAGTGATTCCCCTTCCGTCACTTGTATAATTATTTACTTTACTCTGTTTTCCATTTATCTTTACGTTCTCTGTACTCGCTCTCGGCGCATACTTTATAAATGATGCGTGGTCGGAAACTGTTAGACTAAGCAAAGGGGGAAGGGGGGTTAATTACACTCTTTATTACACATTTTAATACTTTATTTAATGCCGAAATGACTTAGTTAAACGGGGTAATGCGAGGGGGATTTAATTATAATACTTAAGTCGGAGAGACACAAAAGAATAATCTTAAATTTACAATTACATCTTAACAAACGAACACCAAGTTACTAAGCTCACGGCTGCCCCATCACTGCAGAGTATTTCTAGAAACCCAGCCTTTAGCCTGTGTTCAGGCGTTGCCAACTCGTATTTTATAATTTCAATAAACAAACCATTTCTCAATTACATTTGTTAAACATCATTATACTCTATTAATTTCTTATAACCAAAACATTCTAATTAAATATAATAACAAACCATAATTTATCGTAATTTCATTTATTAAATATTATTATCTTAATTAAACAAACATTATTTTATCATTTTCTTTATTAATCAAACATTATATTATATTATCAGCTTTAATAAACGAACATTATTACGATTCTTAATTAGACATTACTATATATATATATATATATATATATATATATATATATATATATGTATATATATATATATATAATTTATTGAAGGACATCCCCCAAATTATAGATTACCCTTTTAGAACTGTAAAATAATAATAACTTTAATCGCGTTATTATGGTGAAAGAATTGGTAGCGATTGGGCCGCCGATTCTTAAGCCGAGCTGGTTTAGGCAGAACGGCATACCTGGAAGAGCTTTATCGTCTGTGTCACTGAGGCACTTATGATCAGCCTATCCCATACGACAGTAGGCCTTGAGAACTTACGGGATGTTAGCCAAGGTCCTTTTTCTCCTTTGGGCCTACGTTTTTATAAGCACCTATCCGATTATTACCACCACAATTCACGAGAGTTTACCACAACCACTGGGAACGACATGACTACACTGCAGATTAGCTCCTTGATTCATTTATAAAATGTCACTGACGAACTTCACGGTTGCTTGATCCACATACAAGTCCCAACCGGTTATGAAACACGTAGGAAAAAATATTTACTTAAGTCACAGACATGAAAACGGTGAGAAAAAAATATAAAAACAATATCTTAATTGTTTTAGTCCGAACTTTATCGTTAACTCTGTAGGAAGTGCCCAGGAAGCTGATAGACTGTTTAGCAGTACCCTTTTTTCTAATCCTGCAACTTTTCTCCCTCTGCTTGACTGTTCCAACTCTCTGCTTCCGACTGATTCGTTTTGTCTCGATCGTGATTTGTCAGATGTGGTGGCGCCTCCAACAAGAAGGTTTTGGGGGGTTTTATTTCCTACGATCCTGGAACTTAGAAAAGTTTTTAAATATATCATAGCTGAGGAATTCGGTAGGGATCTTTTCCGTTTGAGGGCTAGCAGCGAATTTTAATGAAAATCGGTATACTAACGTAGTTTTGGTCACTGATTTCAAAAATAGCTTTCTTTTTTTAAACAAACATGTTAGAGCACTTTAAATAATTAATGTGTTTTTAACGGAAATATCATCACTTAACCTAACCAATCGTCAAGAGCGTACAGTTAACCTAACCTGGCATTCACTTGACCTAACCGGGCATTCAGTTGACCTAACTGGGCATTAATTCCTGATTTTTTTCTGCTACTTTTACAGATCTGCCGGGATCCTTCAAAAAACGTATTCTTCGTAAAGTTGCACTTTTTACCGTTTGACCGACGCTAGTAGTATAGCCGAAAAAGGGTAGAGTGCAAGAATGTTGCAAAGGGGGTTGGGGTTGCAAAGGGAGGTGGGGTGTGCAACAACTCACTGTTGCAAAGGGGGGTGGGGGGATCCTGCAGGTGCAGCAAGGGGTCATGAAACTTGGAGGCGGCGTTATCCCCCAAGAGAAAGAGAGGAGAGAAAGGAGGAGAGGTGTTCACCTGGCAGGAGCCAAGTGCATAATAAGACTTCGGCCGAGTGGGCGTTGTCTTATAGACTCCTAATCAGCCAGTTGGTTTAGAAGGAGCCAAGGGCGGAGGGGTACACCTGAAGGGGGAGAGGGGAGGGATCTTCGGGGGGAGAAGGAAGGATGACCTCCCCCCAAAGGGGTTGCCTTAGCCTAAGAGTGAAAGGATAGACGGAGGAGGACTTTGGGGGGACAAGGTGGGAGGTCCTAACCCCCCAAAGGGAAACTAAGCTAAGTCTTAACCTAAGAAGGGAAGGAGAGAGTTCTTTATTCGGCCGAAGTTCGCATCAAACTACCAGCTCCGAAGCCAAGCGGGTCTTATATAGATGATGGTTGAGTTGCTAGATACCATTTTAATTGTACATGTATACATTATTAGGGTAAGTTGCTAGATACCATTTTAATTCGTTACCAAAGCATACGGACTTAAATTCGAAATTGACAAAAAGAAAATGATTTTTAATTAAATAAATAGAATTTGCCTTCTACTGCACAAAAATAATATAATACGTACAATCGTCAAAATATTAGTACAGACGAAATACACACACACACAAATGAGCAACTTTCTCCTTAGCTTATATATATATACACGGTGAACCAAAAGTAGGTGGACAGTAGGTTGAATACGGTTTGTGTTATATTATATTATAACTATGGTGTTCATTATAACTATGGTGTTTGTGTTTTATTATATTAAATATTATAACTAAATTTATTTAAATTTTATTTTGTATTATAGTATACAAAAAAATTAAATATGTATTCTCAAAATAAACGTTATCATTTACTGTCCACCTACATTTGGTTCACCCTATATATATAGAAAGAATCATATTAACTGTCTATTTAATTTTGTCATTCCTTATAGAAAGAATCATATTAACTGTATTTAATTTTGCCAATCCTTATAGAAAGAATCATATTAACTGTCTATTTAATTTTGTCATTCCTTATATACAGGGTGAGTCAAAAGTAGCGCCCGATTTCTGTCAGTTGATTGTTTGTCATTTGTATTACAGTGTGCAAGAAGGTAGAAATAAATGAATGACATGTTTATCTGACCATTTATTCGGGGGAAAATTATTACGGAACTGTACCGGAACTGTATCTGCAAGACAATTATTAACAACATGACTTCCCAGAAAGAATCTGACAGCCGAAAAAACAGAAATCGGGCGCTACTTTTGACTCACCCTGTATATATATATATATATATATATATATATATATATATAAACGGATTTTCACCTTAAAGTGAATTAAAACAATATTAACAATTCACTAAAGAATTGGCTTAGCAAAAGAAATCGTTCCATTAACATTCTCAAATCTATATACACACACACACACACACACACACACACACACACACCTCTGTATATATTATATGAATGAAAGTCAGAAAAAATGCCAAAAGTATATTAATTTAAAACAAATGAATTTTCTCCTTTTAAGAGAATCAATTATTAAAACCAATATTAACAATATAAGAATTTAATTATTAAACGCCGTTTTATTTACTTTCTTTGTTATTAAAACGAATCCAAAATATTAACTCTTAGAACATTGCGTTCAGACGAGTAGGAAACTGAAGCAGGAACGAATCACACCCGTTTACCCCGAGGCCTTTTTGAAAGGTACGCGAAGGAATTTGGGTCAACTTACTCTCAGACACACTGCGTTTACCTCCTTGTAAATAAAAAAAAAAAAAAAAAATGTTTTTATTAAATGCGTTGATTATTTCTCTTTACTTGCAAATTTGTGTGGCATCATCTTCTAGATAACATCTCTGTTATCGAATTAGAAAGATACACACAATTATATTAAATAATAAACAGCAAAAGAAATAAACACATTAACTGTGTCTATTTTCTTTTGGCAAACCTTTTTTATGTATCAAAAACAGGAAAAAGAATATTACGCACTTTTCATATTATTTCATGTCATTTCACTTCATTTCACTAATCTCATATCATTTCACTCATCTCATTTACTTTCAACTTCTCTGGAAAAAAAAAGAAAAAAAGAAAAAATCTGAGAAGACGAGTCTCGCGCTAACCACAAAGTGACCACAAGCTAACCTTTTTTCCAATCAACTCGAGAAAACCTCGCCTGACTCCAAATGTTAATATTATTGTTGTTATTACTTCTACAATGAAATAAATACACGCTTCACTCTCGAAGCGAAGAAAATAAAAAAATGTTTTATACTTTATCAACTTTGTTGATTTCTGATAATTATGATTTTCATAACTAAGTTTTTTCAAAATTACGCATGTACTCCGAAAGTACTAACAATTGAATGTAATTACATGTTTTCTGCATAAACGTCTGCAGAAAGATATGAGATCGTGGGTTCGACTCCCGATTACCAGACGCGTATCTCTCACGATTCCTAGTTAATGTTTTCAATGATGTAATTACTTGTGTTCTGTATAAACGTCTGCAGAAAGATGAGATCGTGGGTTCGACTCCCGATTACCAGAAGCGTATCTCACGATTCCTAGTTAATGTTTTCAATAATGTAATTACATGTTTTCTGTATAAACATCTGCAAAAAGAACAGCTTCAGAGTTCATTTACACCATGCGTACACTTATCTCGTGTACACAGTTAGTGGGAAATAAAACGTACCAATGAAACTATAGAATCATTTTAAATACAGAATTCATTCACACCAGGCGTACACCTATCTCGTGTATATATATATATATATATATATATATATATATATATATATAGAAAGAGAGAGAGTTTTGTTCATTCTTTTTTTTTTTTAAATAAATAAAGAATGGATATATATATATATATATATATATATATATATATATATATACAGTGGAACCTTGCTTAACGAGTGCCTCGTATAACGAGAAATTCGTATAACGAGCCAAAAGAATGGGGGAAAATTACCTTGCATAACGAGCGACACTTTGCTTAACGAGCAAAATATTTTAAAAATAAAATAACATCTTTTCAACGCAAAAGCAAAATAAATACAGTAAGGTCGCGGAGTCCATCCGAGCGTCTTACGTTGACTCGCTTTCTTTATCCCCCAAGTCTCCTCCTGCATGTCCACCCCAAGTTCAACGTGTGGGTGACTCACTGCCCAGTGCTGTTTCCCTCGTTTCTTGCCTCGCGGCTCTTAGTCTGTTTTGTCAGGGGAGGACGAAGAAACGCCCGTAGCAGAACAACAACCCTCCAGTGCAATAAGGGAGATGCTGAGATCTTGGGAATCTGTTGTATCATACGTTGAAAAGCATCATCCTAATAAGGCAGTGACTATGCGATCTACAAATTTATTTAATGATAATGTTATCACGCATTTTCGTCAAAATTAAAGCGTAGACAAAAACAAATGTCTCTAGACAGTTTCCTCGTGAAAAGGATCCAAAAGAAAGTGAAAGTGCCTCTAAAAAATTTAAAGCTAGTGACTGTGAGCTCGTCGAGAATGTTATTGCATTGAACGAAGACGATTCTCCTCCTTCCCCTCAATAACCCTCTCCTCATCCCCTGTCTCTTCATTTCCTTTGCGTGCGTCAGGAGCACCTTCTCTCTTCGTAAGTTATTTATAAATTTCACCGTTTACTAATTATTTACATTCTCTTTTGGGTTAATTTTTATTAATAATCTTTTCATTTCATGCAATAATAATTTAAAAAACGCCTTTAAATATCATTATAAATATTATTTTAAGTATTTTTTAAGCATGGAACGCATTATCATATTTTACATTGATTCCTATGGAAAAAATTGCCTTGTTTAACGAGCATTTTGCATAACGAGCACAATTCGGGAACGAATTATGCTCGTTAAGCAAGGTTCCACTGTATATATATATATATATATATATATATATATATAGGGTGGTACAAATTACAGTAGTAATAATAATAATAATTAACTCCTTTTCGCCGAATTGGAAAGATTAAGCTTTTCACTCCGACCTTAGACCTACAGTTTAACGTGGAACCCGAATCAAAAATACATCTCGTCAGGGAATCGTTGCTCACTCTTCCACATCATAATTTCAACATTTAAAATAACAGGATCATTTGATTGTTGAACCGAATTTAAAATAATAGGATCATTTGATAATTATTGATCCGGGAATAGTATGGCTGCAAATGTGATATGTACAATGTAGATTTTTCTCTTTAGTAATAATAATAATAACTAGCTCTTCGGCGAATTGTAACAACGATTAAGGTTTTCACTCCGCCTTAGACCCACAGTTTAACGTGGAAACCGAATACTCTTCTTTTTTAAAAAATATAATTAAAGGAATGGATATATTTATAATTTCTTTATTATAAAAACCTCTCGATTACATTAGTGATTATTGAACCGGGAATAGTGGGGGGAAAACCAAGTATTGTCGCAAATATTGACATGATAAAGACAGCAAGGGGTAATACGAGCATTAAATCTACTGGAGAAAATATAAAGAAGCCATTAGTCGTCCAAAGTATGGACCCGTTATAGCGGTGTTACGATTGGTACACAAACTTATCATAGCTCCACCCAGCTACACTGACAACCAATCACTACGAACATCTGCTCTTGATCTTTTGGGGCGGAGCTTGGCGATTGTGCATATAAAAGGAAATATTTTAATTTCATCGAGATAATTAAAGCTCATATACAGGACCTGCATTGTCTATAAGATCTGTGGCGCGTGGAACATGCAGTCTTCAGAAGATGTGAACATCTGCTCTGTGGATCAGTTCAAGAAAATGGATAACCCGAACCTTGCCACACACACACACACACACACACACACACACACACACAGATTTTTTGTCAGAGAAAGTAAGGATCGCGCGTGCACACACACACACATACACTATATATATATATATACAGGGTGGGCCGAAAGTCTGGATCCATAGGAAAATATTTATTTTAATACATAAATTACAACAAATGGTAAATACTTAAAATGAATATCAACTTTAACTCGTAAATGCGTATCCGTGATACTGTACAGTAGTTCGTACTCCACTATAAATACTCAAATACTTTTTTTATTTCAGCCCAGAAATGGCTTCGAATCTAACAACAGAAGACCGGGTAGAACTTGTGCTCATGTACGCAAGACAGGGCGCTACACACAGAGAAGTTGCTACCGAATTCAATAGAAATCATCCTGATAAACATCCAGTAACACATGCGACTGTTGGCAAGTTGTTTAAACGTTTCAAAGAAACAGGAAGTGTATATGATCGACGGCGTTCTGGTCGTCCAAAAACTGCAACTGATGAAAATACCTCTGCAATGGTATGTGAAACTTTAAAGAATAGTTTAGTAAAGTCAACAAGATTATCAAATGAAACACGCATCTCGAGAACGTCAATTCGAAGAATTATTAAAAATCATAAATTCCATCCCTAAGTGTCTCGAAGTCAGAGGCCGCCAATTTGAGCATTTGTTATAATTTGTTGTTTATACTGGAGTACGAACCACTGTACAGTATCACGGATACGCATTTACGAGTTAAAGTTGATATTCATTTTAAGTATTTACCATTTATAATTTATGTATTAAAATAAATATTTTCGTATGGATCCAGACTTTCGGCCCACCCTGTACATATATAGGGTGATATGCAGAAAGACAAATTTTTCTATGTAGTAATACTAATAATTAACTCCCCGAGTTTTCCAAAATTGCTGTGAAAGTGTAATGAAAAAGAACAGCTTCAGTGTTCATTCACACCATACGTACACTTATCTCGTGTACTCAGTGTACACCTCCCTCATTGTGCCTGACAACACAGCTCTTTCCAAAATTGTTGTGAAAGTGTAATGAAAAAGAATAGCTTCAGAGTTCATTCACACCATGCGTACACTTATCTCGTGTACGCAGTGTACACCTTACACATTGTGTCCGACACACTATTTTTCTTCTACGCTAGAGAATACACATCTGAAATCCACGGCTTGCACCGCTCAACTGAGTACGCAGGCGTAGAGATATCCCCAGGTAGTAGCAGGAGTCACTTTTTTATGCGTAAATGGCTTGTTCAGGTTGAGTTGTCAGACACCACTTTTTATTTTAATTGTTCAGGTATACATTATTGTGGAGAGTTGTCAGATACCACTTTTTATTTTAATTGTTCAGGTATACATTATTATGGAGAGTTGTCAGATACCACTTTTTATTTTAATTGTTCAGGTATACATTATTATGGAGAGTTGCCAGATACCATTTTAATTGTTCAGGTATTCATTATTAGGTTGCCAGATTGTACCATTTATTTAGTTAATTCTTAAAAGTTGGCTTAGAATTCCGCTAGTAGGTTTAGAAGACGTAACATGCCATTTGGTATAATTGTTTACAACCAAAAAAATTTAATAAAACAACATTGAATCATTCTGTTTATTATAAATGTATAGAAAATAAATATACATTTGAATGATCAATTAAAAATAACAATAGTTTAAGAAATATGAACGAGGAATATGCATATAATCAAAAAATATATCCTTCAATATAACAGTACAGGAGAAATATATATATTATATATATATATATATATACACACGCAATTATGGAGATATATAGAAAATAAATATACATTGGAATGATCAAAAATAAGAAATAAGAAATAATATAACCAACAACATAGTAGAAATATATACACACAACTAAATAAATAAATACATACACTTTATCTTCTACCGCGCAAAATAAGAAATCGTATAGCCATCAATATAGCAGAAATATACGCACACACACAAATATGTTAAATATATAAATACATTTCACTTTTTTTTTCAAAATACTAAACTCGCACTTAGCCGAGTCTACAATTACATCATTATTGCTCTGCATTACGCAATATACGCGGTTTAATAATATTTCACCGCTTAAAGTATAGGGAAACCTGTACTCGATATGAAGGGGTTTCATATCGTTCAGTACTATTTTTGTTCCCACTTTACAACCGGTTGGTAAGTTATCTTTAAATACGTCTAGAATACAATCAAAAGCACGCACAAAGAGTTCATCGTTAGCCACATTATTAAACACAAGTTTATAAACACGCCTTTCCAATCGAGGGTTTATTTCTACCGACCCGAGCTTTTCAATCGTGAACTCATCTTCACTCAACATAGCGGCAATTGAAATAATCTTCTAAATCGTTACGACAACTGCTCGTTATATAAATCTCGGTTTTAATGTTTTAACACTCCCTGAATACGCACCAGACAGTTCCCGTCAGGGTAAATTTCATGAACTAGGCACTTTATAACGGTTTTATTGTTTTACCACTCAACATTTCCACAAACTAAACGTCTTCACACTCCGGTACACTATTTGAGAGAAACTTATGACCATATTTTTCCTTTTTATTTGACAGACGATACTCGTCTCTAAAGTCTGCTAAAAACTCACGCAGGGCACTAGCCACAACCTCACTACGAACCTCATCATGATATACATTAATATAGTGATAAAAATACTTAAGATTGTCCATGATGACGACATTTACATTTTCAACCGAAGTGTACGAGTGCTCGGTATGGTGTAACATGATATAATACCGCTTGTCACACAACTCATCCACAAGACTCACTATCCATATCTGCTGCTTCTTTTCTGCACGCGTTGTTTCTTTTACTTCATGGTATATGTGAGACTTTATAAAGCTTAGCTCTACAGCATACTTCAATACATCGTCTGTGCAACGAAAGCCTACAACGCTCTCACCAGAATAACCATAGAGTATTTATACATCTTGCTCCTTCGCACGATCCAATGCGGATTTTAGAATTTTTAAATTTGTCCTTTATACTACTTTCGTCTTTAGTTTGATAATAGTGATCACAAACAACAGTAACCTAATACTTTAAAGAGTGCATTCTATTAAATACTTTTAGCCTATGTTCACGAATTAATACCGGTTTTAAAATAGATTCAGTTTCCTCAATTCGTCTCTGAAATCTTAATCTGTCCCGAGCGCACTCTTCCCATTGTCCCCTTCTACAGCAATCAGCAACGGGGTAAGTTAGAACGTTGTCACAGAATTTTACTTTTGGGGGGTTTGGTGCAACCCAAACGTTTCCAATTTCATCATTCCATCTTTGGTTCACGAATTTTAACTCTTCTGCAATTTTGTCAACGCTGCGTCTATCATCACTTCCAAAGTCACTTTTATCAGTGCAAATAATGTTATGATTAGTCTTAGGATTTTTTAGGCAATTTTTTCTTTGTGCTGACAATGAACTAGATTTAAATGATGATGGTACACGGGTCTGTTCCGATACTTCTGAATTATTCATATTTGATGGTTATATACGAGAGAATATACGGCTATCAAATAAAACGGTAAATGAAGCAGTTGACGCTAAATCTATTTATTTGCTAAAGGAGGCCATATATATATATATATATATATATATATATATATATATATATATATCCGTGATGTCGATGATAGGGTGCTGTACCTCATCGTCATTCATATAAATATATAATTAGTTTATATAATACGCAACCTTAAATACAATTTCTTTTGTCACGTGCAAAAAAACCACTTTTTTCTACGTGAAGGTCAAAATATGAAAATAAAAACTCACTCTAATAGACAGAGTTTATTTCCACGACAGTTTCGACGCCCACTGGCATCCTCCTCGGGTGGATACAGAAACACGAATGAACCAAAACAAGAGGGAAAAACAGTCCAGGGACCGACCGTTAAGAAATTCGCACCTAGGGAGAATGGGATCTAACCTAGGTGCGAATTTCTTAACGGTCGGTCCCTGGACTGTTTTTCCCTCTTGTTTTGGTTCATTCGTGTTTCTGTATCCACCCGAGGAGGATGCCAGTGGGCGTCGAAACTGTCGTGGAAATAAACTGTCTATTAGAGTGGGTTTTTATTTTCATATTTTATCACGTAGTGAGTTACACTGTGCATGAATGAGTACGTACAAACTAGATTAATAAAAAACGCTTTTACTAAGAAGTCACGAGACGAAGACAGTCTGGACTGAGTTTATAGAAATTAAAGGATTCCAAGTTGATCACGAGAGAAGTTATGTAGTCATCTTCCATGCTGCAAAATCTCGTCATCTGCCTGTCTGCTCAGAACACCGACAAGAGGTGAGATCGAATCCACATCAACACAAAATTTTAGAGTCGTTTAAATAACAGCCTGAGCATTGTACCTGTTCTAAATTATCTGATTCGTTTTGGTGAAATTGAGTAAACTGCTGCCTTTGTTTCCTGATCAGAAACTCTCCGCCTTTTTCTGGTATGGTGCAAGGTTTCGTTGCAACCATATTCACTGCTCGAGTCTACTTCACTGTCGTTGTCTTCTAATCTAGATTTACATTCTTCACTAATGCATTCAATGGATGAATAATCATCTTGGTTGGTATTATTGACACCACAATCGAGACAGCTCACTGGGGTAACGGACACTTCAGGTAATGGTGCGGGTGCATGAAATGGGTCGGGGGCAAACTCCTCAGGTTGCCCTTGTGGCGGGGAAAATATTGTGTGGAGGTAATTATGTGCTGCTTCTAAGTAAACAAAACGGGCTTTAAGTAACACAGTGGCAACTAATAATGATTTATGCAAAGATGCACTAGCTCTTCCGGAACGTCTGGATGCAATTTTCCCGACCGATATATTTATCAACTCGTGTGCTTCAAACCCGTTTGGAACGTCAGATATCATGTTCACCACTTAGGAATTGGTCAAGGCACAGAGAGATAACTAACACGACTCCATCCTCTATTTCCAATCTTGTGATGAATTAAAGTGAAAGTTTCGCCTGCCTTTATACAATGTCGTTCTGACGTCATTATCAAGCTGCATGCAGGGAATTCCAGGTAGTAGCATGATTCACGTTGCTGGTCTTTCACCTGTGCACACACACACACACACACACACACATTATTAGTTGCCACTGTGTTACATAAAGCCCGTTTTGTTTACTTAGAAGCAGCACATAATTACCTCCACACAATATCTTCCCCGCCACAAGGGCAACCTGAGGAGTAGGGTGGCCCACTTTTCATTTTTTAAAAGTATAGGTTATCGTAGTTTTTCCCATTATTTGGCACTATACTAGCACATTGGTACCATTTTTACAAAAATTGATCAATATTTAGGGGTCTCGCATCGACCTTGAAATTACGAGTTTTTTTAAAAATGCGTACTTTTTAACTTTTTACTGAATCAAGATAAATCATTAAGTAGGGATGTTTTCTGAATCCTCTTGGTGAGAGAAGTCGTTTGGTGTGCCTTCCAATGTCATACGACTAACGGTTTAAAAGTTGTGCCTGTATACAGGTAATACCAATGTGCTAGTATAGTGCCAAATAATGGGAAAAACCACGATCACCTATACTTTTCAAAAAAATCAGCAAATAGCAGACAAATAAGGAAGAAAGAAACAATAACTTAAACAATCACTTTTGCATTGTATTGACCACTATCACACGTCACTGGCTGCAACGTTGTCCTTCTGTGCTATGTCATCGTGGCGAGTGATGACTTCTTGAAGTCGCCGAGCTCTTTCCGGTTCTTTTCCACCACTTGCAGAAGATCCTGCAGCTGTGCCTCGTCCTTTGTGACCGTGTTCGCATAGTCTTGTATCAGTTGGACTCCTCTTTCAGCGACGTCATTGGTGACCTGGAGATTAGAGATCACATCCTTCAGACGACAAAAGTCCTCGTTCTCGTCCCACTTATCAGTTGGCAGGGTGAGCCACGAAGACCCATACATCTTCAGACCTGCAAATAAGAACCAGGAGGACTCGTCGATCAGGTCGGGGAGTAGCGTCATCTCGTCGACTGAGACGTTCTCGTATGTGAAGTCTTTGGGTACAGGGAGGTGGGACAGCTTCTCTGCCATCTGTTGCTTCACAGTGCCATCCACCTTGTTGCTGCATAGAGCGAAGATGACGGTCTGAGGCCTCAGATACCAGAAGTGCCGCCTCATCACTGCCAGTGACGCTTCTGCCACCTCGCGGTCCACTGCCCTATACCTCAGAAAACGCTGGTATAGTACCAGGTCATTCAACGGCGCATCAGCTGCTACAGGGGCCGCCAACCAAGCTGGTACGTACAGAAGAGCGATGAACACCACGATCCTGTGCAGTTTGTCGACCAGCTCGGCGTCGAGCTCCAGCTGCCTACTGAACATCAGCAGTTTTGTGCAGTAGATGACCTGAAACAGAATAGGCACCATTGTAAGTAAGACAGGTTTATTGTTACCAATTACTTTGTTTGCGTTATAATGAAATGTTTATCTTTGAATAACATTTAAACTTATCTCTAGATTATTTTTGTTCGAAAATACTAACAGCCGTCGCCACTTCACGGCGATGTGACACTCTTCCCCGGCGAGCCGTTTCTTTCGAGATGCTGAACTGATTGAGGTCTGCTGGTGGATCCGCCGAACGTGTGATAGCAGCCACAATGCTTACTACCTATGTAGAGAATGGAAAGTGGAAAGGAAACTGTCAAGAATACATGTGGGTTACGGGACACTTTAAAACTGACGCTATCGATGAATACTATACACAATACGCACCTGATTATTGGACATGCGGAAACGATCAGCCACTTCCATGACAGCAGGTGCATTAAGGATGCGGCGAGGAAGATTGACAGACACACTTGGCTCTTTCGGCAGGGGGAACGCTAGTTCTGTCTCCGACTCTCCTGACATGCCAGTATCATCATTCTCCATGGCCTCATCTCCGGTTTCGTATGCACACTTTGAGGTTTGCGGCTCCTGGCGAGGACGTTTTCTTCCTTCCTGTAGCTTTCTTTTTACAGCGAAAACTTTATCGTTCCCGCTCATCGTTGCCACCCGAGGACCACGTTGATCGAGGTAGAAGTCAATGTCTTCTTTCTTGTCCTTGTCGGACAGCAGTCGATTCTTCTTTATATCTTCGACAGCGTCAGATGCTCCGATATCCCACAGCTTGTCCACACTGTCCGAAAACTTCTGCCGTTTTCCTCCGGCGTCAGTTTCTCGTTTTCTGCTCTTTTGGAGTAAGTGCCACTCTTTCCACAATGCCTCTAGCTTCCGTTCGCAGTTGAACTTTGTGATTGTTTTAATGCGGGCCATGTTCCAAAACTTTAAGACGTTTACGGTTTCTTTGAATGAGTCTTTCCTGTTAGCAGTGTACTGGATAACACTGAAGAAGTATTGCAAAACCTGCCGTGTTGTTAGCAATTTGCTACCACTGATGGAGGACGACGGTTGGCCAACTAGAAAAATTTCCGAGGCCGATCTTAGAGAAGGTAGCGATGTTATGGTTGCCATCGATTTGTCCATGACAAAGGATGAGGAACTCAGACAGAATTTCAAAATGTTATGATCTGCAAAAAAGAAATAGGTTAGGTACCTGGCACAGGCATAGTGCATTTTCTAATTACCTATATACATTATACATTCCGCCCGGGTATGGTGACTCATTTTTTTGAAAAGTATAGGTGATCGTGGTTTTTCCCATTATTTGGCACAATACTAGCACATTGGTATTACCTGTATACAGGCACAACCTTTAAACCGTTAGTCGTATGACATTGGCAGGCACACCAAACGACTTCTGTCATTAAGAGGATTCAGAAAACATCCCTACTTAATGATTTATCTTGATTCAGTAAAAAGTTAAAAAGTACGCATTTAAAAAAAAAAAACGTAATTTCAAGGTCGATGTGAGACCCCTAAATATTGATGAATTTTTGTAAAAATGGTACCAATGTGCTAGTATAGTGGCAAATAATGGGAAAACCACGATCACCTATACTTTTAAAAAAAAATTGAAAAGTGGGCCACCCTACTGAGGAGTTTGCCCCCGACCAATCTCATGCACCCGCACCATTACCTGAAGTGTCCGTTACCCCAGTGAGCTGTCTCGATTGTGGTGTCAATAATACCAACCAAGATGATTATTCATCCATTGAATGCATTAGTGAAGAGTGTAAATCTAGATTAGAAGACAACGACAGTGAAGTAAACTCGAGCAGTGAATATGGTTGCAACGAAACCTTGCACCATACCAGAAAAAGGCGGAGAGTTTCTGATCAGGAAACAAAGTCAGCAGTTTACTCAATTTTACCAAAATAAATCAAAGATAATTTAGAACAGGAACAATGCTCAGGCTGTTATTTTAGCGACTCCAAAATTTTGTGTTGATGTGGATTCGATCTCACCTCTTGTCGGTGTTCTGAGCAGACAGGCAGACGACGAGATTTTGCAGCATGGAAGATGACTACATAACTTCTCTCGTGATCAACTTGGAATCCTTGAATTTCTATAAACTCAGTCCAGACGGTCTTCGTCTTGTGACTTCTTAGTAAAAGCGTTTTTTATTAATCTAGTTTGTACGTACTCATTCATGCACAGTGTAACTCACTACGTGATAAAAGAAATTGTATTTAAGGTTGCGTATTATATTAACTAATTATATATTTATATGAATGACGATGAGGTACAGCACCCCATCATCGACATCACGGATATATATATATATATATATATATATATATATATATATATATATAATAGTATGGCCTCCTTTAGCAAATAAATAGTTTTAGCGTCAACTGCTTCATTTACCGTTTTATTTGATAGTCGTATATTCTCTCGTGTATAACCATCAAATATGAATAATTCAGAAGTATCGGAACAGACCCGTGTACCATCATCATTTAAATCCAGTTCATTGTCAGCACAAAGAAAAAGTTGCCTAAAAAATCCTGAGACTAATCATAACATTATTTGCACTGATAAAAGTGGCTTTGGAAGTGATGATAGACGCAGCGTTGACAAAATTGCAGAAGAGTTAAAATTCGTGAACCAAAGATGGAATGATGAAATTGGAAACGTTTGGGTTGCACCAAACCCCCCAAAAGTAAAATTCTGTGACAACGTTCTAACTTACCCCGTTGCTGATTGCTGTAGAAGGGGACAATGGGAAGAGTGCGCTCGGGACAGATTAAGATTTCAGAGACGAATTGAGGAAACTGAATCTATTTTAAAACCGGTATTAATTCGTGAACATAGGCTAAAAGTATTTAATAGAATGCACTCTTTAAAGTATTAGGTTACTGTTGTTTGTGATCACTATTATCAAACTAAAGACGAAAGTAGTATAAAGGACAAATTTAAAAATTCTAAAATCCGCATTGGATCGTGCGAAGGAGCAAGATGTACAAATACTCTATGGTTATTCTGGTGAGAGCGTTGTAGGCTTTCGTTGCACAGACGATGTATTGAAGTATGCTGTAGAGCTAAGCTTTATAAAGTCTCACATATACCATGAAGTAAAAGAAACAACGCGTGCAGAAGAGAAGCAGCAGATATGGATAGTGAGTCTTGTGGATGAGTTGTGTGACAAGCGGTATTATATCATGTTACACCATACCGAGCACTCGTACACTTCGGTTGAAAATGTAAATGTCGTCATCATGGACAATCTTAAGTATTTTTATCACTATTAATGTATATCATGAAGAGGTTCGTAGTGAGGTTGTGGCTAGTGCCCTGCGTGAGTTTTTAGCAGACTTTAGAGACGAGTATCGTCTGTCAAATAAAAAGGAAAAATATGTTCATAAGTTTCTCTCAAATAGTGTACCGGATTGTGAAGACGTTTAGTTTGTGGAAATGTTGAGTGGTAAAACAATAAAACCGTTATAAAAAGTGCCTAGTTCATGAAATTTACCCTGACGGGAACTGTCTGGTGCGTATTCAGGGAGTGTTAAAACATTAAAACCGAGATTTATATAACGAGCAGTTGTCGTAACGATTTAGAAGATTATTTCAATTGCCGCTATGTTGAGTGAAGATGAGTTCACGATTGAAAAGCTCGGGTCGGTAGAAATAAACCCTCGATTGGAAAGGCGTGTTTATAAACTTGTGTTTAATAATGTGGCTAACGATGAACTCTGTGCGTGCTTTTGATTGTATTCTAGACGTATTTAAAGATAACTTACCAACCGGTTGTAAAGTGGGAACAAAAATAGTACTGAACGATATGAAAGCCCTTCATATCGAGTACAGGTTTCCCTATACTTTAAGCGGTGAAATATTATAAACGCGTATTGCGTAATGCAGAGCAATAATGATGTAATTGTAGACTCGGCTAAGTGCGAGTTTAGTATTTTGAGAAAAAAAGTGAAATGTATTTATATATTTAACATATTTGTGTGTGTGTGTGTGTGTATTTCTGCTATATTGATGGCTATACGATTTCTTATTTTGCGCGGTAGAAGATAAAGTGTATGTATTTATTTATTTAGTTGTGTGTATATATTTCTACTATGTTGATGGTTATATTATTTCTTATTTCTTATTTTTGATCATTCCGATGTGTATTTATTTTCTATATATCCATAATTGCGTGTATATATATATATATATATTTGTTTCTCCTGTACTGTTATATTGAAGGATATATTTTTTTATTATATGCATATTTCTCGTTCATATTTCTTAAGCTATTGTTATTTTTAATTGATCATTCAAATGTATATTTATTTTCTATATATTTATAATAAACAGAATGATGCAATGTTGTTTTATATAATTTTTTTGGTTGTAAACAATTATACCAAATGGCATGTTACGTCTTCTAAACCTACTAGGGGAATTCTAAGCCAACTTTTAAGAATTAACTAAATAAATGGTACAATCTGGCAACCTAATAATGTATACCTGAACAATTAAATTGGTATCTGGCAACTCCATAATAATGTATACCTGAACAATTAAAATAAAAAGTGGTATCTGACAACTCTCCATAATAATGTATACCTGAACAATTAAAATAAAAAGTGGTATCTGACAACTCTCCATAATAATGTATACCTGAACAATTAAAATAAAAAGTGGTATCTGACAACTCAACCTGAACAAGCAATTTACGCATAAAAAAGTGACTCCTGCTACTACCTGGGGATATCTCTACGCCTGCGTACTCAGTTGAGCGGTGCAAGCCGTGGATTTCAGATGTGTATTCTCTAGCGTAGAAGAAAAATAGTGTGTCGGACACAATGTGTAAGGTGTACACTGCGTACACGAGATAAGTGTACGCATGGTGTGAATGAACTCTGAAGCTATTCTTTTTCATTACACTTTCACAACAATTTTGGAGAGCTTCTGTGTTGTCAGGCACAATGAGGGAGGTGTACACTGAGTACACGAGATAAGTGTACGCATGGTGTGAATGAACTCTGAAGCTGTTCATTTTCATTACACTTTCACAGCAATTTTGGAAAATTCGGGGTTAATTATTATTATTACTACATAGAAAAATTTGTCTTGTGCATATCACCCTATATATATATATATATATATATATATATATATATATATGTAGGTGTGTGTGTGTGTGTGTGTGGTCGCGTGTGCGTGATCCTTACTTTCTCTGACAAAAAATCTGTGTGTGTGTGTGTGTGGCAAGGTTCGGGTTATCCATTTTCTTGAACTGATCCACAGAGCAGATGTTCATATCTTCTGAAGACTGCATGTTCCACGCGCCACAGATCTTATAGACAATGCAGGTCCTGTATATGAGCTTTAATTATCGATGAAATTAAAATATTTCCTTTTATATGCACAATCGCCAAGCTCCGCCCCAAAAGATCAAGAGCAGATGTTCGTAGTGATTGGTTGTCAGTGTAGCTGGGTGGAGCTATGATAAGTTTGTGTACCAATCGTAACACCGCTATAACGGGTCCATACTTTGGACGACTAATGGCTTCTTTATATTTTCTCCAGTAGATTTAATGCTCGTATTACCCCTTGCTGTCTTTATCATGTCAATATTTGCGACAATACTTGGTTTTCCCCCCACTATTCCCGGTTCAATAATCACTAATGTAATCGAGAGGTTTTTATAATAAAGAAATTATAAATATATCCATTCCTTTAATTATATTTTTAAAAAAGAAGAGTATTCGGTTTCCACGTTAAACTGTGGGTCTAAGGCGGAGTGAAAACTTAATCGTTGTTACAATTCGGAAGAGCTAGTTATTATTATTATTACTAAAGAGAAAAATCTACATTGTACATATCACATTTGCAGCCATACTATTCCCGGATCAATAATTATCAAATGATCCTATTATTTTAAATTCGGTTCAACAATCAAATGATCCTGTTATTTTAAATGTTGAAATTATGATGTGGAAGAGTGAGCAACGATTCCCTGACGAGATGTATTTCTGATTCGGGTTCCACGTTAAACTGTAGGTCTAAGGTCGGAGTGAAAAGCTTAATCTTTCCAATTCGGCGAAAAGGAGTTAATTATTATTATTATTACTACTGTAATTTGTACCACCCTATATATATATATATATATATATATATATACACACACATGGGTTATTCAAAATGATTCATCCGATTTCAACTGATAATACTTCCGTACCTATCAACCGTGCATCAACTGGGCATACACCACATGAAAGAGGAAATCTCCGAGTTTTACAAGATCACCGCGAGAGGGCTCCAAAGTCACGCCGTGGCCTAGCCTAGCAACAAACAGTCAGTGTGAAAATGGCGTCAACACAGCAGAAGGCGTTTTGTGTGTTGCAGTTTTCGAGCTGTAAATCGGTAGTCACAGTGCAGCGTGAGTTTCGTCGACGTTACAGAACAGATCCACCGGGTGCTCAGAGCATCCGTCGGTGGTATCGGCAGGTATCGGCACTGTGACTACCGATTTACAGGTCGAAAACTGCAACACACAAAACGCCTTCTGCTGTGCGGACGCCATTTTCACACTGACTGTTTGTTGCTAGACTAGGCCACGGCGTGACTTTGGAGCCCTCTCGCGGTGATCTTGTAAAACTCGGAGATTTCCTCTTTCATGTGGTGTATGCCCAGTTGATGCACGGTTGATAGGTACGGAAGTATTCTCAGTTGAAATCGGATGAATCATTTTAAATAACCCTGTATATATATATATATATATATATATATATATATATATATATATATATATATCCATTCCTTTATTTATTTAAAAAAAAGAAAAGAATGAACAAAACTCTCTCTTTCTATATATATATATATATATATATATATATATACATACAGGAGATAGGTGTACGCCTGGTGTGAATGAATTCTGTATTTAAAATGATTCTATAGTTTCATTGGTACGTTTTATTTCCCACTAACTGTGTACACGAGATAAGTGTACGCATGGTGTAAATGAACTCTGAAGCTGTTCTTTTTGCAGATGTTTATACAGAAAACATGTAATTACATTATTGAAAACATTAACTAGGAATCGTGAGATACGCTTCTGGTAATCGGGAGTCGAACCCACGATCTCATCTTTCTGCAGACGTTTATACAGAACACAAGTAATTACATCATTGAAAACATTAACTAGGAATCGTGAGAGATACGCGTCTGGTAATCGGGAGTCGAACCCACGATCTCATATCTTTCTGCAGACGTTTATGCAGAAAACACGTAATTACATTCAATTGTTAGTACTTTCAGAGTACATGCGTAATTTTGAAAAAACTTAGTTATCAAAATCATAATTATCAGAAATCAACAAAGTTGATAAAGTATAAAACATTTTTTATTTTCTTCGCTTCGAGAGTGAAGCGTGTATTTATTTCATTGTACAGGGTGGGGCACGGGAACCAAGTGTTTTTGGAATAATCAGGAAAATGATATTTATTTTTGTAAAGAAAATATATTGGTAGAACAACATTCGTAAGAACATAGCATTTCATGTCATAATAATCATGTACCGAAAATTATATCTGGCATATGATGTCCTTGGCCGTCGACGCATTGTTGAAGGCGTTTACGAAAATTGGCCTCCACTCTTCCCAGCAGGTCTCTGTTGATTTGGATGATTTGTTGACGGATCGCTTCCTTCAATGCATCTAATGTACGGGGCTTGTCCTCGTAGACACGTGACTTGAGGTACCCCCATAGAAAGAAGTCACATGTGGACAAGTCAGGGGACCGAGGGGGCCATGCAATGTCACCAAATCTCGAAATGAGATGGTTGGGAAACAGGGGGCGAAGAACAGCCATTGACGCTCTGGCGGTGTGTGGCGTGGCCCCATCTTGCTGAAACCACAAATGTCGACGAGCAATACGCCTTCTTCGTAACTCAGGGATGAAAAAGGTGTTCACCATCTCAATGTAACGCCCAGATGTTATGGTAACGGTAACCCCATTTTGTTCGAAGAAATAGGGACCGATGACGCCAAACTTTCCCACCGCGCACCAAACTGTAACCTTAGGGCTATGCAGCGGTTTTTCATGGAGTTGTCGCGGATTTTCAGCAGCCCAATACCGACAGTTTTGATTGTTGACGGCCCCATTAAGGTGGAAATGGGCTTCATCACTCATTACCACCATCATGTTTTCATTCTGCTCATAAAGTGCAAGCATTTCCTGTGCAAAATTCAGTCGTTGGGGGCAATCGTTTACATTCAATTCCTGCACCATCGCTAACTTGTATGGGTGAAAATGTAATTCTTCATGCAAAATCCGTCTAACAGTACGATTGCTGATTCCGAGTGCAGCTGAATGTCTCCGAGCAGAGCGGACTGGGCTTTGCAACATCGCTTGTCTGACCCTTTCAACGTTCTCTGGAGTACGCACAGTGCGTTGCGGCCCCTTCGGTTTTGTTTTCATTATTGAGCCTCCTGTTCGAAGATTGTTAACCCAACGTAAGATTGTGTCACGAGCGGGAACAGAGTCATTTCGATGAATGTTGAATCTGCGGCGAAACGCACGCTGAACTGCTGTCACTGACTCGCCACTCCTAACAAAATGATCATACGCGAACATGCGGTGTTCTAACGTCCACTGCTCCATGATGGCACCTGAAAGATAAAGGTGAGTGTTAGTTAAAGTTAAATGCTATGAACCCAGGAATGGAATGCTACCTACCGCACGCCCCTCCTATTCCTAATGGCCGATTACTAGCTATTCAAAAAACACTTGATTCCCGTGCCCCACCCTATAGAAGTAATAACAACAATAATATTAACATTTGGAGTCAGGCGAGGTTTTCTCGAGTTGATTGGAAAAAAGGTTAGCTTGTGGTCACTTTGTGGTTAGCGCGAGACTCGTCTTCTCAGATTTTTTCTTTTTTTCTTTTTTTTCCAGAGAAGCTGAAAGTAAATGAGATGAGTGAAATGATATGAGATTAGTGAAATGAAGTGAAATGACATGAAATAATATGAAAAGTGCGTAATATTCTTTTTTCTGTTTTTGATACATAAAAAAGGTTTGCCAAAAGAAAATAGACACAGTTAATGTGTTTATTTCTTTTGCTGTTTATTATTTAATATAATTGTGTATCTTTCCAATTCAATAACAGAGATGTTATCTAGAAGATGATGCCACACAAATTTGCAAGTAAAGAGAAATAATCAACGCATTTAATAAAAACATTTTTTTTTAATTTTTTTATTTACAAGGAGGTAAACGCAGTCTTTGAGAGTAAGTTGACCCAAATTCCTTCGCGTACCTTTCAAAAAGGCCTCGGGGTAAACGGGTGTGATTCGTTCCTGGTTCAGTTTCCTACTCGTCTGAACGCAATGTTCTAAGAGTTAATATTTTGGATTCGTTTTAATAACAAAGAATAAATAAAACGGCGTTTAATAATTAAATTCTTATATTGTTAATATTGGTTTTAATAATTGATTCTCTTAAAAGGAGAAAATTCATTTGTTTTAAATTAATATACTTTTGGCATTTTTTCTGACTTTCATTCACATAATATATACAGAGGTGTGGTGTGTGTGTATAGATTTGAGAATGTTAATGGAACGATTTCTTTTGCTAAGCCAATTGTTTAGTGAATTGTTAATATTGTTTTAATTCACTTTAAGGTGAAAATCCGTTTATATATATATATATATATATATAATATATATATATATAAGCAAACAACCACAAGGAAAAGGAAACACAAGTCCGAGCGCTTTCGTGATATATTCACATTATCAAGGAGGAACAGAAATAATGTGAATATATCACGAAAGCGCTCGGACTTTGTGTTTCCTTTTCCTTGTGGTTGTTTGCTTATTAATAAGGTGACGTGTTATTTTGTGATTTTAGTGCATATATATATATATATATAAGGAATGACAAAATTAAATAGACAGTTAATATGATTCTTTCTATAAGGAATGACAAAATTAAATAGACACAGTTAATATGATTATATATATATATATATATATATATTATATATATATATAATATATATATATATAATAAGCTAAGGAGAAAGTTGCTCATTTGTGTGTGTATATTTAGTCTGAACTAATATTTTGACGATTGTACGTATTATATTATTTTTGTGCAGTGGAAGGCAAATTCTATTTATTTAATTAATAATCATTTTCTTTTTGTCAATTTCGAATTTAAGTCTGTATGCTTTCGTAACGAATTAAAATGGTATCTAGCAACTCACCCTAATAATGTATGCCTGTACAATTAAAATGGTATCTAGCAACTCACCCTAATAATGTATGCCTGTACAATTAAAATGGTATCTAGCAACTCAACCATGATCTATATAAGACCCGCTTGGCTTCGGAGCTGGTAGTTTGATGCGAACTTCGGCCAAATAAAGAACTCTCTCCTTCCCTTCTTAGGTTAAGACTTAGCTTAGTTTCCCTTTGGGGGGTTAGGACCTCCCACCTTGTCCCCCCAAATTCCTCCTCCGTCTATCCTTTCACTCTTAGGCTACGGCAACCCCTTTGGGGGGAGGTCATCCTTCCTTCTCCCCCCGAAGATCCCTCCCCTCTCCCCCTTCAGGTGTACCCCTCCCCCCTTGGCTCCTTCTAAACCAACTGGCTGATTAGGAGTCTATAAGACAACGCCCACTCGGCCGAAGTCTTATTATGCACTTGGCTCCTGCCAGGTGAACACCTCTCCTCCTTTCTCTCCTCTCTTTCTCTTGGGGGATAACGCCGCCTCCAAGTTTCATGACCCTTTGCTGCACCTGCAGCATTCCCCCACCCCCATTTGCAACATTGAGTTGTTGCATACCCCACCCCCTTTGCAACATTGAGTTGTTGCATACCCCACCCCTCTTTGCAACCCCAACCCCCTTTGCAACACCCTACCCCCTTTGCAACATTTGATCATTATCTCTTGCAACATTCCTGCACTCTACCCTTTTGCGGCTATACTACTGACGCTTTTAGCAACGAAAGAACTGAGTATTTTTATCAAAGGAACACACTTTCCCACACTTAGAGCACTTTTTCATAAGCAGTAGCAGTTTGTGACTCTGGCTAAATTTAACACAATCTTCTGTAATTAGTTTAAGCTAGTTAAAACATATTAATTATTTAAAGTGCTCTAACATGTTTGTTTTTCATTTCTTCAAAAAAAAGAAAGTTATTTTTGAAATCAGTGACCAAAACTATATTAGTATACCGATTTTCATTAAAATTCGCTGCTAGCCCCCAAACGGAAAAGACCCTTCCGTAGTCATAATCTTGTTATATTACTAGACTAACCTATTTGACAATATTTAATTATTTTGATTATGAATTCTATGTAACTCTAATGGCTATAGAATGTTTTACAAGTGCACGATTGGATGAACTCAAGGTATAGCATAGCGTGATAATTTTTTTCACACCCCTTTGGTTGAATAAAATTTCGTTTTAATGCCTTACGTGCTCGACGTCACTTAGCCTGCCTAGGTTTCACTTGTAGCCTACTTGGAATTTACCTGACACCTGCTTGGAATTTAGATTATTCCTTTCAAATCCTAACGTATGTTTAAATATATTTTGCAACCATTACTATATTTTTAATCCCAACAATCTATATACACATGTGTATATTTAAAGCAAAATATACAGACAAGCACCTAACCCATTTTGACGCATTTTTGCAGGTATGGCGTGGGTGGCACGCGCTGTTACAAAGGTTTCCAGCTTTTAGACAGGAGCATCTTTTGATCAGACAGCTGGTTCGGCAGTTAGGTTAGGTTAGGAAATGCTTGATATTTTGTGATGATATTTTAGTTTAAATTTAATTAAATAGCAAAAACTCCATTCTGAGACTTCTCAAGGACAGGACATCTAAACGATAAATATTTTTGTCTCTGATAAAAATTAAACTTTTTAGGAGTATACGCACTGTTGTGAATCTTTAATAGAAAGAGTAGCTATATGTGCACGGCTGCTTAAGCATTTCATAACCTAACCTAACTGCCGAACCAGCTGTCTGATCAAAAGATGCTCCTGTCTAAAAGCTGGAAACCTTTGTAACAGCGCGTGCCACCCACGCCAAACGTGCAAAAACGCATCAAGATAGGTTAGGTACTTGCCTGTGTATTTTGCTTTAAATATAGTTTGCAAGTGACGGTTTGAACTCTGTTTTTCCTCTGCCTATTTCATGAAATTCGCAGAGCGAAATTGTGTATTTCATGAAATAAGCAATAACCTTACTTATTTCATGAATTTGTCAAATGGACTGCCAATTTCATGAAATACGTAGTTTCACAGATTACGCATTATATATATATATATATATATATATATATATATATATATATATATATATATATATATATATATATATATTGTGTAATCTGAGAAACTACGGAGTTTTTTCCGTTTGGAACCCACCACCAGATTCTTTTGAAAATAGCACCAGTAGTGCATGTTGACCCTCAGAATACGAAAATGACATTCTTTTTTTTGGAGAAATGCGAACATTTTGCATAATAGGGCAATAAAAATGCAAAATAGATTACATGATATTTATTATGCAAAATAAGTTACATGATATTTATATATATCAGTGGCGATCGGTGACAATTATGTATAGGGAAGCATGCATAGCCTATTATATATACTTACTGTATATTTATATATACATAAATATATATTCACACAAACACACACACACACACAGTATACACTAACCTCTTATTTATACACCGGGGCGGGAGATGGGCAGGGGATGGGCAGTTGACGAACGACATTAACCTCAATATAACAACTTCACTTTGATTTATTCATAATTAAGCAAATTCTAATTAAAATTAGCTTGTATTTCTTCTTCTAAAAATATATTTGGTAATAATTGCCAGTTATTTAGTCATTTAATGTTATGAGCTCATTAATTAAGCGCTTTAAAAGGATTCTGTTAGCATAATAGCAGGAATAAGCGACTCTCTAAGTTGCTTCCACGATCCACGTTTTGCCTAAAGAAATGAATGCGTTATGGGTCTGTGTTTCCATCGGTGAATATTTTTTATTCTTTTAAGACGTTAATATTAATTCATCCCCGAGTATAGTGATCAATAATTTTATTGTATATCACTTATTACATTTATACCATCGTATAAGCGGTGAAATTATCGGTGAATTGATGCAATTTTTATAAAACACGAATATAGTAAGTCAAACAAAAGAAGCAATCCTCAAGGTTGCTTCCAATGGTGCCCATCTAGACGTAACAAAATTATTGCTCTCCCCCTCTTTTTTCAATGCACTGATTTGGATTTCGAGCTTTTTGTATTAAAAAATATTTGAAAGGAGTATAGCCCAGTGATAATTTATCATAATTTTATCGTTATTAATATTGTTTAAAAGCGCTTCTAATCTTCTAATCATTTAAGTCGGGAATCAATGCTTCCATTGCTTCAATGGACCGAACGCCACTGATATATATATATATATATATATTAAAATTGACCAACTGGTTAGGTCAACTGAATGCCCAGTTAGGTCAACTGAATGCCAGGTTAGGTTAATTGAATACCCGGTTAGGTCAACTGTACGCCTTGACGATTGGTTTAGGTTAAGTTGTGATATTTTCGATAGTTTGTAATTATTTTTGTAATATTCCAGTCTTCCATTTTGTTCCTTTTATGCTTTAAAAGTGTCACGAATGTATATAGCCTTGGTCTTTGCGCGAACTGAGAATAAGATAGCCTATAGCCTATGTCCAATTTTCAACGCAAATTATCGTCAAATTTTTTAAAAATAGACAAATTAAATGTACGAAATTCAAACGTTAAAGAGCTGTAACGTTTTTATTATTCATTTATCGGAAAAAAATTATATATTTTTGAAATCAGCGTAAAAAAAGTACACAATGATGGTAATACTGTAATTAATTTTAATTCTAGTGGTAGGCACCAAACAGAAAAGAGCCCAACTACGTATTTCACGAAATTGGCAGTCCGTTTGACATAATATATATATGTTACCCCCCCCTTTATGGCCCCGAGTCGGTTCGGATTCGACGGGGGGTTCTGGTTAGGAGGCTGCAACGGATATTTCTTCTATATACTTTTCTAATTCTTTTCGGTCGCCACTCTGTTAAACTCTTGGTCTTGGCTACAGACTCGCCAGACTGTTATGCCAATATCTTCTATGGTGCTTGGGTTGTCTCTTTCTCTCGCTTATGGGTTGAGAATTATTACTTCTTCTCTTGCTATAATACTCTGATCCTTTCTCGTATACTAAAATTATCGACTTTTCTTTTATAACTTGTCGACTTGACTAAGTTCTGAAGAGAGCACGGCTCGAAGGAAAAGATAAAAACTTTCTCTTACATTTAGTTTACTTCTAAAAATGTACAGTTAGTTCTCTGAATTTACAAGGGTAGAGGTTCGACCTCTTTCGACCATGGCTCAGGCCGGAATCTAAAAAGTTAAGTTAAGGAGGCAAGGGGCCTCTGCCCCCTCCTAATGAGGTGCTAATATGAAGAAGTGCAATGAAGAAGAGCCTTAAATGAAGTGGTCCCTAATTTTACAAGTACATGTATAATATAGCCTAAATGTTTGGGGGGAGACAGTTGAAGGTTAAATTTCCCCCTTTTTTTAAACACATCAGATGTTTTTGAATGATTGCAAATAAGAATTTAAAAAATAAAAATAAAAACTAATTTGTATTTTTCGCCGAGTCTATATTTATGAAGGCGATATCATTTCGTAACAGTACACAAGTACAAATTAAGTACATGACTGAGTACGTATTAATTTTGGTTCATTACAATTACGATTACAATTACCAATTAATTCATATTCACTTGTTGTTTAATTACACTTTATAAATTACATCTTACATTATAAATTAAATCATTACATTTAATTACAGTTTCACTGAAGTACATTACAAGTTATTGTTAATTACAGTTAATTACAATTAAACAGTTACTATAACTTTGTTTTGTTTTTACAGTGTTTCTTATTAATAGACAATTAAGATGTTAAATATAATACAACGTACATGGCACTTACGAGATAATTTATTTACGAAATAATATGCTATAATATGTTATGAATTTGAAATCAGAGCGAACGGAGGTATTTTATCTTTGAGGCGCTCGACTCTGTCGTCGTGAGCGGAATTCGATCTTACTAAGCATTTTTTTGAGTTCACCTCGGGAGGTCATATAATTAAAAATAAAAATGAAAAAAATAATACGAGAACGTTTTTTCGCTTTCTCGAACGAACGCCCAAAGTTTCGCGCGTCACAAATTGACACGAGTAAACATAGACTGATAAGTTGATAGGGCATAAGTAGACAATAGGTAGATGAATGAATAAGTAATAAAATTAATAAAGGATAGCGGTCAAGCAAGAACATGAATGTAAGAATGAGTATGGTTGAATAATAATGTTTATACTACACAACACCACAACCTAATTATTAAAGAATTTACCATACATTGCATACGGAAGATGTCCAAATACTAAGAACGTGATTCAGTGTACAAAGTATGGGAAAGTAAAGAGAACAAAGTTATTTTGTGACGTCATAGTGTATAAGTCGTTATTAGAAAGATGAATTAGAAAAATACAGGAATGAATAAAGACGTACAAATCGAAATTCTATCCAAAACTCGCTTATGCGATTTTTGGTTTCTTATGTAAAAATGGACATTCGAACATAAAACTATACGAACATAAGTTCTGCATAAAGACAATGAATTCATATAATGATGGTGTAGGAATTGTTCATTGTTCACTTTTTACATTGCTCTCCCCTTTTTTTTTTAAATGATATTTATACAATAATATAATAAAATTAATACAATACAATACAATTGAGAAAATAACATCGTAAGTAATGACGACATTCTTTACAATACAAATTTTATACAGAACGAGTTCGGGTAGTTGAGTACCATGCAGAGTAATCAAATTTTTTAACATGACACTCGCGTAGAGGGCTATGATAAAAATATAAAAATTCAAAGATTAAAACTTTAATTTAGATAAACAATTAAGCTAGACAAAGAATGATATTGTAAAATTTTTAGCAAATTTTTTTTTTTTTTTTTCTGTGGGGAAAATTACATTCATAATGAATAGGTAAAAGGGAAAAATATAAATCGTACAATCTATAAGCTAATTTTTATTGACTAGTGTAGGTAAAAATAGAATTACGTAATGGATGATGTATAGACCTGTGGTCTAGTGTGTATTTTTGTGTACTAGGTATAAAGTGTGTAGTTAATAATTTCGAGAGACAGATTAGCTGAGAGGATTGTTAAATTAACTGAATAAAATGCATGAGCGAGAATTTATATATAGTAAGCAAAAATGATTAAGATTAAATAGCATAGTTTGCACTTACGTAATGAAATAGTTTTATTGTGATATTCAATGATTTTAGCATAAGGTTTGTATATATACAGGGCGTCCCAAAAAAATGTATACACACTTTAAATAATTATAAAGGCAGTGTTTATTAAAATACATTTCATTTTCAAAATGTAATAGAATCTACAGACATTATTTAATTGTTTTGTCAACGCCTGTTTTCAAACTGACGTCCGTTCTGGTCCAGGCACTGCTGATAACGCGAAGCAATGGAATCGCAAACATCACGAAACATTTCGTTTGGTATTTGTGTGCATTCTCGTTCAATGGCTGCTCTCAATTCAGCGACTGTTGCAGGTTTTATAGCGTAGACTTTGTCTTTTAAGTATCCCCATCAAAAAAAGTCTAGTGGTGTGAGGTCTGGTGAACGCGGAGGGTATTCTACGAAACCCCTTCGTCCAATCCACATCCACATCGTGCCAAGTACCACTCGCAATACTCCACTCTTCGGTCCGGATCATCTTCATTAATAGCATGGACTAATCTTGGAATGTATCTTTTCCATTGACAGCGCTTCAAAATGCGTTGGACAGACGATTCTGAGATTCCTACCTCACGACTCGCTTGCCGCACAGATTTTCTTGGACTTTGGTGATACGTTTCCAGTACTCTTTCTTGCTTTGTGGGGCTTGTCGATGTCCGTGGTCTTCCGGAACGCTTCTTGTGGACATTCTGAACAGTTCCATCGGCTTCAAACTTATCTCTAATTCGAGTGATGGTAAGTCGCGTTGGTGGATCTGTTTGAAACTCCCTCCTAAACTGTCTTTGCACTTCAACTGCGTTTTCACACTTCCAGTAGCATTTTAGAATGAATTTCCTTTGTTCAAAGCTTAGTCTGACTGCCATTATTAATTCTAATGGGTTTAACTTGGAAAGAAAGAAACATCAATTGAGCTATCAGCTGTTAAAGTGTGTATACATTTTTTGGGACGCCCTGTATATATATATATATATATATATATATATATATATATATATATATATATATAGTGCGCATACATGCATTTTTATTGACTGTTGTCGGTACAAATCGAATTACGTAGTGGATGATGTATAATAATTTAAGATGGGTTTAGGGTTATAAAATCTTTTAAGTTTTAAGTCAGTTATTGTTATTATTATTATCATTATTATTATTATTATAAGATCCCTTAAGCTCAAGGTCAATTATTATAAAATTCTAAATTACAGGTATCGTTAATATCTAATTGTAAAACACAATAAAACTTAAACTTTTAAGTTCAAAGAAATGTATAATAGTCATCAAAGAGTTAAAAATGAAAAAACACAACTTAACATAAATTGAGCCCTCGTACCAAAGAGGAATTAACCATGGTTGAACCATTTCTCTGGTTGACACAGTTCAACTGGGGTTGGGGGTGTTAAAATAAAATAAAATAAAAAGACAAAGTTTGGAGTACGACATTCGGGGGAATTGAGTGACTAAGCGGGGGGTATAAGTTTGAAATTGACAATAACATCTTTCGTGAGCACTTTGCTCTTTTTTTTTTAAAAAAGATTGCTTGTCACACTACTTAGAACAAAAAATTAAAAGAGTTCAACAAACGGAGGGACGGCATGTTCCTCATATACATTACAATAATTACCAAAGTCATTACAAACAATTGTAAAAACGGTTTTGTTACAAATAATAAATGTCATTTTACCTATATATTTATATACGCAACAATGGCATGAAAAAGAAAAGACAAATCGGTCCATTTCCTTCTTACAACAAAACAAAGAAAGGTTAACTAAAGACGCAACCCGGTCAATTCAGGTTGAATTTAATTATCTTTTACAACACAAAAAAAAGGTTGAATTAAATTCTTAAATTACATTTTCTTAAATTAAATTCTCTTAAATTACAAAGAAAAAGTTGAATTCAATTGACTGCATTGAAAACTAACTTGGGACTTGAAATAAAAATGACTTGTGACTCGAAATAAAAATGACTTGGGACTTAAAAACTAGCTTTTTTTCAAAACTAACTTTTTCAAAACTAACTTTTTCAAAACTAACTTTTTCAAAACTAACTTTTTCAAAATTAACTTTTTCAAAATTAACTTTTTTCAAAACTAACTTTTTTCAAAACTAACTTCTGTAATCTCTGGGGCGGTTGTCCCTCTTGGATGCAACCTATTGACCTCTTATCAAGTATTTCTATAAATCTCTGGGGCGGTTGCCCGTCTTGGCGCAACCTTCTGACTTGACCTCTTATCAAGTATTCTGAAACTTAAACTGTCTTGCACTTGAACTGCTATCAAGTGAAGATTAACTGAAAACGGAAAATGACTGCACTTGATCTTTATCAAGTGGAGACTATTAACCCCTGGGGTTTGGTTGACCCTCTTGGTGCAACCTTCTGACTTCAAAAACTGACTTCAAAAAAATGACTTAAAAAAAATGACTTCAAAATTACTTCAAGTATCTTTATAAATCTCTGGGGTTTGGTTGTCCCTTTTGGTTACAACCAACTGAAACTCTGAAAACTGAAAATGGAACTTGAAACTGCTTCAAGTAACTCTATAACTCTATAAACTCTCTCTAAACTCTCTCTCTCTCAATTTGCAAGTCAATTCAATTCAGTAATTGAAAAAAAAATTTGCAAACAAAAATATAAAATGTAAACAACATTTCACTCGAATGTACAGGAAGGTACATAAAATAAAATTATTCTATAATGAATATAAAAGTGCAAATAACTGTGACAATTGACTCTGCGACAATTGACTCTGCGACAATTGACTCTGCGACAATTAACTCTCTGTGACAATTAACTCTCCGTTAAAATTAACTCTCTGTTAAAATTAGTTTCAATAAAAACAAATGTATCACTGGTGTCTGAAGTGTTCACTGTGTTTTGTGTTAAATTCTGGCTCCATACTAAATATTAACTGTTAATAATACTGATTTTTTTCAAGTGTTTATAAATTACTTAAAAAACAAAATGTACTTAACAAGATTTCTACGGGCAAAATCCTTGAGACGTGTCCTGAAGACGTCTTGTTGGCTACTTCTTCTTGGATGAAAACTAGGCGTGGAGAACTTGGAGTCGTGACCCACCGGTTCAAGGGTGGATGTTACGAACTAGAAGTCGTGACACGCCGGTCAAATGGTTTTATCCTGATGCAGGGTAATTTCTATCTTGGCCAAAGAGTGGCCTCTTCTTAAAATAATCTTCTTAAAATCTTCTTTTTACCCTGATGCAGGGTAATTTCTATTCTTGGCCAAAGAGTGGCCACTTGTTAAAATCTTCTTGTTAAAATCTTCTTCTTAAAAATCTTCTTGTTAAAAATCTTCCTCTTCTTAAAAATCTTCTTGTTAAAAATCTTCTTATAAATATTCTTCGTAAAATCATCATCTTATCCTGGTAAAGGGTCGCCAGCTGTTAACCCCCCCCTTTATGGCCCTGAGTCGGTTCGGATTCGACGGGGGGTTCTGGTTAGGAGGCTGCAACGGATATTTCTTCTATATACTTTTCTAATTCTTTTTGGTCGCCACTCTGTTAAACTCTTGGTCTTGGCTACAGACTCGCCAGACTGTTATGCCAATATCTTCTATGGTGCTTGGGTTGTCTCTTTCTCTCGCTTATGGGTTGAGAATTATTACTTCTTCTCTTGCTATAATACTCTGATCCTTTCTCGTATACTAAAATTATCGACTTTTCTTTTATAACTTGTCGACTTGACTAAGTTCTGAAGAGAGCACGGCTCGAAGGAAAAGATAAAAACTTTCTCTTACATTTAGTTTACTTCTAAAAATGTACAGTTAGTTCTCTGAATTTACAAGGGTAGAGGTTCGACCTCTTTCGACCATGGCTCAGGCCGGAATCTAAAAAGTTAAGTTAAGGAGGCAAGAGGCCTCTGCCCCCTCCTAATGAGGTGCTAATATGAAGAAGTGCAATGAAGAAGAGCCTTAAATGAAGTGGTCCCTAATTTTACAAGTACATGTATAATATAGCCTAAATGTTTGGGGGGAGACAGTTGAAGGTTAAATTTCCCCCCTTTTTTTAAACACATCAGATGTTTTTGAATGATTGCACATAAGAATTTAAAAAATAAAAATAAAAACTAACTTGTATTTTTCGCCGTCTATATTTATGAAGGCGATATCATTTCGTAATAGTACACAAGTACAAATTAAGTACATGACTGAGTACGTATTAATTTTGGTTCATTACAATTACGATTACAATTACCAATTAATTCATATTCACTTGTTGTTTAATTACACTTCTATTAAAGTACATTCTTACATTATAAATTAAATCATTACATTTAATTACAGTTTCACTGAAGTACATTACAAGTTATTGTTAATTACAGTTAATTACAATTAAACAGACTATAATTTTGTTTTGTTTTTACAGTGTTTCTTATTAATAGACAATTAAGATGTTAAATATAATACAACGTACATGGCACTTACGAGATAATTTATTCACGAAATAATATGCTATAATATGTTATGAATTTGAAATCAGAGCGAACGGAGGTATTTTATCTTTGAGGCGCTCGACTCTGTCGTCGTGAGCGGAATTCGATCTTACTAAGCATTTTTTTGAGTTCACCTCGGGAGGTCATATAATTAAAAATAAAAATGAAAAAAAATACGAGAACGTTTTTTCGCGTTCTCGAACGAACGCCCAAAGTTTCGCGCGTCACAAATTGACACGAGTAAACATAGACTGATAAGTTGATAGGGCATAAGTAGACAATAGGTAGATGAATGAATAAGTAATAAAATTAATAAAGGATAGCGGTCAAGAAAGAACATGAATGTAAGAATGAGTATGGTTGAATAATAATGTTTATACTACACAACACCACAACCTTATTATTAAAGAATTTACCATACATTGCATACGGAAGATGTCCAAATACTAAGAACGTGGTTCAGTGTACAAAGTATGGGAAAGTAAAGAGAACAAAGTTATTTTGTGACGTCATAGTGTATAAGTCGTTATTAGAAAGATGAATTAGAAAAATACAGGAATGAATAAAGACGTACAAATCGAAATTCTATCCAAAACTCGCTTATGCGATTTTTGGTTTCTTATGTAAAAATGGACATTCGAACATAAAACTATACGAACATAAGTTCTGCATAAAGACAATGAATTCATATAATGATGGTGTAGGAATTGTTCATTGTTCACTTTTTACATATATATATACTGTATATATATATATATATATATATATATATATATATATATATATATATATATATATATATATGCAAATAACTGCAATGACCGCGCAGTATATAAATGAATAGAAACGACATAAGTATTAAGGAACGTTTCTGCACTCGATTTGTGATTGAGTGAGGTCCGTAGCATAATGGTAGAGCGTCCGACCGGCAATTGGAAGGCCCTGGGTTCGATTCCCAGGCGGTTCGCCTCATTTTTCATTATTTCGTTATCTCTCCTCCTCGTGTGCAGAAACGTTCCTTAATACTTATGTCGTTTCTATTCATATATATATATATATATGCGGGAGAACATTGGGCACGAGAGAGGTAATGCTGGAACTCCCGTTTCCCCTGCTACTGTCTTCTTTAGCTGACCTTTTTCCGTGTCTCATCTACCCAGTGAGCAGTCCAGCATGCTCTCAAACACACTCTTCTCCCTCTATTCCTCACTACACATGCATGCATCTTACACACTACACATTCTTTTCAAAATTCAAAGCAAAAATGGTGTAGGTTTTAGTAGCTTTAAAAACCTTGATTTTGACTCCTTTTCTTTCTTGGGGGGGGGGGGGGTTGCGGGCGTTCGCTCTTGGCCTCTCCTTCCTGCATATATATATAATATATATATATATATATATATATCAGGGCTGTGCGGGTCTATCACTTTCGGGTCGGGTCCGGGTCTGGGTCAGTTTTCTAATTTACTTTCGGGTCCGAGTCTGGGTCATTTTTCTAATTTACTTCCGGGTCCGGGTCGGATCCGAAAGTTCACTTTCAGGTCCTTTCGGGTCTTTCAGTATATGACCCGGGTCTGGGTCGGGTCTATTATTAAAAATAATAATTATAATCTGGTATAGGATGGTTAATAAGACCGCTACCGTAGCTACATTAACATGTTTTCTGAAACATAGTAAAACATTATATGGCTATACGGTAGTAGCCTAACCATATATATTAATTAATCCGATTTTGGAAATGTTTGAAAGTAGGTATATTAATTTTATTAATATTTAATAGTAACTAGGTATAGTTATACATGCATTGCTAAAGGGCAAAGTACGATGTATGATTGCTCTCTTCAGCCCTCTTATTTTAAATTTTAATTAATTTTGTGAAAACAAATTCTATATTTTTTTGAGTGAACTCAAATGGAAATTATCATCTTCTTGCATTAAAATCAAATACTTTGTTTATCTTAAAAAACAAAAATGAAACCGATAATATGAAATAATTAGTCATTTGGTAGTAATATTGTCTTTATATTTTGAGGGCAACATATTCTGTGAACTTCTTTAAAACAGATATTGATATAGCGGCATAGCCTATACTTATTTCTCCTAGAATCTAGGTTGAAAGTTGTGGCAAGACAGGAAAGAGATTTCTGAATTTTTAACTGATTTTTTTTATTTTGAATATATACAGTATATATATATATATATATATATATATATATATATATATATATATTATATATATATATATATATATATATATGCGCTTCTTAACTGAAATATTTTTATTAGGACTATTCTACACTATCTTATTTGAGAAGACTTTATTCCCCAACACCGTTCGATCGCAAACACAATACTGCGTCTAATAATAACACTGTGCAACACTGATTCTGTTTATATAGAATTTTTTTGTTTTTATATGCATTTGTGGGCGCTGAGTCCAAATCTGGCCTTGGCTTGTGTGTATCATCGATGGTTTCAGAGATAATCCATTTTTCATGTTTTACCATTATAATGTTATTATGGGCGCAGCAATATCAGAATAATCAGGAATTGTTGAGAACAATCCGGATGTTCGTTGACAGTTTCTTGCTCTAGAAATTGCCCGAAACTTCCACTGTGCTATATAAAGAAGAGCGCAGAGTCTGAGAAGTCAGTAAGTGTGAGCACACAAAGAAAGCAGGTTGTTTGTCTGATGGTTACCAGCACTGAGGTACTGTGTTTCTGTGCTTCTCTGTGCTGACGATTTGAGTGTTATCGATCCTTTTTTATTGCGAACATTATTTCAGTGTTGTGAATACATCTTTTTTCTGTAATCTGTAATCTGTTGCAGATTTAATAACTTCTCTCTATATCTGCAGGTTATGATTAATGTAGTACAGTTTGGTAAAGAGAATGGCAACTAGAGCTTGTAAACACTCGCCGGATATATTCTGCTACGTTTGTGGGTATTACATAGGCCCCAAGCAAGTATCGCACAAGATTGTGAAAGGCACCAAGTTCTGGATCGCGTATCGGCTCTATTTTGGTATGCCTATGGGTGACCAAGATAAGCCCTGGGCACCCCATGTGATCTGTGGAAGGTGCCGCTCCACACTTGAAGGGTGGCTGCAGGGAGTACGCAAGGCAATGCCCTTTGCGGTACCCAGAATATGGAGAGAACCAAAGAGCCACCACGACGATTGCTACTACTGCATGGTAGATGTTTCTAAGTACAGGAAAGTTAAAGGAAGGCAGACTCTTCAGTATCCAAGCATAGCGTCGTCCATAGCTCCTGTACCACATGGCGAAGGTCTTCCAATACCACGTCCACCAGAACAGGTATCTATCCATTACTTTACCTTCTGTATTTACAGACTGTGGGTCATTATGTGTCGATTTTTCTTAGTGCTGATACTCTTCTACATATATAGCTATGCTTATATTTTGTTTCTTTGCTTTGCAGGTTGAAAATGAGGATGCAACTAGCTCATCTGAGATGTCGGCTGGTGAGGACAGTCATGATGAAGAATATACAGTAACTTTCAGTACAAACCCTCGCTTTCCAATTCAGAGGGAATTGGACGACTTAATTAGAGATTTGGGTCTGACGAAATCAGGGTCTGAGCTTCTGACCTCCAGACTCAAAGAGTGGAATTTGCTTGGAGAAGACTGCAAGAGCACTGTATACCGAAAGCGGCATGAAGAGTTTGCAAGGTTCTACGATGTCAATGGCTCTCTCTGTTACTGCAGCGAGATTAATGGTCTATTCACAGATATTGGGTTAATACATATACCCTCAGAGTGGCGCCTGTTTATTGACAGTTCAACTCGGAGTTTAAAAGCTGTTCTACTCCACAATGGGAACAAATATCCATCTATACCAGTTGCACATTCTGTTCAAATGAAAGAGGACTATGAAAATGTCAAACAACTGCTCACTCAAATCAGGTATGAACAATATAACTGGGACATGTGTGGTGATTTCAAAATGATTGGTTTCCTGTTACGTTTACAAGGAACTCGCAACTCACAAACAATAAAATATATTAGGATTAGGCTGTTCTTCCGTCACCGTTAACTGTCCACTTCCAGTGAGTCATTTGGAGGGTGGAGTGATAATTCAATACATTGTTGCCAAATCTAAAGGCGCACACATAAATTTTGTAAACTAAAAACCCGGCTGTGCGGGTCCTTCACTTTCGGGTCGGGTCTGGGTCAATTTTAAAATTCACTTTCAGGTCCGGGTCCGGGTCTTTTTTCTAATTCACTATCGGGTCCGGGTCTTATCTCACTTTCGGGTTAAACCCGGGTCCGACCTGCCAGCCCTGATATATATATATATATATATATATATATATATATATATATATATATATATATTATATATATATAATTTTTAATATATACTTTCTTTATGAACATACAGTCCTGTTACATTGACATAGATATACAATATTCCACGACTTTATCTTAACATTGAACCTAATGTGCAGTGATAAAATCAATACCTTAAATACATACTGCATATTAATGAAGTTTTGTATAAAATCTAATTCAAGCTATCATTCATACATCTAACTGACGGGAAATCATATACGTTAAAAGTGAACATATATACCATTCAACAAACTTAATACAACGGACTAAAATACACACACAGACACTGTTAACCAAACCATTTTTATATAACCACTTCTCCAGATAATAAAAATTAAAAGTGCATTTATGAGTTAATAAATTTAATCTTTAAGAAAAATAATAATAATCCCTACCCGCGACACCGAAGACTAATAAAAGGAAAAGAAATGGGACGAACACTCTCAGTCTTTTTGCGCTTGTCGTAGACCTCTTTATCTGTAAGAATCATAAGAAGTGCTTGAAGATAGCAATGGAATCAATAAACAATTCAATGCTTTGTCTCCTCGTCTCGCCTTTTCAACGATGCTTTGAGTGTCAAAAACCACGAATCCATACATGATGACCAAACCGATGTACAAATTGGCCTGAAAAATAAGTGTAGAGTCAAAGAAAATATTGATAATGGAAAGCCAGAAGAGTGTGGAGTGACCAGACATGAGGATTCCTCCTAAATATAAATACCGTCCACGTGGGGCATAAAGGGTAGCAAAACTGAAGCAGGCAAAAATGATGCTTGTGCCAAGAAGTGCTTGCAGTATCAAAATTTGATTAACTGTAATAGCCATTTGTAGAAGAGGTCCCAAGTTGACTCCTGAAAGGAAGGCAAAGCCTCCGAGGAGAGTCAATCTTTGCTTCCTGTTCTTTCTATCACGAAGTGTCATGAAGAGCCAAATAAGAATGCCAATGGCTCCTAGGGTCGTCAACAATCCTACTCCAATGAGAGTGCTGAACATGTGAACATAACCTCCCAAGAAAGCATTGAAGGAGGCCAATGTAAGGCTTGCATAAACATTTTTCAAATGTTTTCTCACTGGTGGTTCTAAATTATCAGTTAAACCTTTGACAAATCTCTCTCAATTTTTTCTTTTCATGATGATTTGGAGGTTCTAAATCTTAAAAACACTCAATAATAACTAAATTATCAAACCACTGAATATAAAATAGAACATATATATATATATATATGATACACACAGACCGTGCATGGAACAAGGAACTTTTCTGGGATAATTAAATCCACTATAGTCCGAATAAGTAATGGTAAATGACAAATACCATAGTTTTTCTTTTTCATGATGCCACTGAATTATATATATATATATATATATATATATATATATATATATATATATATCAAACTATTTGTTTGCTTTGTTTCAGTATTTTGACTTATCCGTGTCACATTTATCGAAATGTTTATATGAAATACTACTACGTATACTAGGGTGGCCCAAAAAAATGAAAGTTGAAAATATCTTTATCCACAAGGCCATCCGTGTTCCGTATCAAAATGTAAGAACTCATACCAAAAATTAGACATCATACAATATTTAGAGGTCGCGACCAGTTCCTATATTTTTAGGATTTGAAACAAAAATACAATATCAACGTTTAATTCAAAATTTAAAGTCAACAGCACAGAGCACATGTTATGCAAAAATATACTAGAACACACATGTCATAGCAGTTAATACGACTGCACTAAATCCTTGTATATGACAAGATAGAGAATTTCTAATAGCTGAACGAGACGGAAAAAGAGGTTATATGACTAGTGTCGATAATACTCTAGCAAGAATGGAGGAGCGAAAAGCTAAAAGACTGGAAATGGAAGAAAAAAGAAAGTTACGTAATCAAGAAAAGATTAAGTCAGCGACTGCTACAGTTCATCTTAGCTCTTCTTCGAGTTCTGAAGAGGATAAGGATGATTCGGAAGAAGAATAATTTAAAATTGCACCAATATCTACAGCTGGAGCATCTAGAGGTAATACAACTACATGCAAAAATATACTAGAACACACATGTCATAGCAGTTAATACGACTGCACTAAATCCTTGTATATGAAACAAACAACGTCACACCCGTTACTTTTTCTTCGTCAAAGCCAACTTCGTCGGAACTGGCAATCTTTTTCGGTGGCTGGCGACGAGTCGCAGTAGGTATTGTTTCTGGGTCTCGTCTTTCGTCAGCGCGGTATTGTAGGACTGACTAAGAGCGACTCCTCGTTCGGCACAGTCGTTGACGACCTTGAGGAGCCTGTACTTAGCCTTAAGTAACTGGTAAATGGGGTCTGTCAGCCAGAGGGAGGGAGGTTTTGACAAGAATGTCTTGGCTTCATCTTGTCCTTTCATGGAGAGTATATCGAATATCTTCAAAGACCGGCTCGTGATGTACGATGCCAATGAGGAACGATGATCGAACACAGTCCCGTCCAGACGTCTCAAGAGTTTTTGGTTTGAGGGACGTAAGAAGTTGTCAACCATAGCTGCTTTGGTGATCTCGTCGACGCGATCGTCGAAGAGGGCGAGAGGCGCGAAACTCCGTGAAACTCTTTGTGTCCTATATTGTCAAGTTAGCGGACAAGTTAAAAAAAATGTCTGTGTATATTCTTGCCCATAACTGCGCAAAATTTGACACAATTCCTTTATAAGGAACTGCTTGAACACGAATCATCGGAGATATTTACAGGCGATCCCTTGAAAAGAAGAAGAAAGCTCATACACATGCAAACAAGAGGTAATGTTCAGTTTAAACACACTTTGTTATTCACACCTTGTAAACTAGCCAAGCTATCCAAGGTGATAGGTGTAGCCGCCGAAGTTTCAAAAGGGTATTTCCTTTACACTTTCCTCACTAGCGAAACTTTAAATTACGTAAGACTGCCACCCCAGACATTACTTTAACTATGCCAACATGAGTGATAGTGAGCGTGAAGATTTTGAGAGGTACTATAACAGTTTTAATGAAAATAATCCTTATAATATAGCGGATGAATGTGAGCGTTATTGTATGAATGATGTACGCGTACTTAGAGTATGTTTCTTTCCAGGCCTTGAGAAGGATGTATATAGTTCGATTCAACTGCGACCCGCTACAAGCCGCAACCACGATCGCCTAATTGTGTTTTACTGTGTTCAAGAACAACTTCATGATTAAAGATACACTGGCCATCATTCACAGAAATAACCCACGCAGTTATGGGCATAAGGCTATTTACTGGCTCATACATCTGTAGCAACAGACCAGTGTGTATATAAAACACGCCTGCAACACGGGGAAGTGGCCATTAAGGTCAACGGCCGTGTTTTCTCGGTGGATGGTCTAAGCGAAGACCGTGCCACTGGTGAGAAGACTGCATACTCCTTTAACAGTTGCTAGTGGCAATTTAGGCCTGTTCAAAAATCAACTTTTTCTTATTTTCATAGGTTTCTGTACATTTTCCCATGCTTTTTGACCTGAAAAAGCCGAAAATCACAACTATTTTGACCTAGGATGTTGGGAAGCATTGCCGCATGGAGCTTTAAATTTTCTGCCTTGAAATCGGCCAAAGCGCCAATTCCGGGGTCCCTTGAATTATGTTTTGCACTTTAACTTTTGATCTAAACAAGATAGAGCAACAAATTAGGTATCAAATGAAAGAGCATAAAATTAATAAATAATAATAATAATAATAAATAAATAATAATTAATAATAATAATAATAATAATAATAATTATCTATCATTTTTCAGGAAACAACAGAAACTCAATCAGAATCTAGAAAACCATCTACAAGTTACAACTTCACAATGGCATTAAGCAAGGAGCTGAGGGAGCTCCGTGGGCGCACAGTTGATATCTCAGAACCTCCACGTACTGTCCACAGGCAGGTGTCAACTGGGCCATCTACCAGATCTCTCACTGAAACTTTCCTGGTTGGATACCCTTCAGCTTTTATCAGTGGTTCCCAGCTTCCCACCAACAGACAGGCGTTCCAGTATTTCCTTAATCTTCAGAATTTACCGGAAAATGCAGGGAGGCCCATGGTTCAAGACCTTGCATATGAAACAGTTGAATCTATCATCCCATTCTGGCAGATGGCTAGGATCAAGACAATGACCAAGTACAACGCAATGAAGCTCTTCATGAAACTACATGAGAAACATCGTGCTCTGGTGAAAAGCAAAGGAAGAGCAAGTAACCCTGGAGGAAAAAGAGGAGCATTTCTGCTGGAATTAGACAGCCTGTTCGATATAGGAGTTCCAGATGCAATCCAGGAAATACAGAACAACAGACTGTTATCCAGAGAGAAGAAAGATGAGGATATCAGGTTCTACGAAGACCAAAAGACTGAGAGGAAAGGTCATATGTCTGGTCATGACAAGATTTTTGAGACAAGATCCCTGCAGCAAGCAGCGAGGAATGAAAGACTGCAGCATAGACAAGAACAAGGTAAAACTAATTACTTTGAACGTCACAAAAAGTTTTAAGTTTTACTCCATTGCGATATTTAGCATGTACTTAACAATTACTGTCTTAACATGTACTATTTTACAGCTGCAGCAGAACAAGAGGCAGTTGTTCATGTGGATGACATTACCTGGGGTGACTCAACTGACAACGACGCTAACACAGAGGACATGGATTACCATCAGCCTCGTCCTGGATGTTCTCACCATCAAGACACTGTGACTAGTGTGACTTTGACGTTTCCAAGGAAGGTCATGGAATGTGATGTCATCTGCAATACAGCTGATCGTCTTGGTTTATCAGACAATCAAGTTACTGCCATGGTTTCTGCCACCTTGAAAGCTGGAGGGGCTGATCTGGATAACTTCGTCATCTCAACCTCAACAACACGTCGCAACAGAATGCTGTCCAGGTATAATATCAGCCAGAGTCACATGTCCAAGTTTTGTGAAAACCCCCCACAGTACGCTGCCTTACACTGGGATGGAAAGTTGCTCAAAGATGTCTTGGGGAGTGAACCTGGAAGTACCTCAGAGACTTTAGCTGTGCTAGTGTCTGGTCCACCTTCATACACTGAAGGAAAGTTATTGGGAGTACCTGTCATCGACAATTCTTCTGGCACAGCTCAGGCTGAGGCTTCAATGGATTTACTGGAGACATGGGAACTTACGGATAATGTTACTGCCCTTGTTTTTGACACTACATCCAGTAACAGTGGAGTTCACAGAGGAGCTGCCAAACTGCTAGAGAAAATGCTGAACAAAAAGGTGTTTTATCTGGCCTGTCGACATCACATCCTGGAAATCCTAGTAGGAGCAGTTTGGGAGAAGCTGTTTGGGAAGGTGAAGGGCCAGATAATCCTGGTTTGAGCATCTGAAGGATGTTTGGACGGACTTGTCCAAGGAAAACCCAAAGATGCTGGCTATCAACAGCAAATGGCTGAAGGAAAAGAAGAAGAACAGTGAAGAAATACTCCAAGACATTCTAACAGCAGAAAGGCTTCCAAGAGCCGACTACAGGGAAATGGCTGAACTGACAGTCATTGTTCTTGGAGGAACGCCTCCTCGAGGTATTCACTGGAGTCGACCAGGCGCCATTCATCAGGCCAGATGGATGGCCAGAAACCTGTACTCCATGAAAATGCTGATGTTTGCAGATCAACTTGAGTACGACGAAGACACTGTATCAAAGCTGGAAAGACTCAACACCTTCCTTGCGCTGTTCTACACTCCTGTATGGATGATGTCAATGTCTGCTGCAGATGCTCCCGTGAATGATCTAAGTCTAATCCAGGACATGTTGAAGTACAAGAAAACTGACCCAGAGCTTGCTGATGCAGTACTTAATAAGATGGAAAACCACAAATGGTACCTGACGCAGGAAGTCGTGCCATTTGCCCTGTTCAGCAGTAGATGAGTGACACATTGAAGCACGACATTGCTGCCCAGTTACATGCCACTGAGAAGCCAGACAGCTTCAGAACTGGAAAGCCTCTATTCCAGAGAGTCACAGCTAAGACCACCCTGGTTGATCTCATTGGCCCAGAATCACATTTCCTGCTGGACACACTGAACATTGGATCCGAGTGGCTTCTGGAACCTGTCACGTCTTGACCACAGAATGAGGACTACAGAAAAGCGTTGGACTATGTTAAGAATCTGAAAGCGGTGAATGACATTGCTGAACGTGGTGTCAAGATGATGAGCGACTTTGCAAATGTCATAACAACAGATGCCAAGCAAAGGGACTATCTCCTTCAAGCTGTGGAGTTCAACAGACGCCGCTTTGACAGCTTCAAGAAACAAACTCTCAACAACTGACTGTGTAAATGTCATTATGAAATTAATCATCATGTAATGCTTTCACTTCTTGATCGATTAGACTTGTGACAAAATGTTAATCTCAAATTTGTGTCATGAATAAGGCGCCTTGTCTGCCTTGAGTGTGAGAAAACGAATTTTGTGATATTTCTGAAATCTTTGTATGTACCAATGTGCCATTTCTTGTTCCAAGACTATCATAATTGTATAAGTTAGAAAGAGGATTAAAAACACTTTAATTTGGTGCCTATTTTGTTGCTCTATCTTGTTTAGATAAAAAGTTATAGTGCAAAACATGATTCAAGGGACCCCGGAACTGGTGCTTTTGGCCGATTTCAAGGCAGAAAACTTAAAGCTCTATGCGGCAATGCTTCCCAACAACCTAGGTCAAAATGGTTGTGATTTTCGGCCTTTTCAGGTCAAAAAGCATGGGAAAAAGTACAGAAACCTATGAAAATAAGAAAAAGTTGATTTTTGAACAGGGCTATAGTGGCATGGATGCTCACGTCCTCAGTGTGGAATCGTAGGAGATATCCATGGTAGATCTCCTGCTGATATTCTCGCATGGACCCGCACCCGCGACCAACTTAGAAGCTCCCACTTCACTCACAAGGTCTTGTGGGAGCACGAGTATGATGAGCGGATGGAGACAGATGGACAGTACGCGAAGAAATAAACACCATCAGGCGTTCAATGGTGCTGGATCCTCTCAAATGCGGTGATAGTTTGGCGGGCGGAGAAACCCATTCAAACTATACTTTCCACCTACGGAGGGCGTGAAACTCCATTACTACGACTGCTGTTCTTTATACCCCTACGTGATGAAGATCAATCCGTACCCCGTAGGCGCACCTGAAAAACTGGTGGGCCCAGCCCTGCCTACTATCGAAGAGTTCTCAGCTAATTTGAACGAGAACTATTTCGGCCTTTCTTTTGTAGATGTGCTCCCCCCTCCCGATTTATGGATGCCAATCTTACCTGCCGTTATAGATCACAAGCTCGTTTACCCTGTGCGTGAAGTGCACAGGGGAGAACAATGGGTCATGTAATCACACAACCAACGAGAGGAAGATCAGAGGCGTGTATACAATTCCTGAGCTATCCCTTGCAGTTCATCACGGTTACAGAATATTGAAGATACATGAGGTGTGGAGGTTTCAGAAGCTCCCCAACTTTTTCACACCATATACATGTATAAACACTTTTTTGAAGGATAAGGTAGAAGCATCAGGGTACCCTCGAGGAGTCGAGACCGAAAATGAAAAATCGGCTTATATTCAACGCTACAGTGATCGTGAAGGGATACAGCTTAAACGGGATCAAATTGCGAAGAACCCTGGCAAGCGCTTTAGTGCAAATTTGTGCCTAAATAGTCTTTGGGGAGGGGGGAAATTTGCTCAGAATACAGAGAAGGGGACCGTCCACCTAGCCCAAAGTTATAAGGAGGTGTGGGATTACGCCAACGCTCCAGATAAAGAGGTCAATGAGATTGTGAATGTGGGTAATACGTACATAATAAAGTACAACAGAACTGAATTGGTTCCAAATACATCACGTGTTACAAATATACCTGTAGCCAGTTTCACAACAGCATACGCCCGATATATCGTGAAGGCGAAAGGCATCACGCTTAACCAGGCGAACCGTCGGAGCGTCGACTTTGATTCGCTGAAGGGGCAAGTGAGCTTAGAAGATGAGGGTGACCAACCACCCCAATTGACTGTAGGGACTCACAATTTTCGGGCACAGAAACTGGGGGGCGTGAAGGAATATGGGGGTACGAAAGTATGTCGTAACACATATAGGAAACGTTATCAGGTGCCTGGCACCTACGATACTGTTCCCTTTGAATACCGCGAGTCGTGAATATTTCTGTCATGATAGCGTATAATTACTTGTTGACGAAATCTTAGTTTATTTATTTTTCTAATTATTACATGTACAGTGTGTCCCAAAAAAAACTATATACTCTTTATAGCATCATATAATTTATTTTATAATTTTAAAAAAAACCAAACAATATATTGTTATAGCAATTGCCAATGAAAGGTAAATTAGTAATCTAAGTGATCAAAATGTTATAGCGAGTTGTTTGCATATAAAATTTAATTAACTACTCCAAGTGCTCAAAATGTTCTCCGGCGGCATGAATGCACTTTTGAATGCGTCGACTAAGCCTGGCCTTGTTTTATCAAAGGCCTTGTAATGGCGAAGCTTATGGACCGAACGTAGTCTCGTCACTCACTAGCTTGCTTCGGACTTAGCCTACGCACTCATTCCACGATACAAACTCTACAGCATTCAACTTTATTCAGTTCAGCAAAAGAACCCATGTTGCGTAAACGTTTGACACTGGAGCAACGAAAAAGTGTTCTGAAATGGTATTGGAAATTTGAGAATGTGTCCGAAGTCCAGCGGCAATGGATCCGGGAATTTGGTACAAAGCCACCGACACGTCTCGCCATTACAACCATCCGTGACAAGTTTGAGGCAGAGGGATCTGCTCAAGATATGCACAAGCGAAGATCTGGACGACGCAAATCAAGTGCGAGTGATGAAAACTCCGTTTTAGTGTTGCAAAAATTTAATCGATCACCACAGAAATCAGTTAGGCAATGCGCCCGTGAGACTGGAATCAGCAAATCGGGTGTTCACCGGATTTTAAAGTCGGCAAAATGGAAAAGCTACATTCCAAGTCTGTCGTGGGAGTAAGAATGGCGGGTCGTGAGTTACCCCCGGTATAGGTCCTATGTCCTTATCGGGGAACGACCGGTTTCTCCCCCTCAGCATAGGTTTCCAAGGAATTTTCGAAGGGGTCCGGGGCTCAGGAGATCCCCCATCCCCTACGATGTTGGGAGGTGTTATTTCAAGTCACGTGATTGACCCAGTGCACTGCGTCGATTAGCTGATCATTCCATTTCTAGGGCTAGGAGTCGAGTCGACGGGGAATCTTCTCCTCCCATGCCATAAGCCTAATGATAGGCTGTACTGGGTTCCCGGAGTCAAGGGGACCCGATAGGTCGTCTTTCGGGGGTACGACAACACGTGAAAACCGTACCTTGCACCACGTCGGTTAGCCTATGATTCCGTGTATTTGTAAGGCACGGATGAGGGGGAAATCTCAAATTAAAACTTCTCCCCCATAGCCATAGGCCTAATGGATAGGCCTCGTATTGGGTTCCCGGAGTCAAGGGATCGCCGATGAGTCTAAGCGTGTACCGGGAACAACCTGGAGAATTTTGCGAATGGAGCTAGAGGCCGCGCAAAGTAGCCTCTGTAGCCGTTCAGCTAATTCTCGGTCCACGTCTCACGGGTACCTATCGAAGTTTGATCGTGGCTGAAAGGACCTATGAATGGTAGATAGATTTCTTTTTGGTCAGGTGATTGACGACTGCACTGCGGCGATTAGCCGATGATTCCATTTATAGGGCTAGGAGTCGGGGGGAATCTTCTTCCCCCCAGGGCCATAAGCCTATGGATAGGCTGTATTGGGTTCCCGGAGTCAAGGGGACCCGATAAGTCTTTCGGGCGGTACGACAACACGCGAAAACCGTACCTTGCACCACGTCGGTTAGCCTATGATTCCATGAATTTGTAAGGCTAGGAGGAAGCGGGGGGACATCTTATCTAATCTTCTCCCCAGAGCCATAGGCCTAATGGATAGGCCTCGTATTGGGTTCCCGGAGTAATGGGATCGCCGATGAGTCTAAGCGTGTACCGGGGAAAACCTGGAGAATTTTGAGAATGGAGCTAGAAGCCGCGCATCGTAGCCTCTGTAGCCGTTCAATTAATTCTCGGTCCACGTCCCCCGGGTACCTATCGAAGTTTGACCGTGGCCGAAAGCACCTATGAAAAGGTAGGGCCGGGGTGATCCTAGCCCGGCAGCAGACCCCTCTATAAACCCCTTCGTTGACTTATAAGTAGCGCGTCATAGGGCCTATGTCTTGGGCCAAAATTTTCCATCAATCGCGCGCCCAATGCCTCGGCTCGTCGGAGCAACTGTCTCCCCGGTGCCTATGGCGACCCATAGGGCTAGCGATCAGCAATAAGTAGAAGTTGGAAGGTCGCAGATTGGGCTCTAAAGGCGCCCAAATCTTGTGAGTTTCAACAGGGAGGTAACATCATGCTAAGGGGTGAGAACGTGAGTTTTAGTCCCTACCCTCTCACGGAATCTACCGGTTGAATTAATTCCCTTAGCAATGTGATGTAGGATGCTGCCTAATCGAAATTCTCACAACTTACCCAATGGGTGTTGTAGACCGTCACGCCATGACTGAAGATGACCCTGATCGCAGACTCGAATTTTGTGAATGGTTTCAGTCAATGGAAGCCGAAGACGTACAGTTTGCCAACAAAATCGTGTGGTCTGATGAAGCTACCTTCAAGCTGAATGGCACAGTAAATCGACACAACTGCAGGTACTGGTCACTTGATAATCCACACGTTTATGTGGATAAACATGTTAATTTACCAGGATTAACAGCATGGTGTGGTTTATCATCCAGGGGTTTGGTTGGACTATTTTTCTTTAATGGGACAGTTACCGGTGCCGCATATCTCGACATGCTGCGGACAGAAATTATACCTGCAGTTCGGAAGTTGTTTGGAAACGACGACTTTTACTTTCAACAAGATGGAGCCCCCCTCATTATCATTGTGATGTCAGAAGGTACCTCGATGAAACGTTGCCTAACCGTTGCGTTGGATAGGACGAAGAGGAAGCGTTGAGTATCCTCCACGTTCACCGGACTTGACTCCACTTGATTTTTACTTGTGGGCTACCTGAAGGATGCAGTTTATGGTACAAGACCTGCAACACTCGAACACCTTAAGGATGCAATTAGGGAAAAGTGCGGGACCATCACAGCATCCACATTAGTCCATGTCTGCAAATCAGTTAGTCGACGCATTCAAAAGTCATTCCTGCCGCCAGAGAACATTTTGAGCACTTGGCGTAGTTAATTAAATTTTATATGCAAACAACTCGCTATAACATTTTGATCACTTAGATTATTAATTTACCTTTCATTGGCAATTGCTATAACAATATATTGTTGTTGTTTTTTAAATTATAAAATATATGATGCTATAAAGAGTATATAGTTTTTTTTGGGACACCCTATATTTGTCTCGGTTATGGTACATCAATATTTGTTATTTATATATATCATGAATTAGAGACTACGTGTTGAAGATGTTTTACTTTTTATTTATTTCTCTATTTAAAATAAGTCACGTTTCAGTTAGCGTTTCATTTTCACTTTTGTGTGTGTGTGTGTGCGCGTGTGCGTATATATGAAAAACTGTAAGGACCACCACCCAGTGCATGTTGCTGCCCAATAAGATAAGCCGCGTGACTCATGCTACTAATCGGGGTATATCTCCTTCCTGCGTACTCAGTTGACCTCAGCATGCACTGGCTCTCAGTCGTGTCTTTTTAACTGTTAAAGATTTCGCGTAGAAGAAAAGCAATGGCTTCTAATGATGTTGCATGCTCTACATTCGTGAAGTGGTACTCACTAAAGTCTACAGATGTGGTGAACACCCAAATAATTTTTAGTCATCCCTTCTTCGATTCCTTTAAGGCCACATTAAATCGTGCGAAGCATGAGGAGCATGACGTTCAAAGACTCTATGGTTATTCCGGCGAGAGCACTGCTGGGTTTCGCTGTAAGGGGTTCCAAAAAACCTTAGCCCCCATTTGCAGCTTACATGTTTACTTATATCAAAATAGTTTTCAGTGATTATAAAAATATATAAAATTCTCTATTTATTGCAGGTATTAAAATTACTCTAGCTGATAAAGTGATAATATAATGGCTTCTCAATTAATTGGTGATTCGGAGAGGCAACGTGTGATAGATCGCATACGAGCAATAACATTTCGGGAAGCTCGTGATGCTGGAGCCACCTTTACAACACGTTCATGGGTTGCCAAAAAGTTGCGAAGAAGTGAGGACTTCGTCAAAAGAAATTGGCATAAAACTTTGGATGAATGTGAAATGGATACAACCAAATCTGGGCGCCCAAATTTGCCACTCTCTCAGGAAACAAAGGACATCATTGAAAGCGGTATGCGTAAGCGGAAAAACAGCTCTGCTAAACTTTCTAGAGAGATTGAAGTGTTGAGAGGAAAGATCGTTAGTGGTGAGATCATTCGACTGTACCGTCATAGGCAAGATTTAAAGCCTTGGCATGAACTTCTAAAGCCAAGAAAAACTCAACTTAACATCGATGACAGAATGTGGTTTGCCCATTATCTTGAAGATTGGGATGTGGATGATTTCATGCATTTAGCTGTCTCCGATGAATTTTTTGTTTACGTAACACGTCGGCCTAACTACCAAAATGATCGAGTGTGGGCCACAACACCAGATGAAATCGATGACAATGAACATTATCGCGAATTATTAAAAAGTCCAGACTGTGTTGGTGTGTTTGTTTTGTTCACTGCAAAGAAGCTCATGTGGGTGCTGAAGCCAAATGGTCAGAGTTGGAATGGACAGTATTTTCGTGATATCATTCTATCCCAGCATGTCATTCCTTTTCTAAGAAACCCAAACAATGTTATGGATGTCGATCAGGTCACACTTCTGCACGATAAGGCCCCCTTTTAAGGCATTAGCCACTCAACAGTTGTTGCGGAACCATGAGATCGATTTCTTTGGAAATGAAGAATGGCCAGGAAATTCTCCTGACCTAAACGTCTGTGAACACATTATCAGTTATAAAGGACAGGGTTGAATGTCTCTTGTTTCAAGAACCTGCAGCAAATCGATTTTCGAAGGATACAATGACGCAACACATTGAAACTGTTTTAACAAATTTGCGTTAATTGTTTCTCATTAAATACAGGATTAAATTCTCTTTTGTAAGGTATGTTTAGTTTTACAGTACCTCTAATGGTTTAGGCCATGGGCTAAGGTTTATTGGAGCCCCGTACAAACGATGTAATGGATTATGCTGCAGTATTAAACTGCACTAGAGCGTTATATATATCGTGAAATGAAAGAAGCCACGGTTGCAGAAGAGAAGCAAAGGATCTAGGTTGTGAACCTTGTTGATGATTGGTGTGACAGGAGATATTACGCCATGTTACATCACACCGAGCACGCGTACACTGGGGCTGTGAATGTAAGTCTTGTGATTATGGACAGTCTGAAATACTTCTACCACTACATCCATGTATATTATGACGAGATGTACAGTGAAGTTGTAACTAAAGCTTGTGCGAGTTTTTTGCCCAGCAAAAAGGACAAGTATGGACACATGTTTCTCTCAAATAAATCGCCGGAGTGTGAATAAAATGTGCATTGTTCGAGAAAGTACAATGGTGAATACCCCTGAACGTAGATGTATGGTACGCATTCCGGGGAGTGGGTGTGATAAAACATTAAAACCGATATTACTTCATGTCTCGCAGATGGAAAAACTCTCTAAACACCTACCCAGTATAATGGGATATAAGTATTCGGATGATTCGCGCAGTGGATTTTTCATGTTGGTACAGTCTCGTACGCGAATCAATAATACCTGGAATCGACGCAACCCCGTGTGACTCATACCCTCCCGCACCTCCCCATCCACCCTCACGGCCCTTCCGAGTCCAAAAAAACGCGCCAGCTGCTCATAATCGCCTCAGAGCTTGACCCGTCTGGACGTTCTCACCTTGCAGGATCAGTAGAAAACTATTAAAAGGTGGAGCTTCCGTTGAGCAGCATCCTCAATGCAGTATATGACGTATCCGTGCTGAAGTCTGTGCGTGTATTCAGGCGTAATACCGGTGCTGTTAATTATGTACTTGAAACGAAATGTAAACAGTCAAACTCCGGTAGACGCAATGTTATTTATTTAAGTGTTGAAGAGATGGATAGAATCTTCGTCTTGATTGAGAAGTTGGGCGAGGACAGTTATAAAATACCTGCAGGTGTAGGCTCAAAAAGAGAGCAGATTAGCGATGCACACTCATACGCCATTATTTGTACGCTATCCATAAGTCGTGATATAGAACATCCCTGCGTTGATATACGGTTGATGTGGAAGAATGCTGCTGCCAATAACACTCTTATCCCCACACGAAGCCGTTTCATTCTCGACAGAATGTTTGAAGTCGTCGGGTTCCGTAAACTGAAACCTATATTACACGTCCGTGCTGCTGATATGCGTTATTTTGACACTGCTTGAATACGCGTACACCATACTGCTCGATGATTTTACCAAGTGTAGGGTTGACAGGCGAGAATGGTTTGGAACTGGCTGCGTATTTAGAGGGTGCATGCACGACTCCTCAAAATATCATGAACTTCGGTACAATGGGCTAGAACGGTACAGGGCTGAACTCACCTTCACTGTTCACCCTGAAGAATTATTTCTTTATATAAGATACAGTTGTCGGCACGATTTAGAAACATACTTCAATTGCCGATATGAGTTGTGAAGAATTTACAGTTGAAAGGGTCAGCGTTGAAAGAATAAACAACCGTTTGGAAAGGAGTGTTTATAAACTTAAATTTAATGGTAATGTTGTAGCAAACGATGTCGTCTTTGTGCGTGCTTTTGACTGTATTCTACCCGCGTTTAAAAGCGGCGATAGTTTGTCCCCCCATTGTAAAGTGGGTACAAAAATAGTACTAAACGAGTTGAAAGCCCTTTGTATTGAATATAGATACCCGCATACTTTGAGTGGTGAATTAATGTTAAATCGCATTTATTGTGTAGTACAGAGCAATGAGGGTGTAAGTGTGGATTCGATCACGTGCGAGTTTACTATTTTATTTAAGCATGGTAGAACTTAAAGCATGTATTTCCATTTTTTACGTATATATATATATATATATATATATATATATATATAAAACGTGTATTTTGATGTATATAGAAATCTTCTGTACTAACTGCATTATTATATATATATATTATATATATAATATATATATATATATATATATATATATATATATATATATATATATATATATATGATACGAACAGACCGTGCATGGAACAAGGAACTCTTCTAGGATAATTAAATCCACTATAGTCCGAATAAGTAATGGTAAATGACAAATACTATAGTTTTTCTTTTTCATGATGCTAGCCCGACGCGGGCAACGGATCACTCGCAAAGAGGTCCCAAAAATATAGCTTCTCTCACCAGGGAACCATTCTGAGTTCATTCCCATCTTGAAACGGACATGTTATGTGCCTTGAAAAGTGGGCGCTCAATTCTGCCAGTTGAGGTTTAAGTTTTGGTTTTTGGCTAAAAATATAATAGTTACCCCTTTTTCTTTGATGTATTCAATCTGACGTGAAGGCAGCGAGTCTTTTGCTTATATTAAGGTTCTAAATGTAGCTGGGCTAGGCTGCTTTAAACCCTAGATCATGTCCCAAAGCTGAATCCTATCTGCTGTGCAGATAGCTGGTGAGGGAAGCTATATTTTTGGGACCTCCTTGCGAGTGATCCGTTGCCCGCGTCGGGCTAGCATCATGAAAAAGAAAAACTATAGTATTTGTCATTTACCATTACTTATTCGGACTATAGTGGATTTAATTATCCTAGAAGAGTTCCTTGTTCCATGCCCGGTCTGTGTGTACCATAAAAAACCTCAGGGAACCATTCTGAGTCATTCATCCATATATATATATATATATATATATATATATATATATATATATATATATATATATATATATAATGCAAATCCACAAGGAAAAGAAAAACGATTCCAAGGCCTTTCGTGTATTCATGTTCTAGGACCACACTAACTAGAATTGATGAAGATTAAGATAATTTATTAGTTTAATTTATAACATTAATTATGTAATTAATTAATTACATTAAGTATTTTACAGTAATATAGCCTATGATGGTATGGTTGAGATTTTGAATATGGCTAGGGTTGCCAGATGTCCTCCACAAAAATACGGGACACCAGCAGCCGGGGGGGGGGGGGGGGGGGGGGGTAGGATGTAAAAAGTAAAAATGTGTTTTCTTCATTACTCGCAAATCGGTTCATTAGATGCTTTATAAAATCAATTAATTATATGAATAAATAACACTTTAACCGGAAAATAATATTGCAACCGATTTACAAATAACATTGAAAACATTTAGGTATTAATGAAAAAAAATCAACTTTATTTGCATTTAACTTTTATTCGAACAAAATTCTATCCAATACAGCGCTGTGAAGCTATCCATTTCTTTATCAGATCGCAATAGAAAAATATGTAAAATAAATAATTATTGACTTTAAAAACAACAAATTATGGATAACGAAAGAAAGCAGACGATCTATTAAAGCTACACCTATTAAGACAAAAATAAAAAGCAAAGCCATAAAGACGTGGTTTACTTTTACGTGTCCGATATTCTTTGATTTTTTTAACTAGACAGAGAGACCAAATACTGGACTGTCCGGTTCAATACCGGACAACCGGACACTAGGGCGGAGTGAAAAACCCATTTTTCGAATTTTCAAATTGGCTAGTGTGGAAAATGTGTGGAGTAGTGAGGAAATAAGCTGGTATAAATTTAAAATCATAACATTAATATCTTCAGGTGCCACAATGACCTTCAATATTGAAAAAAATTGAAAAAAGCAGATTTTAACCAATAATTACAGAAGAGTCCACGATGCACAATAGACAAGAATTTATTCACACTTGTATAAAAATAGCTCAGTCAACCTTTAAAAAAAGTTTCTATTCTCTAAAAACAGTTTTCTATAGTGAGCTCACTCAGCTGTCACGTGAGTACCTCGGTTCAGTGTAGCTGTCGCTCTCGTAGCAGGTGGGTGTTCTGTTGTTGGCGTTACTCAGATAGTCTAAACTATATTTCTTATATATTTTGCATTTCTGTATTGTGTTGCCCTAAGTTTGCCATGTACTATTAACTGAAATTAACGTATAATTGATATTAGCTCTTTCTTTTTCAGATTTGTATACTTTCAAAATGTCTCGAGTTTGTGCAAAATCAACCAGGGCCTCAACTGAGTGCCCCATGTTTGGTATGGGGGAAGATTTGTGGCACAGGAATCTTCCTACATACGAAGGAGTTTTTAAATATTACTTGTTTGTAAGAAACGATTTGAAACAGAATACTAATAAAGATCCTTCAATATCTCAAATATTAGAACAAGTTGTTGATAAATTGAAAACAATTTGGGAAAGGGCTTCCGTCCCAATTCTGTCAGAAAGGCGAATTGAAACAATGTTCAGAAGCTACCACGAAAAGTATCGTGTCATTATGAAGCCATACCAAAGCAGAAAAAATTCTGAAGCTTACAAAGCAAAGATTGATATGTTCAAAAAAGAAGCACACACGAAACTTTTTGACATTGCAGCGTGCAAGTGCAAAGTACTAACACAATGTTCTTGTCCCAAAGAAAAAACGGTTCCAAAGGAAGAAGTGACGTTCCTCTTAGAAAGTGACGTTCCTCTTAGATCAAAGGAGTGAAAGAAAACTGTTTATTGATAGAGTAGATATTACACTCTCAAAGAAAAAAGCATCTACGTTGCTAAGAAAGCAAAAAGAAGCTGTGAGGCTCACCAAAGAATCTTCACAGGAGAAATTGCAGGATACAAATGTTGAATTATCATCATCGACATCAAATAGTGAAAGTGAATCTGGCGAAATATCAGACGATACATTTCCAGAGCCAGTTAGCTCGAAGAGAAAGCTCGAACAACCTGAAGAACAATTATTCAAGAAAAGGAAAACTACAAATCTACCTTCAGTGGCTACTGCTTGTGACAGGACTGCAGTTTCAGATCGAGCTGCAGCATTCATTGTTAGTGCAGTATTGCAAGATATTGGAGAAGTTTCTATTGACAATACATCTGAAGTAGTGGATAGGAGTAAAATCAGAAGAGAAAGACAAAAGAAGAGATCAGAAATTATGAAAGAGCAAAATCAGGTCCCAATCAGAGGAATCTATTTTGATGGTCGAAAAGATTCTACACTCTTCCAAGAAAAAAAAGAGTCCAAAGTATATCAGAAGAAGGTAACAGAAGAACATATCACTTTAGTAAGAGAACCTGGTTCAGATTATTTGGGCCATTATTCTGTGAATTCTGGATCAGCTGAAGAAATATGTAAAGGAATGTTTGAGTATATTGGAAATAATGACATGAACCTGGAAAACCTTGTTGCCATTGGATGCGATGGTGCAGCAGTCAACACTGGAGAAAAGGGAGGCGTTATAAGGCTTATAGAATTGAAGCTGAAGAAGCCAGTTCAACATTTAGTGTGCCAGCTCCATGCCAATGAATTGCCATTACGCCATTTAGTTGCAAAGCTGGATGGAAAAACATCTGGCCCCCGCGGATTCACCGGTCCTAATGGCAGGGAATTAGAGAACTGTGAGAGTCCTCCTATTGTCGAGTTTGAAAGGATTGATGCTGAGGAACCAACTGTAGACTGTTAAGATCTTAGCACCGACCAAAAATATCTAATTGATATTCATCAGTCCATAACAAAGGGATATTGCTCTCCAGATCTTGCTCATCGTAGTCCAGGCAAAATGGCACATTCACGATGGCTGACTACAGCAAATCATTTGCTTCGTCTATACGTTTCAACTGTAAGTCCATCTGAGAACCTCATGAACATTGCTTCTTTTATAATGAAGGTCTACATCCCAATGTGGTTTTCTATTAAGCAAAGTACGTCTTTTGTCAATGGCTCAAAACATGTTTACAAAACTATTGAACTAACAAGAACACTGAATGACGAAGTAAAGGATATTGTAAACCCTGTCATACAAAGAAATGCATTTTTTGCAAATCCAGAAAATATTCTAGCATCAATGATTCATGATGACCGCAGCGCCATAAGAGAATTAGCGTGGAGGCGAATAAAAAGCAAGGCAAACAAACAAGGAAAAAGTTGTGAGGCGTTTCACAGTACCTGTTATTCAATTTGAAGCTACTGATTATACTGATTTAATTAATTGGCAAAAATGCATTGTCACTGAACCACCTGTGACAAGACACCTGACAGAAAATGAGATTGAAGAATTCATAGAAAACAAGAGTACCCCTCCATTCGAGAAATTCCCTTGTCATACACAAGTAGTAGAAAGAATGGTAAAATTAGTGACTGAAGCATCATCAAAAGTATTTGGATTGAACGCGCGAGATGGCTTCATAAGATCAACACTTCAGTCACGTAAAAAAATGCCATCATTCGAAAGTAAAGCTGAATATAAAGTTTAAATAAAACGTTAATAGAAAAAAACATGCGCAAGGATGGGTGGTTGGGAGGGCATGGGTGGAGCTCGACACGCAGCCACCTCCTCGTGGTGAGTTCTGGATTATTTAGATCATTAATCAAAAGAACATTGATCTAAATAAACTAAGAGCTGCGTAATTCAGTAACTATTTTGGTAATTGGAACACTTAATATATAATAATAACAAGTAAGTTTCAGTTATTGTACTAATGCAGAATATAAGAAAATCATTATATTTCACTTTTTTCGACGGCTTTGTGGCACCTGAAGATATAATTTCGCAGGACTAATATTTATGCACAGTCATTATCTATAGCACCCACATATTTCCGCACTAGCCATATTTGAATTTCGAAAAAAAGTTTAAAAACCTCATTTTCGATCCGCCCTACCGGACACCTGGCAACCCTAAATATGGCATACTTTCTTATCCTTGATTACTCTTAATAATTAAAAATGTAGAATAGAGTTGAAAATATTAGATATCCTCTAGGCGAGGGGGGTCACCATCAGGTGGACTACCGTCTGGATCCGAGGATTTTATACGGATCATCGGGAATAAATCATACTCTGATCACATGATTTACTTTAAAATGTAGACAAACTTTGACATTTCGAAAGAAGCAAAATAAAACTTCTCGATTCTTTTTTTTTTTTTAAAGTTTAAATTTAGTTTTAATTTGGAAATTAAAAGGGATGCTTTTAAGTTGATTTCGGTAAAATAATGTTGGCACCTTTCCTCCCCATCCCAAAAAACCATTTTTGTTTTGCAACACAATTCATAAAGTGACGGGGAGGAAAATTACAAGGTTGTGGAAAACTGCTCAAACATTTTTAATGGTGTGGGAAAGGCCAATCTTAATGTAGGCCACAGCGGAACGAACGCCCTTGGGAGAGACCAGGAAAAATACGTTGGTTTCAATTCTTGAAATTAAGAGTCTGATAAAAAACTGGAGACAGGTTCTTCTTCAGGTGTGGATGAACCATCAAATTAACACTTAAAGTATGCCAGTGACGTGTTGAATCTGCATATCTCATTGATTTTCTCAGTCATGCTTGCTCATGGTTATATTCCTGCATAGTTTATAAGGGTATTACACCCCTTGTCAAAAATAAATTCAAATTCAAATATCTTTACTCAGAAAATAATACGAGTGACAGAGTTTTAGATATTTGACATGACATTAATATATTCACAGTACTCTAATCTGACTATGTCCTTGGTAACGTGGAGGCTTTTTAGGCAAAAATAATGGTATTTAGTTTATTTATTACATAAAAATAGTGAAAGTGACAGGTGATAGTAATAGTGGTGATAAAAAATATTAATAGCAATAATAATAAATACATAATTTTGAATTAAATAATTTATTGTATATTTAGTAGAAAATAAATGATATTTAATAAGGAATATAAGAAAAGAATAATTACGAAATTAAAAGTGCTTGATGAAATTAGCATATTTTAAATAGTTGATTACAAAATGGAACTTCATTACTATGGTAAAAATAGCAATAGTAAACTTACACATTAGTCAGAGCTAATGAAGTGCTTTTCCAGTGATTTGCAAAATACATTTAGTGATGAAGCCTGCCTGATGTGCGTGGAAATTGCATTCCATACATCTGCTCCTTTGAAAGTGCATTTCCTGCAGTTTCAATTGTATAGTTAGGTTTGTGTATAAAATCCCTGAGCTGTCTGATGTTATAACGATGGTGTATTTGATGGGGGGGGGGGATTGCTCTTTGAAGGTGTAACGTATGTTAATTTTTATTGATAACACTGAACATATTGACAGCAACATTTAATTTGTATAAGTCATTTACTTTTAATATAGTTCGCTCTTTAAACATTGGGGAAGTGTGACTTTGTTGTCATTATTCGAAAGAATTCGCTGACATTTTTCTATGAATTACTTCCGAATGATGTTTTATATATTTCTTTGAGCTACCCCATGCTGTAATGCAATATAATAAATGTGAATGGATGAAGGAGTAATATAGGGTAAGGAGTCATTTTTAGTTTAAATAATATGAAGAGAAATCTTGATATTTTGGATTTATTTGTTGTACATGACTTTTGAAATGTAGTTGTTCGTCTAAATTAATTCCAAGTACAGTACTTTAACCTCATTCACCGTTACAAGAGTAGTATTCCCAATTTTCATTTGACAGTTTGTATTTATGTTTTGTGGTAATAATCGTATAAGATGACTGTCAGGTTCAATAAGAGTTTATTTGCACACATCTTCTAATTGCCTGTTTGTTTCAGTAATCAGAACGTCTGCGTTACGATGGGAAGAAGCAAGTGTGGCATCATCTGCGTATTGTACGCAATTTAATGCAGGGTTGGCAAAAACCAGGTTTTATTGAAAAAACCCAACCCAACTGGCTTTTTCGGTTTTCGGGCTTTTTCGTTTTTTTTAAATATTTTCAATAGCCAAAATAGTATAAAAATAGAGCTAAATAACGGAGCTTATTACAAAAATAACTATTTACCACAAGTTGTATTTTCATTGGGCAGTTAGGTATATGTTTTGCTTGAAAATAAAATGCTCAAATAACACCAGTACACATTTGAAAACCTGTCGATCGATTTTTACAAACTAGTTGGTGATTCTATATAATTTGAGTGCGCTGATCTCAGAAATATAGTTAGTTTTTCCCTATCACGTATGGTTTTCTTACTACAGGGTGTGTCATAAATCCCCTATTTATCCCCAAATGTGAACCATCTTATCGAGACCAACATTGGATTGCACATGCTAAACCATAAATTTTGTTGTTATAGACTACAGTAACGCTTACATAATAATGTAGGGTAAATATACCGGGTGGCCCAAAAAAAATGGCACCAATTTTGAGAAGTGATATCTCAATAACCATTGCAGCTAGGGACTTAAAAAAACAACCAAATGAAAGATAATTTTTTTCTCTTTAAATACTTATTCTATGGCTTGATGGTTATAAGCCCATATAATGCCAAAAATTGGCTTCCAAAAAAAATATACAAAAAAAAGTTGCGCATTTATATTTATTCCTTGATCCTAATTTTAAATGAAATTTTTCTATTCCAGACCCCTCAAGATGGGATTGAGAGAATCTGATAAGAACATTATACAAGCACTACGTGAAGAAAAAGGATATTCATTAAACATAATCCTTTACGAATTTCCAAATAGAAATTGGAAAAAAAGAACTGTGGCACATTTTTTACAAAAACTTAAAGAAACCGGCAGCAGTCAACGGCGTCCGGGAAGTGGTCGACCAAAAAGTATTAGAACGCCAGAAAACATTGAAAAAGTAAATGAAATGGTTTTAAGTCAAGAGGAACAACCGGGAACAAGTAAAAGTGAACGTGAAGTTGCGAAAGAAACCGGGATTTCACGTTCATCAGTACAGCGAATAATTCGCTGTACTGATGAACGTGAAATCCCGGTTTCTTTCGCAACTTCACGTTCACTTTTACTTGTTCCCGGTTGTTCCTCTTGACTTAAAACCATTTCATTTACTTTTTCAATGTTTTCTGGCGTTCTAATACTTTTTGGTCGACCACTTCCCGGACGCCGTTGACTGCTGCCGGTTTCTTTAAGTTTTTGTAAAAAATGTGCCACAGTTCTTTTTTTCCAATTTCTATTTGGAAATTCGTAAAGGATTATGTTTAATGAATATCCTTTTTCTTCACGTAGTGCTTGTATAATGTTCTTATCAGATTCTCTCAATCCCATCTTGAGGGGTCTGGAATAGAAAAATTTCATTTAAAATTAGGATCAAGGAATAAATATAAATGCGCAACTTTTTTTTGTATATTTTTTTGGGAAGCCAATTTCGGGCATTATGTGGGCTTATAACCATCAGGCCATAGAATAAGTATTTAAAGAGAAAAGAATTATCTTTCATTTGGTTGTTTTTTTAAGTCCCTAGCTGCAATGGTTATTGAGATATCACTTCTCAAAATTGGTGCCATTTTTTTTGGGCCACCCGATATATAACAACCAGTCCCGTTCCCAGCAAAATACTCTCTCCCCTCCCATCAATGGGTGGTTAACATTTGGGGACAGATGAGGTATTACAACACCCCTTGTAGCACGAAATCTTTAGGTGATAGAGTAAAACCTAATTAAAGCAGAATTAAATAGCTCCTAGCTCTTGGACAAGCATATTGCTTGTTTATGAAAGAATAAAAAAATAACTGAAAGAAACAAAATATATTTACCTTCTTTACTTGCAAACATTTCAGGACTTATTCCAAAGACTTAAGACTACGAAGGTAGATCTGACTAATGACGACTAAACCGGTGCTTCTTTGATGTTTTCTTATGCTGTGCGTTAGGCTGATCTCGTTGCAGACACCAGCAGTAATCCGCCATCATATTTGTATGCTATCTTCCTTGATATCTTCTTTCCATGGTTTTGATGTCCTGGTGAAATCGTTCCCCTTGCTCCTCACTGACATCTCCGAGATTTTCGGGAAAACGGTCAAGATGCGAAAATAAGAAGTGAACTTTCAGGCTCATGTTGCAGCCTAAGGCGCAAAACTTTTTAAGCATATTTTCCACCAGTCTTTCATAATTTTGGCTTTTGTAGTTTCCCAAGAATTTTTCAACAACATCTTTGAAACCAAGCCATGCTTCTTTTTCTTTATTGGTTATTGTGTTCAGGAAATGATCGTCTGTCAATAACTTTCTAATCTGAAGACCTATAAAAACACCTTCCGTTATTTTCTCGTAGCTAATCTTTGGATATTTTGAACAAATGTACTTGAAACACCCACCTCTATTCAATGCTTTGAAATACTGCTTCATGAAGCATAACTTAATGTGCAACGGTGGTAGGAGGATTTTATTTGGTTCAACTAGATGTTCATGTAAAATGTTCTTTGATCCTGGGGTAAGATTCTCTCTAGGAGGCCAAGTTTTCTCTCTTCCAGTGCTGGTCACGTGCTCGACTATCCCATTCGCAGATGAAACATGGCATCTTAGTGTATCCTGATTGCTGCCCAAGTAACATGCAAAGGACTTTGAGATCCCCACACAATATCCATCTGTGATTTTGATACTGAATTTTTTCCAGAAGCAGTTTCATGTTATCATAGGTCTCTTTTAAATGAGTAGAATGGGCCACTGGGATTGATGCATATTTGTTACCGTTGTGCAGTAACACTCCTTTTAGACTGGTTTTAGATCAATCTATAAACAACCTCCAGTCACTGGTTTGGTATTCGATGCCTAGCTTGCACACTAATCCTGTGATGTCCTTGCAAAATACCAAGGGACCATCTTCTTCGAAAAAAGGCACGAAGTCTTTCTCACGATTTCTGTACCAAGCGAAGTATGTGTCGGATGCCAATAAATTGTTCTCCTGCAATCTAGACCCCAAAAGTTCTGCAGAGTCCTTAGGCAGATTCAAATCCCTGACTAAGTCATTTAGTTCGGCTTGGGTTAATGGTTTAGGAGGATCTCGGTCAGCTGTTGGCTGTTCATAAACATCATCATTGTCTGGATTTGGAGCTGAATCAGAATCTGAATTGTATTGATCCAGACTCTCGGGTGGGCGGGGAATAGGAACTTCTGGACCATGGGGTACCGGCCTTATTGCAGATGGAAGACTTGGGTATTGAAGGCTCTCTTTATTCTTTGCATTATAACCTTTAACATTGCAAGAACAGAAGTAGCAGTCGTCGGTATGGTTTCTAGGCTCGCGCCATACCATAGGGATCCCAAATGGCAAACTTTTCTTTTTACCTTTGCTCCAATTCCTTAGTGCCGCAACACACGTAAGACAAACCTTGTGTGGAGCCCAACTTTTGTCTTGATCTCCTAATTTAATTCCAAAATAAGCATGATAAGCTCTCTTAATGAAGGTCGTTACATTTGTCCTTTGTTTTACAACAACATACCGACCACAAATATAACAAAATATGTCTGGACTATGGGTACATCCCCTAGAAGCCATTATTAAAATTTTAAAGACGTAATGTTAGAATTATCTATCTGAAAAATATGAAAAAACGAAATTAATTAAAGATAAAAAAGGTAAAAAATTACAAAACGCCCCAAAATTGTTTTGTTAATAACTTTAAAACTGTGGGTGATAGAAAAAAACTGGTAGCATTTTTGAATTCAGCGCAGCGAACTGCTTCAGAATCACAACTCAAAATAAAGAAATCAATTTTCATGCAGACCGGTGTAATTAATCTTTGTAATATCTCACTCAGTCAAGTTGTGTGAATGTGGAATCTATTTTATTGATCCATATTTCATATTTCAGTGTATTTCAGTATTTCAGTAATGAGTACTGTGCGAGAATTAATCTGTTACATTATTTTATTAGCGACTCATTGATTTATTTCGAAAAAACCCAGTTGCGTGGATTTTGTGGGTTTTTTCAGGTGTTTTTTTTTCTGAAAAAAAAACCGGGGACAACTAGGTCTGGTCCAATCGGGCCAACCCTGATTTAACGTGGTTGAGAGATGAAAATCGTCGACATGAATTAGAAATAATAATGGGTCAAGAAGGGATCCTTGTGAGATTATCTTTTAATCTGAATTAAAATATCGTATTTGATTAAGAATTTAGTAAGTACACAATTTTTTTTTGGTACACGAATTTTTCAAATACTTTACTTAAAGTTGGAAATGCAGAAATGGGGCGATAATTGGATGGAGTGTTTGGGTTTGCCGACTTCAGTACAGGCCCACAGGGCATATTCTGGCTTCCTTACTATGTCAGGGAATATACCTAGTGCTACTGAGTCAATCATTAGCTTACTGAGTGGTATTGCAATTTCATCGGATACTAATTTGTTTATTTTTACTGGGATCGTATGGTAGGACTGGATAAAAAAAAAAAAAAAAATTTAGATTTGGTTGTGGCATGTATATGATGTATTGTCGGTAGGGAGTGTCTGTAATTGGAGTCGAGGTTGCAGTATTGGAGCCGATATTTGCGAAGTTGTTTAATAAGCTGGATATCTCTTTGGAGTCACTAAAAATTTTTGCCTTGTTGAGGGAGGACAAGGGATTTGTCTTAACCTTTGTGTTAATTAACTCTTTCAGACTGTTCCATAGCCTTTTTGGATTGGATTTTTGTTCATAAATTTTTGAACAATAGTGATCTGCTTTTGCTTTTTTAATGACTGCATTAAGTCTGTTACAGTAATTTTTGTATGTCTGTTCGGCAATAATATCATTTTTCCTTAGTTTAAAGAGAGTTTGCTTGCGTTTAATACTCACAATGAATGCTGGTGTGATCCATTGGTTGTTGTATTTAGTTTTAAATATTACTTTTGATTTAATAGGAAAGGTTATGTTGAATAAATCCATTAGTGTGTCTGAGAATGCTTGAAATTTTGTTCCAATGTCATGGTTACGTTAGGTTAGTTTAGTTCCGTCTAAAGCTGCTATTTCTCTCAGAGGTTTTAATTTGTTATTATAGCGGTAAGATCTATAGTCAACTTTTATAGTTTCCTTTGTTGAGAAATGGGTGATCAGCATGGTGCACGTAGGCAAGTGATTTGTGATATTTAATATAATTATATCGGGGATGTAGTCAAGCGGGAACCGCAACCAGATCTGATCTAGCGGACTCAAATTTTTAATGTAATTGTGAAGTGTAGTTGGCTCTGTAATTACTAATTTAAAACCACTTCCAGGTCATGATATGGAGACATTCTATCCAACAGTAATTACAGGCATATTGCTATTGCTTTCTGCTTCTCAGAACTACTTCAGAAACTTTTCCCCGTGTTTTGTTTCCTCTCGCGGAATTAGGCAGAGCTCCTTGCTTTCTCTTCTGCTGTTTAATGTGTATATTTATGACCTAACTAATTCACTTAATGAGGCAAAAGTTGGATGTTGTGTAGGTAACATGAAGATTAATAACTTAGTCTATGCTGATGATGTGATTCGCAGAATTATGATATTCATCTTAAATACAAAAGTGACGTTATGCCTTTCCACTCCAAAACCTCTAATCAGTCAGCTGATATTTGCTCCCAAATGAGAGGGGAAGCAATAGAGCAAGTACAAGTATTTGAGTATCTGGGTCAAATTATTACCACCACCTTTAATGATGACTCAGACATAAGAAAACAATATCGAAGCTTCTGTGCTGAAGGAAACATTACTGTAAGGGACTTCAGATTCTGTACAAGCGAAGCTGAAAACACTTCCGTATTTTCGGCACTAATTTTGGGTTAATTGTAAAGACGGTTCAGGCAGAACCGTTAATTTTCTTTATAACTGATTTTTTTTAGACTGCACCTTAAGTTACCACCAAAATGACTCAAGCCTCCCTAAGGCAACAAGACGTGCTCAGTACAGTCTACTGCAAAGAATTCAAAACTTGGCGAACCCACTTTTCAAAGCTGTTCATCAGTCCTTCCATATGTCGTCTAAACTACGGGCTTCATGGTACGAAAATGTTTGTCTGTAGCTCCACTTAACATCGGCATTGCTATTTTTCATTATTTGTATTTTCTCTTCAGTCTAATTTTGTTTTTTGTTTTTATTACTGGTTAGTGGTTACGGATTTATCGCTTGCATTCTGCTGCTGCTTAGTTTAAATATAAGAAGACTACAACATTAATTGCGAGTATATACAGGTATACAGGTATATACAGTTCATCGTTATTTTGAGTGACCAACACCAGCATGTTTAATGGATTGTTACTTTTCGGGCATTGGCTGATTGAGAGCCAAGAGCTGCGTGATAATTAATCACAAGCGATTTTGAAAAATAGCGTTCCACAGGTGGTTATGTAGGCTCGTTGGCTTCAGCTTGGAGCCAGCATCGTTTACTCGCTTTCATAAATGTTAATTGGGATTCACATCTGGTCTTTATGATGGGAAATTTAGCACCTTCATCCTCCCACTTTGTTATTGTCTGTTCGAATTTTTTCTATTTAGAGATGTAGTATAGTTGGAGGATAATCTTGTTAGCAGTGGGATAGAAATCCCCTTCCTAGACGACCTCCACTGGGTAATACATAATGCAGACTCCCCTCAGTTTTCACCATGTTTGCCGATTTTGCTACATCGAAACTAATGTATCTTGCTCATACAGTATTATCTATGTTTCTTGACGTCACATTGTGTCCCGATTTTTAAGAGAGTTATGAATATTTGGCTTCGTCGCAGCATTGTTCCACTTCTCACGCCAGTTGTGGTGTCTCCACGCAAACTCAAGACCTCGGTTTCTTAGTTTCATTCATGGAGCTTCTTATAGAACGTTTCCTGGTATCCTACGTTCAGTCAGTCTTCTTCAAACAGTAGAATTAGTGAAAAAAATTTCATGGTTTTGTTGAAAAGTATAATTATTTTTTGTGCTCTTTTAAACTGAATTACTGATGACACTTCGAATGCGATCCTACTTTTCAGCTGTCATATTTTAGGACGCTCTTTTCTGGCACCAGAAGTCACACTACCATTTTCGATGAGCCATTGCGGAATCCTATGAACTGCAGCATTAAATAGGCCTATAGTAATATCTTTTCCAGCTTTCCTCTGTCTCAGTTTATATAGGGTAACTCTACTGGTTAGTTAATTTTTTTTCGTGCTCCAGAGTTACAAGGACAAGAGGAAGCCTCAGAGACCTTTCGGTCCACTCGGGGAGGTTCCTGTTATTAAACTAGTGCATTTTTTAATTATTCTAGCTGTAGTAGAAAACTGGATAGAAAAGCATAAGGCTCTCTCCCTCACCCTCCCCGTCAGAGGCGGGTACGGTAAAAGGTTGAAGAAAATACCTTGACCCTTGAAAAATAGCCAAGGAAATTTTACAGGACAGAGGAGAATATATAAACTAGCTCGACAATTACGTTATGCACACGTGAGGTTATGCACAAAGTTGTATAAACTAACATAATATATTTGTGTTAATCGTATATGAACTACTTTGTTACTTTATGTGAGTTCGAACGACGGTTCAGGATCGAACTGCGGTCGACCCCTCTGCGGCATCCCACCTCATTTGCAGGATTTGGTGAAGGAGGGAATTTCTGTCTGATCTCCTGCCCTCGTAGCCAGCCACGCATGGCTGGTCAGAGACTTTGCACACTAATATGTCCAGCTGGTTCTTGAAGTTATTGAGGTCGGTGTGCTGGAGAGTCCTCACTTCTTTTGGTAGGACATTGAAAAGCTTTTGGACTCGTATTCTGAGGGTATTTTCCATCCTCGTTTTCATGGCCCCCTATCCCACCACAGCTGCAACAGTACAAAGTCTGCTTTTTCTCTCATTCCAGTTTGTTTCTGTTTCATTTCTAAGGTTAGGGACAAAGCCCTCAAGTATTTTCTATATGTATGATATATTACATATTGTATACTACTTATACTACTCAAGTATTTTCCATATGTATATTACATATCGTACACTACTTGATATCCTCACAAACACTTTGAACATATGTTTTGATTTTATACAAAATATTTACAACTCTACCTAGGTATCGGGCCAACGAAGACCCTATGGCCCACTCCAGGCTGGCCCCAAAAGGAATAAGCAAACTCTCCATGTCTACACCTATGTACGTGCAAAACCATCACGCTGGCAAAGTGATGAAACACTTCTACAGGAAAGGGGTTGAAACAGGAATTTATGAAGGAAATCAGATTTTCCATACCATTCCCTCACCCTTCACAGCCAACCAAGATAAGGGAGAGAAAAAAAGAAATAGGGACGGCAGACACGCAACTTTACCTCACCTAATCCATGTCATGCAGTTTTCAAAAAAAAATTCAGTAGGAAATTATGTATTTCTACAAAACACTTATCTAGTTTATTAACAAGACTGGCAAGTGTGTGAGCGTATTTTCTGTAATTGGATGTCTGTCATGTGTGTATGACTGCCAACTCTTTGAATGTCGCCGTTTCAACTTGGATCTCCCGCCGTGAAACTTGTTTATGGGGCAAGTGATATACAAGGCTCATACTCGGTTACTTTTTTGAGTTTGGTTACTTTTTATTTTTTTGAGGGAAAGGTTACTAAAAGTTACTTTTTTACATTTTAGAGACTATTTGGTTAAGTTTGAAGAAGATATTGACGAACTTTAAATGCATAATTGATTGAAAAGACACCACCAACTGCTTAATATAATAGTAACCCCAAAGGGAATACTGACTGTAACATCTCGCTTAAATCAGTGAGTATTCAAGGGTGTTCACATCTCCTGGGAACACATACGAGTATATCCTGAACGCATAGTCTTTTGAGGTAATGGAAGGGAAAGTTTTGCTTCAAGCATAACTGTTAACAATCATAGCAAGAAAATGAGGTGCTTTCCTTGTGACTGATCGTTACAACAACAACAACAGTTTACTTAGCTACCTCACCCCATGTTTACTACATCTAAGTTATTAACTATTTGATGTATTTATTTTCGTCAGCTTTATTTCTTATTTCTGTAATAATAATAAAGCTGAGCATTTTAAACCTATAGAGGGCTGACCTACACACAATGACTTCCAGGAGCTCCAACTAAACAGGCCCTCGAACCCCTTTGTAATGATAAAGCTACAGCATTTTCATCTCGTATCGCGGGCTCAGCACTGGATTTCGGATGGATATCAGAAGGAATAGGAGTATTATTATTATAGATATACTGTACATATATATAATTACTATAAATTATTGCATTTGGTTACTTTTGCACCTGCCAATTACTTTTTTCAAAGATTTGGTTACTTTTTAACTATTTTGGGGGTCTTCAACCAGTATGAGCCCTGGATATATTGAGTCGTTCATACTTCGCGGTGTTGTGCCACCACGAGAGTAGAGAAAATCTCTTTCTTGAGAGGAATATCAGTGAGAGGTTCCTGTATCTATCCCCGTGAGTAGTATGGGCGCAAAAGGAGAGAGTGCAATGCAATTGCAAATGTTGATCAATGTTGCACAAGGTATGCAAAAAGGGGAGGGGAATGGTGAAAGATGTTATGCAACAAAGGAGGGAGGGGGAACTGTTGCAAGATGTTATGCAACGGGAGAAGGGGAATGTTGCAAGATGCTATGCAACAAAGGGGGGAGAGGATGTTGCAAGCTGTTATGCAACAAGGGGGAAGATGGGGATGTTGCAAGAGCAACAAGGATTATGCAACTTGGAGGCGGAGTTATCCCCCAAGAGAAAGAGAGAGAGGAGAGGTGTTCGCCTGGCAGGAGCCAAGCGCATATTAAGACTTCAGCCGAGCGGCCGTTGTCTTAATATGTTCCTAATCAGCCAGTTGGCTTACCTGGTTGAGTTGCCAGATTGCGCTATTTATTTAATTAAAGCATATATTCTGGCTTAGAAGGCTGAGTTGCCAGTTTGCACTATTTATTTAATTAAAGCATATATTCTGGTTTAATCCGCCAGTTGGCTTAGAAGGCGTAAATGGCCTGTTCAGGTGTACAGGTTGAGTTGCCAGATAGCGCTATTTATTTAATTAATGCATATATTCTTTACAGTTTGTTTAGAATTCCGTTTTAGAAGCCAGCTAGTTGATATAATTAAATGCCGTGTACAACCAAAATAAATAAATAAAACACCATTACATCATTCTGTTTATTTAGACGAATTAATGGAATCAGAAATATATAGAAAATAAATATACAATGGAATATATATGATCAAAAATAATAATAGCATACGAACGATGAATATATAATAAATATATAATGGAAATTTATGATAAAAAATAATAATAGCATACGGACGATGAATTATATAATAATATACAATGAATATATATAAAAATAATAATAGCAGAAGAAATAAGAACGAGAATATATAATCAAAAATATACAAAACGTTGTATTATAACCATCAATATATTAGTACAGGAAAAAAGAATATATATATATATATATATATATATATATATATATATAGTTATTAAATAATTAAATATATTGAAAATAATAATATACGAAACGTATAATCAACTGCATATTAGAACAGGATATATATATATATATATATATATATATATATATATATATATATATATATATATATGGGAATGAACTCAGAATGGTCCCCTGAGGTTTTTTATGATACACACACCGTGCATGGAACAAGGAACTCTTCTGGGATAAATAAATCTACTATAGTCCGAATATAGTCCCATCTTGAAACGGACATGTTATGTGCCTTGAAAAGTGGACGCTCAATTCTGCCAGTTGAGGTTTAAGTTTTGGTTTTTGGCTAAAAATATAATAGTTACCCCTTTTTCTTTAACGTATTCACTCTGACGTGAAGGCAGCGAGTCTTTTGCTTATATTGAGGTTCTAAATGTAGCAGGGCTAGGCTGCTTTAAACCCTAGATCCATGTCCCAAAGCTGGATCCTGTCCTCTTTGCAGATAGCTGGTGAGGGAAGCTATATTTATGGGACCTCTTTGCGAGTGACCCGTTGCCCACTTCGGGCTAGCATCATGAAAAAGAAAAACTATGGTATTTGTCATTTACCATTACTTATTCGGACTATAGTGGATTTATTTATCCCAGAAGAGTTCCTTGTTCCATGCACGGTCTGTGTGTATCATATATATATATATATATATATATATATAATATATACACACAAAAAAATAAATATCCATCAAAATACACTATGTTCTACGGCGCAAAACGTTAAACTCACACGTAATCGAGTCTACATTCACATCGTAAAATGGTAAAACAGTCCAAGCAACATTCGGTTTGCAAGTCATCGTTAACCACAACATCATTATTAAATACAAGTTTATAAACACCTTTCCAATCGAGCGTTTTTTCTTACCGTCCCGAGCTTTTCAATCGTGAACTCTTCTTCACTTTGCATAACGGCAATTGAAATAATCTTCCAAGTCGTAACGACAGCTATTCATTATGTAAAGGTACAGCTCTTCAGGGTGAACAGTGTAGGCAAGCTCTGCCCTGTACCGCTGAAGTGCTTTGTACCGAAGTTCAGGATATTTCGAAGAATCTAAACTTTTTAAATATGCATCTAGCTCGACCATTCTCGCCTTTTCATTTCTACATTCGATAAATCCGTCGAGCAGAGCGGTGTATGCTTATTCAAGAAACGTGTCAAAATAAATCATATCCGTAACAAGCGTCTAATTTAGGCTTCAGCTTGCGAATGCGACGATTTCAAACATTCTGTCGAGGATGAAACGGTTTCGCGTAGGGACAAGAACGTTATTATCAGATGCATTCTTCCACATCAGTCGTATATCAATGCATGGCTGATCGTTATTTATACACAACGTGCAAACAACGGCATATGAGGGGGCGTCACTAATCTGCTCTCTTCTTGTACCTACACTTACAGGTATTTTATAACGGTCCTCACCCCACTTCTCAACTATCACGAAGACTATTCATCTCAACACAAATAAATAACATTACGCTTGCTTGCTTGCCTGCAAATCGTTTCAAGTACATAGTTAATGGTGCCGGTTTCACGCCTAAACACGCGCAATGACTTCGTCACGGAGACATCGTACGAGGCGTTGAGAATGCTTCTCAAAGGAAGTTCCATCGTATTCGCACGTCCACTCGGTTCAAGCTCTGAGATGACTATGAACCACAGGTGGACGGATCGGCTCGACGGGCGGAGTGAGTCACGCTGATGAAACGTGTACGGGCTTGTTCGAACTCGTGTGTTTCTTGAGGTACACGGGTGTACGGCTCGCTGGGGCATGACTCCAGATTTGAAAAAATTTACTGGAGCACAGCTCTGAATTTACTTTTTTCCTCATCATCTTCATCCTCAACAGCTATATCTACATCAGGCATATTAGTGTCACTATTTGCAATGTTTTCCATTATATCACTTGGTACTGAAAATGAATCATCAGCATGCCCAAGATCCTTCTTTTCCACCAATTTGAATGTAGATTTGATCAAATCATTGTTCAGGATTTCTTGTATTGATTTACACTTGCTTAAATGGGCTATGGAAATGTCAAATTTGTTGCTTTTTGCTTTATTAGATTTGGATGCAACACTTGAACTTGAAGGCATATTTTGACTCTTCTCTTTATTAACCACAACAGCTTGGTGAGTTTCTTTTGTTAGGCGCAAAATTGCATTCAATGTCTTCTGGATTTGGGAATTTTCAAATTCCTCTAAAGCAGTTTTGTTAGTCTGATGCGCAGATTCCTCACTTACCTTTTGTTTCTTAGGTGGAGGAGAAGCACTTTCTTCAGTCTGTGAAACATCTAGTGAAAAAGTTTCATTTTCTAGATTAGCAGTTGATGAAGTTGGTTCTTTTCTGAGGTCTAGCACTAGCACATTTTGTGAACAAACTAAATGACTGCTTTGCCGTATCTCTTTGCTGCACTTCATCCTGGTATTTCTTTACTGCAATATCTAAGCTGTGGGCCCAAACTCTGGGACCTCTTGTATTGTAACAAATATTTTTTTGGAATTAAAATGTTCCTCCCAGTTTTGCTTCTTTGAATATTTGTTCTTGCATTGACCACAAAAGTAACCCCTTTTAACACCCTCACTTTTCTCTCCAACTTCATCAATATTAGGATCCATTATTGATTATTGACTACCTGAAAAAATACAAAATAAGTAAAAGTTAGTAAATATAGTATGGTAAAAGTGAGTAAAAGTAAGTAAATATAGTACAATGAAAGTAAGTAAAAGTGCTTTAAACTTAGTAAAAGTAAGGAAGAGTAAGTAAAAGTAAGTTTAAACTTAACTAAACTTTTCAATTCTAGAGTCATGGTGGATTACTTAAAACCGCACAAGTAATTATCTGGCCAATTTATCAAACCTGGCCGAGATCAATGGAACATAGTCCAATCCTGATAATTTTATATTAAAAAAATATACGTTTTAATAAAATTTTAATTATCAAAACATTGAAGCTTAACAAAAAATAAAAATAATTGTTAAATATGGAATTACCAACTAAACTTAAAATAACTAAATTTGTAATTTAAAAAATTGGTTTGTACAAGAACGTATACGCAAAAAAATTGCATAACGTCTAGCGGATGAACAAAACCCAAACCCAAATTTACTTTTTCTCATGGTCAAATTTACTGGAGCAATGCTCCCAAGATCCCAGGAATCTGGAGTCATGCGCTGGGGTGGGGGTGGGTGGGGTGGGGGGGGGGGGGGGAGCGAGTCACACCATAAACTGCCGAAGCGTGTACAGGCTTGTTTGAACACTTGTGCCCCTGGACAAACAGAATTTTCCGCTACATGAAGCAATACCGGCTTTAATGTTTTATCACTTACCAGACGTTCATTTCAACAAACTAATCATCTTCACAATTCGGTGCGCTATTTGAGAGAAAATATGTCCATATTTATCCTTTTTGTTTAACAAGCGATACTCGTCTCTAAAGTCTGTTAAAAACTCACACAGCCCATTAGCCACAACCTCACTACAAACCTCGTCGTGATATATATTAATATAGTTGTAAAAATACTTAAGATTCTCCATGATGACAAGATTTACATTCTCAACCGTAGGGTACGAGTAGTCTGTATGATGTGACATGACATAATATCGCTTGTTCAACCATTCATCAACAAGACTCACTATCCATAACCGTTGCTTATCTTCTGAACGTGTTGCTTCTACTTCGCGGCATATCTGAGCCTTTATAAAGGTTAGGTCTACAACATACTTCAATACATCGTTTGTACTACGAAATCCTACAATGCCCTCGCCAGAATACCCGTAGAGTATTTGAACATGTTGGTCCTTCGCACGGCTCAATGTAGCCTTGAAAGTATTAAAGGAGGGTGGAATAGGGATTTTTTCAGTATCCACCACATCTTGGCACTTTGCCGAATACCACTTCATATATGTTGAACACGCAGTATTAATGGTAGCCATTACTGTTTTTCTTCTACGCGTTAGAATACACGTCTGAACTCAAGAGTATGCAGAGGACAACTGAGCACACAGGGATAGAGATATGATATGCTCAGGTAGTGACAGGAGTCACGTTGCCGATCTTACAGTGGGCGGAGCTTTGCCTTTTACTGTACATACACGCAGGCAAAGGAGAAAATGAAACTTCAATCGAAACAAATATACGTGAAATAAACGTATCAATACACATATATATATATATATATATATAAATACAATCAAGGATTAAGGTAGCCAAAGGGCACGGTATCATAGGTACCAGGCACCTGGTAACGTTTCCTATGGTGTTATGGCATACCTTCGTGCCCCGAAGTTCCTTCACACACACACACCTCAGTTTCTGCGCCCGAAAATTGTGGGTCCCCACAGTCAGTTGGGGTAGCTGGTCACCATCATCTTCCAAACACACTAGATCCTTCAACGAGTCAACGTTAACAACTCGACGGTTGAGAGTGATACCCTTAGCCTTCACGATGTACTTCGTATCATCCCCTACCCTCACCCGTACCCCATTGGATTTGGCCCTGTTGACACAAACGAGTCTGTGTATGCACCATCACCATACTCATCCTTGATCTCGTCAGTTAGCTCTCCAAGGAACTCCCCAATAGCGGGCATGTATTCACTTTCCTTCGCTGTGAATATCACGCTATCTGTGTCAGCGTAGAACACCCTCCGTCCAAGAGAGTGCAATATGCCGTTGTGAAACTGGCTACAGGTATGTTTGTAACCCGTGAGGTATCTGTGGCCAGTTCGGTGATGTACTTTATTATGTAAGTATTACCTACACTCACGATCCCCATAACCTCCCAGACTTCACTATAACTTTGTGCCAAATGGACATTCCCTTTGCCGGTATTCTGTGCAAATTTCCCCCAAAGACTGTTTAGGCACAACTTTGCACTAAAACGCTTGCCAGGATTCTTAACAATTTGGGATCGGTCAAACTGTATACCTTCATGGGCACGGTAACGCTGAATATAATCCATTTTTTCATCTTCGGTATCAACCCCTCGCGGATATCCTGATGCTTCGACCTTATCCTTCAAAAAAGCTTTTATATATGGTGTGAAAAGGTTGGGTAGTTTCTGAAACCTCCACACCTCATGTATCTTCAATATTCTGTACCCATGACGAACGGCTAAGGCCAGCTCAGGACTTGTACATACACCTCTGATCTTACGCTGGTGGGTTGTATGGTCACAATCACCGTTGTTCTCTTCTGCGCACTTCACGCACAGGGGAAACATGAGCTTGTGATCTATAACGACGGGTAAGATCGGCATCCGTAAATCGCGAGGGGGAAGCACGTCTACGAGAGTCCAAAGTAGCGCTCAATTAAGTTAGCTGAAAACTCCTCGATGGCTGGTATAGTGGGACGCACCATTTTTTCAGGTGCACCTAGGGATACGGATTGTTCTTCATCACGTTGAGGTATAAAGAGCAGAAGTCGTAGTGGAGTTTCACGCCCTCCGTAGGCGAAAAGTATAGCTTGAATGGGTTTGTGCACCCTCCAAACAAGCTGTCACCGCATTTGAGGGGGTCCAACACCATTGAACGTTTGATGGTCCTTATTTCTTCACGGTACTGAGCATCTGTTTCCATCAGTGCATCATACTCATGCTCCCACACGATTTTGTGAGTGAACTGGGAGCCTATAAATTGATTGCGGTTACGGGTCCATACGAGGCTGTCGGCGGGGGATCTTCCATAAAGGTCCCCTGTGACGGCACATTCAGCGCGCGGGCATCCATGCCACCAGCAGCCGTTAAAGGAATACACAGTCTTCTCAGCAGTGGCTGGATCCTCACTTAGACCGTCAACCCAAAAAACACAACCATTGACCTTAACGGGTACTTCACCCGTTTTGTGGGCATGTTTTATATATATACACACCCCGATCTGTTGCTGTAGGTGTATGAGCCAGTAAATAGCCTTGTGCCCATAACTGCGGGGGTTGTTTCTGTGAATGATTGCTAAGGTGTCTTTACGCATGAAGTTATTCTTGAACACTGTAAAACATAATGATGTGATCGTGGTCGCGACTTGCAGCGGATTGCATTTGAAACGGGTTATGTACATCCTTCTAAAGGCTTGAAAGAATACTCTAAGTACACGTACGTCATTCACGCAATAACGTCCACATTCTTCGGCTATATTGTATGAATTAGCTTCATTAAAACTGTTGTCGGAGCGGTCAAAATCTTCACGTTCACTATCACTCATGTTGGTGTAGTTAAAGTAATGTTTGGGTGGAGGTAGCCCTACGTAATTCAAAGTTTCGTCAGTGAGGAATGTGTGAGGGAAATACCCTTTTGAAACCAGTGGCTACGCCCATGACCTTGGGCAGTTTTACTAATTTACAAGGTGTGAACAGCAGGGTGTCTTTAAACTGTACATTACCTCTTATCTGCATCTGTATTAGTTTGTTGCCTCTCTTCAAGGGATCACCTGTAAATATCGCAGACGACTCGTGTTCAAGCAGCTCATTATAAAGGAACTGTGTGTCAAATTTCGCCCCGTTATGGGCAATAGGGTGCTTTTAAAAACTGAAAGTGTGAATTTCGGGTCACGGAACCCCGCAAATGATGAGGTTCCGGGAGCAAATAAAGCACAGGATTTTTTTGGAAAATCATCAAATATTTAGAGGTTGCCCAAAGACCCCAAAGTTTTACCCATATGCTCATTTATTTATGCGCCCTTTTTAAGTCACTTATAGTGTTTATTAACCCATTGATACACAGCGTCCCCAAAATTAGAAATTGCATTTGTCAATTGCGTTCTGATAATCCATATTTCTTTACTTCAGTATACCAACAAATGAATTTTCTTTAATTCTAAATCGTTTCTCTTAATTACTCACGTCTTTCATGCATTTACGTAATGGTGGACAAGAAGCATCACAGTTCTCATAACGGTAAGTGTTATTTAAATAATTCATATATTTCAAACGTTTTTTTTACTTAGCACTGTAATGGATGGTATTATGAATTGTTTGTAAGTATAATGACTTGTTTTACCGGCAATATTTTTGTTTCCAAAAATAGTTATAAGGTTTAATTTTTATGCGTATAAAATTTTGGACGCTCTCTGCTTCAGCGTATTGCAATCATCTTTTTTCGCATCGTCTGAGTGAAATAGTGTAGTGTACCGTAGATTATTTTAAATTTATATATGGATTGGATATACTGTAAATGGTTATGTATGCATGATTTCGCAAAATTATTATAATTTTAATACATATTGTGTTCATGGGTTATCAGCCAATCATTGTTTGAACACAGATACGGTTACAAAGAGGGTGGCTTATTTCTACACATTTTCCTGAGGTACTTTATCCATGAATGGGTTAAATTAACTTACCAATTTCACTCTTTTGTCTTATTCACAGATAACTGGTGAACGATGGCGGCATGTACAAGATCGAAGAAATCAATCTGGCTTGTGGGGTCATCAAGTCCTACTATTGCCGGTCAGCAATTACCTTCAAGAGGTGATGTATTGAAGTACCTTTTCCATCTCCACAATGAAGAGAAGAAATCCTTAGCTGAGAGTGTGTCCTCGACATCACAAGCCATCATTGAAATCTGGGTGACAGAAGGTTTACCGACGAAACATCCGCACGACGTCAAGAAGCACGTCCGGAAATTGCATGACGAATGGCAGGGTTTGAAGAAGAGAATTTCGCGGAAAACGAAGACCAATTTGGACAACCAGGCTGCGTTCAGGTCAAGCTTGAACAACCTTTTCGACATTGGTCACCAAAATGCCCTAAATCTTATCAAAATTCAGGAGGACAAGGACTTCCTGCTTGCTCAAAGGGAGGAGGGTCGGAGAGGAAGGATTGGAAATGTCGACAAGAAGATTGCCAAAAAGTCGCAAGGGCCCAAGAAAGAACTGCTCAGGAATTGAAGCGGAAAGACAGGCATGTGCAGGAAATGGAAGAAATCTCTGCTACCGTTGTTATGGAAACCTCATCGTCAGCGTCATCAAGTGAGGAAACAAGTCCCGAAAGAAAGCCAGTTACATCGTCGGCTCCAAAACATCGCCGTGGGACGACGGCAATCAGTTCGGAGGTCGCTGCGGCATTGGACCGCACGCGGATGAGCGACAGGGCAGCTGCTCGTGTTCTCATCCCCTTTGGCATGCAAATGGGTCAGGACATAAGTGAGGACGTGCCTCAGTCCAAGTGCTATTCGGGCCAGCAGATCCAGGTACAGATCAGCCCACGAAGCAGAGGTGAGAGCTTCCTACAAGCCTGAATGCCCTCTTGTTCTTCACTGGGATGGAAAACTTATGGCAGACTTAATGGGAAGAGACAAAATCGACCGTTTAGCCATCTTAGTTACCAGGGATGGGATGAGCAAGATTCTAGCCATCCCCAAACTCCCAGACTCCAAGGCAGAAAGGACAGCAATCGTCATCATCGAAACCATCGAAAACTGGGATCTTGGCCAGAAGATCAAAGCTCTTTGCTTTGACACGACAGCCACCAACACCGGCATCCATGGAGGAGTGTGTGTGCGAGTAGAGCAGGCTCTCGGGCGTGAAATGATTTACTTTGCGTGTCGACATCACGTGCTGGAACTGCTGCTTGAAGCAGTATTTTCTTTCCTTGTTGGAGACCTTTCCAAAGGACCTGAGATTACGATTTTCCAGAGCTTCCGTAATGTTTGGCCGCAACTGAAATTGAATGAATACTCCACTGCCGCGGACGAAGAGGACACGGCTGCAGTGATCAGTCCCTGGGCCGAGAAGATGATTCATGAAGCAAATGACCTTCTGAAAGTGAAGCATCCCAGAGATGACTACAAAGAGCTTCTTGAACTTGTAGTCATTTTCTTGGTAGGAGTACCTCACGGACGTCGGAGTCCTGTGTTCATGGCTCCAGGGGCTTTGCACCGAGCACGGTGGATGGCGCGTGGAATTTACTCTTTCAAGATTTGGATGTTCAGATACCAGTTCACGATGCACATGAACCAATGTCCTTCAACATCTCGTGGAGCAAGTAGAAGTGACCGCCTGATTTCTGGGTTGTGGGACTTCTGTCTCTTCGTTGCTCAAGATTACGTCCTTCCGTGGTTTTCAGCAAGAGAAGCAGCAAGCGCTCCACGAAGCGACTTAGCCCTCCTTCAAAAGTTGCAAAACACCAACGCCGCTGGGTACAAGAGTTTTAATCGGCATCTCTGGTACCTCAATGAGGTAAACGTGGGCCTTGCACTATTCGATCCTGCAGTCGATGATGATGAGAAGCGGAAAATGGTAGAGAATATGAATTCCGTTGAAGGGTCAGAAGCTCCCCCCCCCCCGACGAGTCTGGATTCCAGATCCAAGAGGAAAGACCCTGGCAGACTTTTGCTCTTCCAATACGTACAACCTGTTCACCCTTCTAGATCTTCCGGTCGATTTCCTGCAAGAGGACCCATCAAACTGGGAAAACAACACCAGCTTTGGTTCAGCAAAGATCAGGGTGGATTCCTTAAATGTAGTGAATGATGCAGCAGAGCGAGGCATAGCATTGATTCAAGAATTCACGAAGGCTGGAAGGACTCGGAACGAAGAGCAGATGCAGTTCATAATTCAAATCGTCGAAGAACATCGTAAAGTCTTGCCGACAGCCTCCAAAGCCACTTTGATGAAAAAATGAACGCCAACACTCGAGGTGTCATGTACTTTAATCTTTAATTATGAATTTAGTGAATATACTCACACGATATATTTGTTCTGAATACTTATTGGAGATGCAATTTATCATTTAAACTGAGAATTAAAATTTCCATTGCCCTATAAATTGAAAATACCTATCAGCTGTGGGCAACCTCTAAATGTTGTTGGATTACAAAGAAATTTTGCCTGTTCTGTTTTCTCATGTATCCTCACAAAATAAAGGGTTCCGCTCCCTTGCATTTTCATTTCGCATTTTTCACCATAAACCATAAACACACCCTAATGGGCAAGAATATACACAGTAATTTTTTTGAACTTGTCCGCTAATTTGACAATATAGAATACAGAGAGTTTCACAGGGCTGTCGTGTGCATTCGTTTTAAAAACGTTTGTCCGTTTTCCACATTTGTGGCACTCATCACAGATAGTCTGACTTACTAGTAAATGTGGAATGACCTTTGGCTTCAGCGTTCGTGTAAGTTTCTATATCGTAGTACACGGTTATACGGGGACTATTTTTATGTTTAGCATCTTTCATATAACATACATGCCTCACTCCATCCATCTTATATTTTTCCTGACATGTAGAACAGTGAATTTCATCGCATTTATGTTTGAAATTCCCCCAATTATCCATCATGTGAAACATACCGCACTTACAAATCCTCATTTTCCTGCAAGTGCCATTTGATTTATGGAGTTCAAAGCATTTATTATTGAAAAATGTACGTCTACACACATTACCTCTTCTCGGTTTCAACACCTGACTTTCACATTTGGGGCTTTTACACTGCTCACATACCATGTAGCAATCCTTACAATGTTTCACCATATCATCAGCAAGCTCGAGACCACCCTTACACAAATCATGATGCCTTCCATATTTTCGACTTTTATCATAACTGCATAGAGAACCCTTATGTTACGAATGGGGAGATACGATGTTCATGACAATCCTAAAATAAGTAGATATTTTGTACGATCTCTCACACTGCTTTTAAAAAAATTCACAGTCCTTCGACGATCATCAATTCTAAATACAACTATACGTGCATTTATTTCCTGATCAGCCCTTCTCAGTTCTTCAGGATCCATATTACATTCAAACTCAAGCTTACAATCTGAAGCCAGTTTACGGGCACGCTGCACAACCGTGGGCAACCAAATTTTTGCGTCCAAGTATTTAGCACAGTGAACATATGAGCTAAAATTATTGCTATAAAACCACAACCACGATCGACGTTTAAATGCTTTCTGTAAATATCCGGTGAATTGAAATTAAGAGATAAGGTATGGCACTATGACCCGCAATCCGGAATACTCTGTCAATATCTACCATGAAGTTGTCCATATTGAAGGATGTACCACTTTGAGAGGCTTGCATTATACGGCCCAAGATATATTCTATGTCTACAGCCGCCAAACGTCTGAACGGTATTACTACCCAAAAATCGCCCCCCTCATCTGACCCGAACCTGAAGGATAACCTTGTCCGGACTTCACGTTCATCGCGGTTCTGAAGGGCAAACTCCACCTTACGTTCAAATACGCGTCGCAGTCCGTTGGTATACAGGAATCAGGGTCAACCCCGACCACGTACCGATTTCTAGTCAGGGCAGGGGTGGGGGTAGCGGTGCGCACGAACTCGAATGCTATACCATCCTCCACAGTATGAGAAGCTGTTGTGGAGGAAGTACCCGGAACTGAACGATGGGGCATATTTGAGGAAAGTACTATTGTTTGGGTTGTGTCGTAAGACGTTGAGAGTTGGGGATCTATTACTTGGGGTCTAACAACCGGAGCAATCCTGGCACGCTTTATACCTGACGTGGAGGGTTCTTCATCACGCTTCCGCTCTGAACTGTCGCATGCTACAGGTGTCGCTGATGAGGGTTCGTCAGTGGGGAAGGGTTCTGTAGCTGCACGGTCGTCGGGTTCGTCTGTGATATCGATGATGGGGTGCTGTACATCGTCGTCATTCACGGTTCTGTGGAAGAAGAAAACAAAATATAAGGAACAGCACTCAAAATTTGTAATATTTTATAAATGACCCACTTAGGGGTGTGACGTGTTAGAAATGGAATCTTTAGAAAAATTCAGGTTCACAAGCCCCTCCACATGTATTATATCTGGCCCTACAGGATGTGGGAAAACTGTATTTATGCTTAAAATCATTAAACATAAGGGGGAGATGTTCTCAAAATTTGTGCATAAAGTAATATGGTGATATTCGACGTATCAGTCAGTGTTCAACGAGTACCAAGATGAAATTTTGTTCCACAAGAGTGTCATTGACGTTAATTCGTTAAAAGGTAATTAATGATCATACAGTTATTGTGATTGACGATCTCATGTTGGAAGTGGATAAAACGTTTGCTGAGACATTTACAGTGTTCTCCCACCATCTTAACATAAGCGTATTCTTCATCAACCAGAATCTATTTTTCAAAAATAGATACATGCGCGATGTGTCGCTAAATACACAATATCTAGTCTTATTCGCACTACGTAGAGATGTGTCACAAATTGAGGTATTAGCCAATCAAATGTTCCCGAATCAGCGTAAGAAGTTTTTGGAGGGTTATAAAGAAGCCACAAGCCAGCGTTATGGATATTTAGGGTGCTTCTAAGAACGAATATATTCCCAAGCGAACTTGAAACGGTGTATATTCCAGAATGACAAATAGGCTGAAGAAATATCGTGAATTAATAAAAATCTATCAACGATTGCCCCGGGCACTGCAACTGATGTTTGTTAAAAATATCGACTCTGACTTTTTAAACTGACTTTTTAAAATGCATCTGTGAAAACTGTCTTAATGTTATAAAATGTAATGTGCCAATGAAACCCTCTCAGAAGGTTCGCTTACGTCGTTACAAGAACATAATACGAGCGCTCGCTCATAAAAGTCAAACTGTGGGAAGAAAAAGCGAATTATTGTGCAAAGAGGAGGATCATTCCTATCCATCTTATTTTCAGTTTTGGGCCCTTTACTGACTAGATTAATATAATGAAGAGGTGGTTGTGATTCCGCACGAGGTGTATGCTTCATTGCAAAGCTCAAAGATTCCAGACACGGCTCTAGAACCTCGTAAAAGTAGGCTTAAAAGAATGGAAAGCAAGTTGCTAGCCCTATTAAACAGTGAAAAGTCACCTGATGAGAAAAGGATCTTGTACCAAGAGGCTTTGCAGAAATTTCTTCATAAGTACGAAGATTATAAGAATCCTACAGAGCTCCCCGTGGTTATTAGGCACAGCGCAAGTAGTGCTGAGCATGGCGACACAGGACCTGGGCCCGACGTTAGAGATGACCAACCAAAGAACAACGGAACACAACACATCGAACATGTGTTAAAAAACAGTCTCCCATATACATTGAGGAATAAAGGCTTAAGTCTTTATAATCTTTTGAGTGAGGACCCCATCATACAGTGGGCCGATACAGGCGAGGTCATTGTTGAAGGAACAAGGGTACAAGGATCCAACATCGTTGATAGTGTTCATGATCTGGTGAGAAAGTGGGGCAGACCCTCACCATCAGGATGGAAGCATATTAAAGCAGGAGTACAACAAATAAATGTCCCCAAAACATTGATAGGTAATCTGAATAGGTTAAAAGACCTGGATCAAGGCTCGCATGTGTCACAACTGAGTACGCCGTCGCCCGCAGCAGCAGCGTCACTGAAGAAGAGAAAGAAGATAACAAACGGCCAAGCTTATCCACGTGTCTCTAAAATATGCAAATGGCTAACATATTAAGTAAATGCTATTATGACATTTCTAACCCCGCATCCTATGGTGGCGTTAATAGACTGTACAGAGGTGTTTACGGAGTAAGAAAAAAAGATGTTGAGCGGTTTTTGCGGGAACAGGATGCTTATACACTAAATAAACCGGTGAGAAAAAGGTTTAAAACGGCCAAGACAACCGCGGATTCGATTGACCCTATTTGGCAAGCGGATTTAACAGACATGCAAAGATATTCAGTGTATAATGACGGATACCGCTACATCCTATTCATAATAGATGTATTCTCTAGATATCTGTGGCTACTTCCCCTGAAAAATAAATCGCCTGAAACAGTTGCTAAAGCGACCAAAACGTTGATGTTAAAAGAAGAAAGGGTTCCTGGCTATTTTTGTACGGATATGGGGAAAGAATTTATAGGCGCGCTTTTCAGAACATGCTGACAGAGTTTAATATCAGTTACTACACTAGCAGTTCTATACATAAGGCCTCTTTAGCTGAAAGAGTTCAACGTACCATAAAGGAACGCATGCATCGCTATTTTACACATAAAAACACATACAGATATATAAACGTTCTCGGGTCATTGGCATCGTCATACAACCGTTCACACCACCGTACGATTGGCACAACACCTAACGAAGTTTTAGAAAGAGGTGCGCTGCCAGAGGTGAGAAGAGATGGAGCACCGCCACCACATTACACATTTCAAAATCAATGATTATGTAAGGCTATCACGTTCGGGAAATAAATTCGCGAAGGGATTTGAGCAAGGATGGACACGTGAGATTTTTAAAGTTCGTGCTATGAGACCTAAAGGTGAGATAATGATGATTATTGAAGATTTGAATGGGGAAGAGATCGCTGGAGGCTTTTACCGCGAGGAGTTGCAGAAAGTGACATTTAATTTAGGAAAAAGTGTGTTTAAAATTGAAAAAATTTTAGGCAGCAAAGGTTCAGGAAAGAGAAAAATGTACCTGGTGAAATGGCTGGGTTACCCAGAAAGCTTCAATACCTTTATAAAAGCTGCTGCAATAATGAAGCTTAAATAGTATGCAACATGGCGCCTAGCCACTTCTATGTCACACTCCCGTCCTCTTCTCTTTCTGTACATCCTAACAACATCCTTGCCAACTTTGTGACAGAACTCCACGGACCCACTGAATTGGAGCGTGATTCGTATGAGGTGGGTTTATGCGAACTCCAGTTAGTCGCCAAATTTTTAACTCTTGAAACTGAGCAAATCATATTTCTGATCCTTAGAAGAATCGATGAGTGCGAAAAATTAGGTATAACCTTAGACAATACTATGCGTTCAGTCCTGTTCGGTGAAGAACAGTACTATCGTGCAAATGTATCGCTAGGAATCAGACATTATGATACAGTCGTGGACATTGTGACAGGGTTAAACAAGAGTCTTGAAAAGTCGTACCTGACAAACGATTTACTTTTTTGAAGTCGTAAACATAGACACGCTTGCATGCACATTATGGTGTCACTTTTGGACCTTTTTTGAAAAGTCATGGTGCTTACCTCTTATATTGTGACAAATTGACCAAAACCCATGAATAAACCAAAAAAAGGACAATCGGGTAATATTTAGGGTCCCCGCCCCCCATTTGAAAAATAAGCCCCCTATTCACACAGAAAATGGTGATTTTTGGAGATATTTTTGGTCATAGTTTCCTTACTAATCATTGTATTTCAAAAAGTTTGCTGCCAAAATTTAGAGAATAATAATGCGCTTCAATCTGAATAGTTTTTAATTAACCTTTGAGTTAAATTTATTACATTTTTTATATCTCTCTGGTCATTTTGATGCATTTTCTAAGAGAAAAATGCTGCTGTTTTATATCTTTGGAAGATCTGAACTGCAATAAAATATTATCTTATATACTTTGGATGTCACCGCCATCCATAGAGCATCATCCCAATGCAGCTCTGCGGCGATGGGCTTTGAAAATATAAATAAAAAAGCAGATGGGCTTAAATGAGCAACACTTTTTTGGTTTAGAGATTCAAAATGGGAACAACTTTGCAAATGTTTAGTAGATTGAAATTAGTTAATTTTGCAAAAAAAAAAATGACACCTGTAGACTTAAATTTTTATTATTCTAAAAAATATGCAAAGCCTCATCGTTTTTTTTTATTTATTATGAAATACAAACACAAAACAATTTTAATGAAATAGAAAGAAAGTGTTATTCTTGAAATTATAATGAAAAATTGTAAATGAAATGAAATTATAAATGGAAAGAAATTACAAATTCAAGAGACCTTGTTTGGAAAACTTTGGGAAAACACGCCTGTTTTCCTTTACAACTTGAAGCAATGCCTGAAATTCACCATCCCTACATGAGCCATGAAAATCCTGCAAAAGTTTGATACCCCTTTCTGCAGTGTCATTAACAACCTTAGTTGAAGAGAGTATTCTCTTCATCCGTTGAAAATCATTGTTGCTGTCCCACGTTACAGATGGAGTCCTTATCCAATCTCCCGTTGAACCAAGGACTTTGAATACAAATCATGAGTTGGACCAACTAATTGCTGAATTTTAATTCGTTCTTTTAGGATGATAAATATCGGCTTACCCTGTTTGAATTCTGGTGGTTGATTGAAAGAGGAAAGTTTTTTGTCCACCTTTCCCTTTTCACTATGAGGTAAATCTCCAAAGAGAGAAAGGGTTACAAGTTCTTCAGATAGGTACCAGTAATGACCTTTTAGAGTGTTGAGGGCAGCTTCCGCTACTTCCATGTCAATCTTTTTGTACTGAACTAATTCGTTGTATAGGAGGAGGTCAGGAGCCTCAAGTGGGTTGGTGACTGATAGCCAGTACTTGGAATAGATCAGCGATGTAAACAAGCATACTCTTTCCAGCTTTTTTATTGTAACATCATATCCGGCTTGGTCTGAAAATGTTAACATCTTATTCGTATACAATATGACAGCCATCTATCTGGCGTGATGGAGAACTCCTGGCTTGATCCAGTGTATTCCTCTGGCAGGAATTTCTCCTAAAACGAGCATAGTTGTTTTAGCTACCTCTTTGTAATCATCCCTGGGAAGGCTCTGGTTATCTTTGAGCAAATCTGTCATAAAATCTATGACGCATTTTTACAGGTCCTTGAGATGTCTGTCATTGATAGATAGCTCTTCGAAGGGTTGCTTAGTATCTAGCTTCTCCCATATAACATCTCTGAAGGTCTTGAAAGATTTGTTTTCGGGTGAAGTAGATTTTCCAAATACCTTTAGATAAACTGCTGACAAAACTTGTTCTGCCATATGTGGCGACAAGCGAGCCATAATAATTTTTTTCCAAAGAGGTCTTCCAGTACTTTACAAGCCCCTTTTATCTAGCCAGTATTGGATGAAGTAGTATCGAATACCATTCCGTAAACCTTATCCTGTAATTCCCATTCTTGGATTGTGCTAAAAACAGTACAAGCTTGTGTCGATCCAGTTGAGACACCGATATCGGGTATCGAGAAAGTTTCTCAACATTCCCGATATAAGTATTGCCAATCGATCCTGCTTTCCTCCTGAAACATTGAGTATCATTTTGCTGTCCCAGTGGACTACATAATATTGAGGTGGGTTGAACGACTCTTTAATAGTGTCAACAGTAGCTTTCCTCGACTTCTTCGCAGCTCGCGCAGAAGTACTTTCCGATAATGACATCTCTTTTAAATCTAGCCCACATTCAGCTGCTACCACAGATGCAAATATCGAGCTTTGTCCGAATGAAAGTCTTAAACGATCAGCTGTATTAGATATTAATGTTAACTGTAGTAACTTAGGACGTTTTGATGGGCCTGGGCTCGGAGTAAAATCATCTTCACCATTACTTGAGTCCACTAACTCGCCTTCAGATGACTCAAATTTGTGTCTCTCTTTTTCTAATGCCTTTCGCTTTTTCTTTCAATTTTCTTCGTTCTTCACCTTCTATTGTAGCAATCTTTTTGATCAGTTTGGCTACATAAGCTTTATCGATCGGATTCTAACACTTCGCTGATCTTCCAAAAAGCGAAGATCCTCATTATTCTGTTGTATAGTTCTCAATGTATCATTTTGGATCTCATTACATACATTTTCAGTTGATATACCAAATAAGTTATCTTAACGAGACAGAAAAGATGTTTTTTGGGTTTCATAACATTTCTTCCTTATATTTTTACCCAACTTCTCGTGCTCTTTTATCAAATCTCACAACATTTTTTGGGGTCCTTTCTGCTTTCTAACGGATTTTGATGGTATGCCAGCCATAATCCACAACTTTTCTACCTTATCTAATACCCTCAAAATATTTTCTTCCTTTAACACATTGTCGCTTTTCATTTGATCCCTTCTCAAGAAGAAAAAGTGACTGAGAACTTCACTATTCGTTGAAAGCATGCTTCCTTTTCTTGCGCATATGTCTTCCACTAACTTTCCCAATAAAGAATCATATTTTCTTAGGTCTGTTCTTAATATTAGCTTACTGTTAGCCATGACTATTGACTAATTTTAATAAACTATGAAATTAAGCAAATCTATAATAGAATTCTGAAAGAAAAGCAAATTTATCATACATTTGGTTATATTTGCATACTTTTTGTAGCTAAAACCTGGAAATACTGTAAATAAATGTTATAGAAATGAAAACAGAGGGAAAAATTTCATAAGGTCCACTCAAATATCAGCATCGTATACAACTAAAATAGTTTTAAAACGTTCACAATAAGAGGATACCGTTATTCTCTACATTTTGGTAGCAAAATTTTTGAAATACGATGATTAGTAAGGAAACTATGACCAAAAATATCTCCAAAAATCACCATTTTTTGTGTAAGTAGAGGGCTTAGTTTTCAAATGGGGGGCGGGGACCCTAAATATTACCCGATTGTCTTTTGTTTTGGTTTATTCATGGTTTTTGGTCAATTCGTCACAGTGTAAGAGGTAAGCACCATAACTTTTCAAAATAAGTCCAAAAGTGACACACCCTAATGCACATTGAAGTTAAAGTCAACGCTTAGTAGAAATATTAAAGATAAAGAGCTGTTCACCATTGTGGCTGAGGGCCGATATAGCGCAGCTCTCCAAAGAGATACCTTTCACGGTATGCAGACAGTTGGTCGAAATACGATTGGCCGACAGACAACTGGTCGACAGGACAACTGGTCGACAGGACAACTGGTCGACAGGACAACTGGTCGACAGGACAACTGGGCGACAGGACAACTGGTCGACAGGACAACTGGCCGATAATATAAATATAATATATAATATATATATTATATATTATAAAATATAATTATAAAATAAGTATATAATAATTATAGAATTATGTAAAGATCATTTTTGAATTTCCTCTTTTCCCGATTAGTCTAAATACTTCTGTTTTCAATATGTTCGAAAAATTTCCTCTTCGAGAAATTTCCTTTTTCCAGAATAGTTTCAATCACGGAGTAGTTTAAATCATGAGTTTGATTTCCCAAACCCATACCAGTATTATGGAATTCGTTAAAACAGAGAGGTGCTAGAAAACTTCTGTATGAAGGATTCGCATACTTAGTTGATATAATAAGAGAAAATACAATTTATTGGAGATGTGAAAAGCGCAAAGGGTGCAGTGGTAGAGTGAAAACAATTTACGATGTTATTCAAAGTAGTCCTTCTGAACATTCGCATCCACCAGATGATTCTCGCAATATTGCTTTAAAAGTTACCAAAGGTTAGAGATTTGTAACAGTTGTCCATATAGGGTTAAAGCAAGTTTTATTTGCCACTTGCTGTAATAGATTACATTCGGAATTTATTTAAAAACTTCACATTTTCCAAAAGCGCTCATATATTGATATTTCAAATCGGTTAATATTCGTTTTAACGCCCATTCAAACTTAATATTTTTAGTCAGATATACCTGTAAAGCAGTTCAAATGCTTTACAATGACGGTATTTTTATTCGGGAACTTAATAATAACGGAGATAGAGTAACCGTTATTACATTATCATTTGTATAATTTAGGTCTCGGGGGTACTGGGGCAGAGCCCCCGTAAAGATCACGCATCACAAACTGATATCGTCATCTCGAGAACTACGCATTTGCACAGGAAACGGATGGCAGTTTCGTACAAAACACCTCAAAATTAACAAGAAAAGTTTGCACGCGTTATTTTCGTTTAAACTAACAAAAATATCATGACTTAACCTAACCAATCATCAAGGGCGTACAGTACTACAAACTCTCTATTTTTCATGTTTAATCCTTTGCCTTTCGTCCAGTATTCCTGTCGACCAGTTGTCTGTCGGCCAGTTGTCTCTCGGCCAATCGTATTTCGACCAACGGTCCGGCTACCACCTTTCACGAGGCACAGCATGACTTGTCCAGCTTAATGTATCAAATGAAGGTGGAGAAATTGGGTGAAAGCTCTCCGCCCCCAGACATGTGCTATATTTACAACAATATCGTAGGGCACCAATTTGTTGGGGACACTCAGGCGCGCCTGCTGCGCATTCCACACATCCCCAACCATAGAAGGAAAAGTTTGAGCATTACATATGACAAGCCCCATTATGTGAATGTTGCGACTAATCTATTAACCAACATCTCGATATATACGGGGCTCCAATAAACCTTAGCCCCCCCCCCCCCCCCCCGCCCATGGCCTAAACCATTAGAGGTACAGTAAAACTAAACATACCTTACAAAAGAGAATTTAATCCTGCATTTAATGAGAAACAATTAAAACTTGGTGTTTCCGCTATTTGCTTCCAAGACAGCCTGAATTCGCTTTGGGTAGCTTGCCAAAAGTGACGTGAATAGATCTTGATCGTTACGCAAATTTGTTAAAACAGTTTCAATGTGGTGCGTCATTGTATCCTTCAAAAATCGATTTGCTGCAGGTTTTTGAAACGAGAAACATTCAACCTTGTCCTTTATAACTGATCCAATGTGTTCACAGACGTTCAGGTCAGGAGAATTTCCTGGCCATTCTTCATTTCCAAAGAAATCGATCTCATGGTTCCGCAACAACTGTTGAGTGGCTAATGCCTTAAAGCAGGGGGCCTTATCGTGCAGAAGTGTGACCTGATCGACATCCATAACATTGTTTGGGTTTCTTAGAAAAGGAATGACATGCTGGAATAGAATAATATCACGAAAATACTGTCCATCCCAACTCTGACCATTTGGCTTCAGCACCCACATGAGCTTCTTTGCAGTGAACAAAGCAAACACACCAACACAGTCTGGACTTTTTAATAATTCGCGATAATGTTCATTGTCATCGATTTCATCTGGTGTTGTGGCCCACACTCGATCATTTTGGTAGTTAGGCCGACGTGTTACGTAAACAAAAAATTAATCGGAAACAGCTAAATGCATGAAATCATCCACATCCCAATTTTCAAGATAATGGGAAACCACATTCTGTCATCGATGTTGAGTTTTTCTTGGCTTTGGAAGTTCATGCCAAGGCTTTAAACCTTGCCTATGACAGTACAGTCGAATGATTTCACCACTAACGATCTTTCCTCTCAACACTTCGATCTCTCTAGAAAGTTTAGCACAGCTGTTTTTCCGCTTACGCGTACCGCTTTCAATGATGTCCTTTGTTTCCTGAGGGTGGCAAATTTGGGCGCCCAGATTTGGTTGTATCCATTTCACATTCATCCAAAGTTTTATTCCAATTTCTTTTGACGAAGTCCTCACTTCGCAACTTTTTGGCAACCCATGAACGTGTTATAAAGGTGGCTCCAGCATCACGAGCTTCCCGAAATGTTATTGCTCGTATGCGATCTATCACACGTTGCCTCTCCGAATCACCAATTAATTGAGAAGCCCATATATTGTCACTTTATTAGCTAGAGTAATTTTAATACCTGCAATAAATAATTTTATATATTTTTATAATCACTAAAAACTATTTCGATATAAATAAACATGTAAGCTGCAAATGGGGGGCTAAGGTTTTTTGGAACCCCTTATAGGAACGATTGAGGGAAAAAATTTCCCATTCGGTGATGGGAGCTTAACAGTGAAACTACACTTTCGCCGTTTATGACTCGAAGGCCAGTCTATCGAGGAGTGAGATACCAGCGTCGGAGTGGACTTGGATCCATTTTTTCGTCCATACTACGCACCGCTGTCCCACTGTTGAAGAGGGGTGCCAGATACCCAGGGCGGAAGGCGTTACAAACAGGTTTTAACGCGGCAGAAGACAATGGGCGGAACTAAGCCAAAAGAAGCTCTAAAAAAACATTTAGAACGTACACGGGACGAAATCATCAAAGATGGAAAGAGAAAAATGCGTGGTGGCGGAAAGAAGAGATCTGCCAGGAAGAAGGGATTTCCATCACGTGGCGCTAAACGTAAAAGGAAATAAAAAAAAGTGCTCTAAGCGTGTGAAACCTATGGCTGATCATTTTTTTTAACTGGTATAAGCTGAGGACATTGCTCTCATGAATCATAGGCTGACTAATACTTGTCGAAAGAGGTGGCACTATTTCTGACTCGTCATGGCGCGTTTCATCCATCCGTGTAGTTCACAATGCTGTAATTCGGAACTGTCCCTCTTTGATATGCCCCCCACTCAGGTCTCTATTGAGCATAGCGACTTTATTACAATTAACCCATTAAACGCAGTTCGCCGAGTGCCCCTATAGAATTCGTGATACCCAGCTCAGGCCCTTACTTTTTTGACCCGAGCTGCATGCACATGTACGCTAATCTGCGTATAGCCCATTCTAATGGAACGGACTGTGATGATAGTTACTCTGCATACCCTGAAACCAACTTTTTACACTCCATATTCAGCCAGTGTTAGGTGTATTTAAATCAGGTTAACATCTCGGCAGGAACGGGGTACTACCACCTACGAGCCTATCTGGAAAATGTCCTCAACTTTTCAAAAGAAGCGAAGGATACCTTTTTAACCGCCGAGGGATATTACCATACTAAAAATGAAAATGGTGTAAAGGATAAATTTAAAAATTCTAAAAAAGAATGTTTTGGACACCTTCATACAGATTTCACATTCCAGGAGAAACTGCTTATGAACGGGGTGAATACGAAGTTGAAGCTTACCCGCACGATTCCTGAGATCTGCATAAATCTGGGGTCTGTTCAAGAAGAGGGCGCGAAACCCGTTGTGATTCACATAATGGAGACGTATTTGCGTATACGCCGAGTGAAATTAAGTTCGCCAAAACAAATAGAAATTGAGAAAGACTTAATACACGCCACAGTAAAATACCCAATTAACAGGGTACAGATCAAACTATACACGGTGCCCGCCGGGTTGGCCTCGAAGCAACTAGAAAACGTGGCCCTTGGAGTTCTACCTAAAAGATTATTAATTAGAATGCAGGACCACGCCTCGACGAATGAAAAAAATAAAAAGAGTGCCTTTAAATTCGAGAATTTCGGCATTAAAAATATTACTCTACGTAAATGGCATTGCTTTGGGAGGTACTATGATTACGGATTACTCATCAGACGCTGTGTTCCCGCTCTGCGCGAGATTATAGTAATCTGGCTCATAATACAGGTGGCTTTGATGAGCTTGGGTTTGGCGTAACGCAGAAAGAATTTGTCGAAGAATTTAACATTTATTCATTTGATATTACGCCTGACTTGTCTGCTGGGCGTAAACACGCATTTAAGTCCACAACAGAATATCTCAGGTTGGAATTTGCCAAGCCTATAGACGCGCCTATAAGTGTGCTGGTTTACCTCGAATCACAGGCACTAATAGAAGTTGATCGTTTCAGGAACGTGGTCACAGACTTTTAAAATGGACGCGAATACACTCCAGACAGTAATGAAAAGTGACCGTTTCACACGCTCAAAATTTATCGGTGTGTTTGCGAAGAATGAAATAGTGAAGTTACCAGCTACAAGAAACTGGTACGGGATTATCGTTAACACCGACATTGTGGGGGGTGAGGGAATTCGTTGGTTTGCAATCTATTTTAAAAATAGGGAAATAATGTACTATTTTGACTCACTCGGCGTTCAGCCCTGGATTGATTCTGTGGTTGTGCAGCTTATCGCGCAATTACATGTACCTGAGATTGTGTGGAACCCGTATCGTTTTCAAGGATATTATAGCGAGACGTGCGGGATGTACGCCCTCTCATTTCTCATGCACATGTCACGTGGGAAGGGATTTATAAATTTTTTAAAATTATTCGATTTGTGTGACACGGAGATGAATGATAAAAATGTATGCAGACTGATAAAAAAAGGTTCCCATATGTTAGCACCCCTGTATTGTGTAAAGGTGTATATATGTTGTGTAAAGGCCTATTTGTAGCCATTAAGACTTATTTAATGGACACTGGTTCCGTTTTGTACATGTTTTCTACCATTTAATAAATGAAAATACAATTTGTTTTGTTCTTAACCCCCAAAAAATACTTACATTAGTTCCTTGATGACCAGGCATTAGTTGGACCGGATGTGAGCCAATTCCTCGACCCATGTATTCAAGTCACTGGGTTGGCTGTGCGGTAAAGCATCCATATCATTTATTCGCCTTTCATCAAAACGAAAAGTAGCTATAACACGTTGAAGTTCCGCATCGGTCCTATAACGTTAAGTAAAAATAAAGAGCTACAATAAGAGGAAATGCCACGAATTTTAAAAAATTATTATAAAAAAGCAGATAATTCTTAAAAGTTTTGGTAATTTGAAAATCTTACTGCGGTGCTGTCTTTATCGAGAAAAATATTATTAAAGCTCCAGCATATATATATATATATATATGCCGAAATAATCACTAAGGAAACACTAATTAAAAACATAATGGGATTAATTTTTCGTTGTAGAAAAATTCAGAATAAAAGGAAATTAGATTAATTATAAACGAGAAAGAATACATCTTTAAATTATCGAGTAACGTATTATTAAAGCTCCACCATATATATATATATATATATATATATATATATATATATACAGGGTGGCCCCCAAAAAATGGCACCAATTTTCAGAAGTGATATCTCAATAACCATTGCAGTTAGGGATTTTAAAAAACAACCAAATGAAAGATAATTCTTTTCTCTTTAAATACTTATTCAATAGCTTGATGGTTATAAACCCATGTAATGCCAAAAATTGGCTTATAAGAAAAATATACAAAAAAAAGTTGCGCATTTATATTTATTCCTTTTATTTTTTTCTAATTAATTATCTTCTAATTTACGGTCTTTAAACGAAGTTCTGTGGTTTTAAGTTAAACCTAATTTTCAATAAATGGCTCAATCTGCCCTCCATTATGGTCAACCACAGCCTGTAATCTCGCCCGCCATTTTGAAATTGCCTTTGAGATCGTCACTTGTGAGAGATTTTCCCATGCAGCCTGAATTCGTTCACGAAGATGGTTCACATCACGGATTTTCTGACCATGGTAGACTTCTCTCTCTAAGGCAGACCACACAAAGTAGTCAATGGGGTTTAGATCTGGGCTGCATGGTGGCCAATTATTTGGTTCGATAAAACCAGACAATTATTATTGAGAAATGTTATTGTTTCCTTGGCTGTATGAGATGGGGCTCCATCTTGCATGAACACAAAATCAGTGCTCGTCTCCTTGATCTCTGACAACATTGGAGACAAAATGTCATTACAGTAGTAAATTGAGTTAATTTTAACGCCTCGCTGAATAAAAATGATGGATGTTTTGTTCTCAGATGACGCTGCAAGGGAAACCATTATCGAATCTGAAGTGTTTTTTTTTCACGCAAAAGTCGTTTTGGGTCAACATGAGTTTTTGTCGCCACTGCTGCACGAACCCGATCATTTTGGGTATTTCGTGGTGTTTCGACCGTAAATCGTTTCTCATCAGAAAACCAAATTTTTTTCACACTCATTTGACCGAAATCTTCGCAATAGATTTTTACATCGATGGAAACGTCTTTCTTTCACAGGCTCCGATAAAGCAGTAACCTTCACCCTCTTAAATGTTTTCAACCCAAGATCTTTTCGAATTATTCGCTATACTGATGAACGTGAAATCCCGGTTTCTTTCGCAACTTCACGTTCACTTTTACTTGTTCCCGGTTGTTCCTCTTGACTTAAAACCATTTCATTTACTTTTTCAATGTTTTCTGGCGTTCTAATACTTTTTGGTCGACCACTTCCCGGACGCCGTTGACTGCTGCCGGTTTCTTTAAGTTTTTGTAAAAAATGTGCCACAGTTCTTTTTTCCAATTTCTATTTGGAAATTTGTAAAGGATTCTGTTTAATGAATATCCTTTTTCTTCACGTAGTGTTTGTATAATGTTCTTATCAGATTCTCTCAATCCCATCTTGAGGGGTCTGGAATAGAAAAATTTCATTTAAAATTAGGATCAAGGAATAAATATAAATGCGCAACTTTTTTTGTATATTTTTTTTGGAAGCCAATTTTGGGCATTATATGGGCTTATAACCATCAAGCCATAGAATAAGTATTTAAAGAGAAAAGAATTATCTTTCATTTGGTTTTTTTAAGTCCCTAGCTGCAATGGTTATTGATATCACTTCTCAAAATTAGTGCCATTTTTTTTGGGCCACCCTGTATATATATACGCCGAAATAACCACGAAGGAAACAATAATTAAAAATATTTTTCAAAACGCGTTTCTTGCGGCCTTTTACGGTTGTTATATTGTTATAAACGAGAAAGTCCTGGCCGATATATATATATATTATGTCCCGGTTAGGTCATATTATAAACGAGAGTCCTGGCCGATATATATATTATGTCCCGGTTAGGTTATATTGTTGTAAACGAGAAAGAGTCCTGGCCGATATATATATATATATATAGATATATTATGTCCGGGTTAGGTCATTATTATAAACAAGAAAGAGTCGGCCGATATATATATTATGTCCCGGTTAGGTTATATTGTTATAAACGAGTCCTGGGATTGAGTTTTTCTTTGTATGAAAACTCAGAATAAAGCTTGGTTATGCACTTATAAGTTAACACTGAATGAACCGCAGAATATAATCACTTACATTTCAAATGAATTGTCTGTAGGATCTTCCAATGCATCGCAATTTTCCGTAACAATCTGCGTAGATAAAAGTTTATCCCGATCTGCAGCGTTGAAAATTATACGCGTTGCCTGAGCATAAAAATCTTGATCTTCAAACAGCTCGGGGGAGTCGTACAGCTGGCTCATGGTTCGTATTTGAAAAGCACTAAGCACGAAAAACGATTGAACTGAGGCTCAGATGAAAGTGACCCCTTTTATAAGGGGGGCTTCTGACCACCCCACAACACAAACGCTAGCTTCCTAGCTTCCTATTGGCTAGCGGTGAATTTTGGGCGGGTCTTGACGCGTAGGCCTGCATAGCGGCCAAACAGAGGTCCTGGGTTCCGCCCACAGGGCTGTGATTGGTTGCTCGTGAAATCTGGGGCGTGTCAGATATCCCCATTCGTGGAGAGACGAGAAACGCTTTGTTTTTTTATCTTGTATTCGAGAGAGAGAGAGAGACTTGTGAAACGGTTTATGATGCCTGAAACATAAAAGTGGAAGATAGTTAATTACCTATGAAGAAAACCGCTGTAAAATTGATTGTATCGTGGAGTTCTTATACAATACAATAAATAAATTTAAAAATAACTGATGCGTGTTGGTTGCGGTCATTATCCTAAAGTTTACGATCTCGAGAGAATGGAAATAAGATTCCATTTAACCCTTCGATTGCTTCCGACCGAATTGCTCATTCTGACCTTTTCACAAAGTCGTTTAATTATAGCTATTTAAAACTACCTTATCTCGAATCTTGGAAACCAGAGAAACGGCAATAAAGAATTAGATCAACGTATATATATATATATATATATATATATATATATATATATATTATATATATGAGAGAAGTTCAGAATGGAAGTGAGAGGGTGTTTATAGCCCATAAATATATTTTTTTTTTTGTAGAAAGACAAAACTCTGGATATCAGAGATATATTCGGTACAATTCGCGTATGTTTGAGAGAAACTCTAAACTGCGAGTCAATTGCTCGTGAAGTTTTAGTCTTTATGATGTCTATGATCTCGAAATAAACTGCGGAAAGTTTATTTATTGGAACTTTAAATTGATATTATCTATCGCTTCCGTCAAACTCCACAATTTTCAGAATAATGTTATATATATATATATATATATATATATATATATATATATATATATTTGTTCAGCTATTTACATCGTTTAATTAAGAAATGTTCAGGAAGGTGTTTGCTTATTTCGCTTTCTTCTTCTCTTCATTTCCTTCCTTTATCATATTTCCTTTCTATTTATTCATTTGTGCTGCACATTTTAATGCTACGTGTACCATTTGCCCTGTTTTAATTTGCAGAAGTTACAGATAAAAAGACTGTAATATTCGATTTAAGTTAGCTGGAGAGTGAGTTAATTAATGCAATTTGACGCGATTATAAATTTTGTCTACGCTTGTACCAATTTTCATAATTTTTTTAGATGAACTTTTTTCCGGAACTGTACATATATAGGCTTTCTCTGGTTTCGTTTGCTTCCGCCCGAATTGTTAATTTTGACGAATCAATCTTTTCACCCCACCCTAGACCTACTTTTTACGGGGATATATATATATATATATATATTTTAAAGCGCGCGAGAGATATCCCTGCTAGGGCACTCTGGGTACCTATTTACCAACCGTGGAAAGATTTTTACACGAACTTTTTTTAGATGAACTTTTTTCCGGAATTGTACATATATAGGCTCGCCTTTGCTTTCGATGGTTTCCGCCCGAATTGTTTATTCTGGCGAAGGTCAAGTTTTACACTCCACCTTAGACCTACTTTGAAACGGGAAAAAAAAATATATAAGAGAGAGCGAGGAGGGAGACAGGTTACCCATTTTATCTACCATGCGTGAAAGGCTGTTTACACTCCACCTTAGACCTACAGTTTAACACGGATCATTAGGTCACCCTGGCTACCAACCGCGGAAGGACGCGCCGCCGCCGGGTGTCGAGCCCGACGCATATAATCTTAATATTTTATGTGCGTATAGACAGGTGTGTACGTGCCAAAACGAAGTATACACTGTGCCAACTGGCTGATAATGCTTCGAGGCATTGGCTGATTAAGCCGACTGGCTGATTAGGGGCCCTATAAGACAACGGCCGCTCTGCTGAAATCTTAATATGCGCTTGGCTCCTGTCAAGCGAACACCTCTCCTCTCTCTTAGGTTAGGTATACCCCTTTGAGGGGTGAGGCCGTCCCAACTTCTCCCCCAGCGGGAGTTCATTGCAACTTGGAGGATAACTCCGCCTCCAAGTTGCATAACCCCTTGTTGCTCTTGCAGCAACCCCCTCCCACTTTAGGGGGGTGCCTTGCAGCTAGGGGCGGGGTTGGCACTGGCACTGTGGGGTGCCTTGCAACAAGGGGGAACTTTTGCAACATTAATCAACATTTGCAATTGCATTGCATTCTCTCCTTTTATGCCCATACTACTCCCGTTTATGAATGAGAATGAATGAAAGTGTTTCGTGAGTGATCATATGTTGTTGCTTCAGCGAATTCAAGAGTCCCACTTAGAGATGTGTATGAGGCAAGTGATCAAAAAATGATGGTTGATCATCCTATGCAGGGCATAATGCAACCAGAGACGTCTTTAAAGTGAGGGAAGACTAAGTGTAAGAGTAAATGTTTAAACAAACTCCTGCGGGGTTACGTTATAATACTATTTTCAGAATACTTATTTAATCGATTCTTAAATTATTTTATGTGGGAACAATCTTAAACCTTGAGTGTATTCACAACTTTGTCCAGCCTATTTTTATACCCATTTACACTTTGGCTGGAAACGACCTCTGAGAGAGGTTGGTTCCAGATATTAACTATTTTATAGACGAAATTACCGCAGGTGGAAGTACTAAATGTTTTTAGTTCCACTTTACAGCCATTATTTCTTGTCGGATTGGTATTAAATGAGAATAATTTCCTATAGTCTACCCTGTTTAGTGTCTACTCCATTGAGCCCTTGGAAACTTGAATAAGCTGACCGCGCAACCTCGTGGTCTCTAAAATGAACATATTTAAGCGCTCTAATCTACGTTGGTAGTTTTGCAGTTTCATTGAAGGGATGATACTGCATAACCGTTGGAGGCATAATCAGAATGAAGAGAAACATAGTAAATGCAATAATCTCTGTATATTCAAAGTATAATCAGTACTTATTGGCTGAAACTTAATGAAATTGGAGTATAGTACTTATAAATGTTCATAAATTGTTATTATTATTATTATTATTATTAAAAATAATAATAATAATAATATAATAATCTTTATTCAGAAAGGACACATTACATAAGATATACATTACATCCATACTAATTTTTACAGTGTCGGCATTAACGTTTAATTTTTGCAGTTTAATTACAGTATTCTTATCTGAATATGCCGTTGGGAAGCATGACAGCTTTTGAGGCAAAAGTCTTTGATATTCTTTTCTAGTTTTACACAGGAAAATGTCAAATATAAATAGAATTTGTGGAAAATAAAATAATGTTGCATTTAGTTAACTCTGTCATTACAAATGAAAATTGAAATAATAGAAATAATAATAGAAATAATAGAAAAGAAAAATGGTGAATAATACAAATCATGATTACAGTCTTAAAGTTATCATACAAAGATGCAGATGAGTGAGGCATAACTATGGCGTAATATATTGGAAACTTTTAACATCTAATTTATATGATTTATGATTGCACCCATTTTAAGTTTGTGAATTTTGCATATATAATAGGTGATTTTCATTGTTTAGTAATATTTACAAGTTGCAATATATATGTATACACACACACACACACACACACACACACACACACACACACACACACACATTAGTAGGAGTTTATAAAGTGTTTATTTAGTGAGTTGCGAAACGAAATTAGTGATGGTGCTTGTCTGATGTTTATGGGTACAACGTTCTAGATATCTGCCCCTTTGTAGGAGAGAGCATTTCCTGTAGTTTGCATGGAATAATTTGGTTTATGTATGAAATCATTGGGAAGCCTTTTGTTATGATTATGGTTGATCTGATGGGGGGGGGGGGGTGATCGCCCTCTGAATGGGCGCAGTATAGTTTCTATTATTAACAACTTTGTACATTCTGATACCGACAGTAAGTTTCTGCAGGTCATTTAGTTTTAGAATATTTAAGTTTCTGAACATTGGAGAGGTATGAGATCGTCTGCCATCATTGTCTGAGAGAGTTCTTAAACATTTTTTATGGATTATTTCTAGCGGATACAGTATATAATTCTTTGTACCATCTCGTGCTGTGATTCCATACTACAAATGTGGATGGATAAATGAGTAATATAGTGTGAGGACAGCATTTTGGGGAATTGTGTTTTGTGGTTTAAACATTATGTAGAGAAATCTAGATATTTTTGGTTTAATATGTTGTGTGTGGCTTTTGAAATTTAATTTTTCATCTAACTTGATGCCAAGAACATTAACTTCATTAGCTTTGGCAAGAGGAGTGTTTCCAATTATTTATTAATGGTGTGTGCATTATTATTATTATTATTATTATTATTAAAGTTTCCTTTATAATAATGAGCGAGGAGGGCCTGAAACTGGCACAGTGCTCACGCCACACGAACTCGACCCATTGCGTTAACTCGTGGATTATTATTAAACAGCACCATCGGGAATCGAATCCCCGACCTCAGCGTCTTCACTTAGCTCATATGTAGGGAAATGATTTCGGACTTATGAATGAAGTAATAAACACAATGCTGATTATGTTTTTGATGGGGTAAAATAGGCTAAAATGTTTTTATGTTGGTGTTCTTAAAGATGGTAACCTACTAGTTAGATTTCTTATCAGTAGGGTACTAATCATGTTTGAAAAATTAAATTTGTAAGTTTAATGGTACTGTTGCAAAAATTATAATATAATTTTTAGCATCTTTAATAACAAGGTGACGTACATCTACTGCGAATGTCTCTGTTGATCAAGTGCAAATCGTTGACAAATATTCCACATTCTCATTTCTTTGACCTTAATTTTAAGGTATATCAAAAGCAGAGAATACAATTTTTAGGCATTAACATAAAATGAACACCTTCAATGTATTACAAGAATAAATGCAAAAAACTTCAGTTTTCTACGTGAAGGTCAAAATATGATAATAAAAACCCACTCTAATAGACAGAGTTTATTTCCACAACAGTTTCGATGCCCACTGGCATCCTCTTCGGTGGATACAGAAAAACGAATGAACCAAAAAACAAGAGGGAAAACAGTCCAGGGACCATTACAAAATTCGCACGTAGGTTAGATCCCGTTCACCCGACACCGGAAGGGTATTTTTCTTTTTTATTAAAGGGACCCGCTTATAAGTACATTCGAACAAATTTAAAACTAGCTTCTTGTTCACTACATACAGATTATTATTCTATTTTTTTACATAATTATTACATTTATTATTACATTTATTAAATTTAATATTGCATTATTATTTATTACAGAAATTATAAATTTATTATTACATTGATAATTACATTGTTGTTTATTATACAGAAATTATAAACCGAAAAACGAATGAAAAGGCGAGGAGGAAACAATCCAGAGGCCATGAAGAAATTCGCACCTAGGTTAGAGCCCGTTCCCCCGACACCAGAAGGGCATTTTATTAAAGGGTCCCGCTTCTAAGTACATTCGCACAAATTAAAACCATCTTGTTGTTCTATAATACATACAGATTCTATTGTTTTGACATAATTAGTGCATTTATTATTGCATTTACGTTTTTTAACATTTATTATTATTACCTTTACACTTATTATTACATTTATTTTATTACCTTTGTTATTACATTTATTGCATTTACATTTATTTCCACATTTATTACTTCCATTACTACATTTACATTTACGTTTATTGTTCCATTTACATTTTACCGAAAAAACGAATGAACCAAAAGCGAGTAAGGAAACAATCCAGAGACCTTTAAGAAATTCACACTTAGGTTAGAACCCGTTCACCCGACACCGTAAGGGATTTTTTTGACCAAGAATCTCATTAGAGGGTCCAGCTTATAAGTACCTTCGCACAAATATTATCCACTTGTTCTAACCATACAGATTCTATTATTTTTCGTTTGACATAATTATTGCATTTATAAAGCAATTTACTTGATTCCCAATCTATAGTATGATCATTTTGGCTGGCGTGACAAAATTTGCATTATTAATATTACAACTTCTGAAGGCATATTTGTGTTCTTTAATACGGGTTTCAATATTTCTTCGTTTCTCCTACGTATACTAAATCACAACTTTTACAAGGAATGCTGTAGACACAGGCTTGTTCCTGTTTTGCAACGTTATTCCTAACCAATTTACTTTTTACGGTGGACGAATATTTGAACGCCAAAGCAAACTTAAAATCTTTCGTCAACGGTTTTACTCTTTCTAAGCCGGCAATGTAAGGCAAACTCACATATTGTTTTTGGTTAACTGAAGGATCCCGAGGGGCATAAAAAGATTTTCTGGCTTTAAAATACGCCTTTTTGATAAACCACTCAGGATATTTTAAATCTTTAAAAATGTTCCAAATCTGAATTTTCCGGGTCCAGCAAATGTGGGCTACAAATCCTGAGTGCTCTGAGAAACATGGAAGAAATAATTGAGCTTTTAACCCCTTCATCATGATATGAAAAATAATGAATGTACGAATTACAATCAGTAGGTTTTCTATAGACCGTGAAATTGGGCTTTCCGCTTTCGTTAATGACCAAAACATCTAGAAAAGGTAATTGTTTGTCGTTCTCCCATTCATATTTAAATTTAATAGAGGGAACAAGATTATTTAATGACTGAAAGAAAGTGTCAAAGTTGTTCCAGTGGTCAGGCCAAAATGAGAAAATATCATCTACATAACGAAACCAAATTAGATTCCTGGGACATATTGTTTGCAACAATTCCGACTCATAATATTCCATGTATAATGTACTCAGTATTGAGGATAAAGGGAAGCCCATTCCCATACCAAAACGTTGCAAATAAAATTCTTCATCGAAGGAGAAGGCGTTATTGGTGACACAGAGTTTTATCAGTTCTAAAAATACAGATGTGGGCATTCCTAGTTCTACGTTACATGGCAATTTTCTATCTAAAAAACTAAGTACATCATCAATGGCAACTTTCGTAAACAAGGACTCAACGTCAAAACTGATCATTCTTCCCGCTTTAAATCTAAGGACATAACTTTGTTAATAAAGTCACAGGAATTAGTGATGCGCGAGCCTGAAAATTTACCAACTAATGGGGACAATTTATCTGCAAGAAATTTAGATAACCTGTAACTAAAGGAACCCCTGTGTGAAATAATGTGACGGAGTGGTATATTAATCTTATGGGTTTTGGGTAAGCCGTAAATGTGGGGGAGTTTGGGGTTAATCTGTAGAAATCTTTTAGGGTCAATCGCCTGGACATCTTTTAATAAGTTCCTGATAGTTTTGTTGAATCCAGCAGAAAGACGCTTTAGTGGGGACGATCTCACTTTGGTGTAGGTGAATTCATCACTAAGTAACGCTTCCATTTTTTGTTTATAATCACACTTGTCCAAAATGACCACAGTGTTACTTTTGTCAGCTTTAGTGACAAATATTGCTTCGTTCTTCCTTTTAGATTTTGTCTTCCGTAGTTAATTCCAGGGTGGATATTCCGTGTTTAAATGGTTTGATTCTGAGCAAGTTTCTGGAACATTTCAACTCAATGGACTCGATTCTCAAAAAATTCCGGTTAGCTTTAGACAAGCTCAGGAAGAACGAAGCAATATTTGTCACTAAAGCCAGTTATAATTGTGAAGTAGAAGTGAGTGGACGCCATTTTTTTCGGTAAGGCCGGTCATCTTTCCAAAGACACGGCTTACTTGGCCATAGATGGCATGAAAGTCTGGAGGGCCAAGGAGGAAGTAATGGCCTCATCAGTTGAAGCTCTCACGCAGAGGTCAGAGGAGGAGATCTCTGGGATATTCTTTGATGGCAAGCAGGATAGGAACACAAAGGTGTTGAAATATGACGAAGTGACAGGGAGATTTCATCCTGGCAAAGTGATCGAGGAGCATTACACTATCACGTGGGAGCCTCAAGGAAAGTACTTTTCCATTTCACTCCCGAGGAACCTGAGGAAGGAGAAAAGCCTGCTCATAAGATCGCTCAGGGCCTGCATGAGTGGCTTCTGGATCAGGGAGCTGACGAGAGCCTTGTAATGATTGGAGGAGACTACCAACACCAACACGGGGTGGTCTGGAGGCGCCATAGCCCTATTGGAGAAGATGCTGGGTCGCAAGTGCCACTGGATGATCTGTCGGCTCCATGTGAACGAGCTCCCCCTGAGTCACTTAATCATCAAGCTGGACGGCCCTGTAACTCCTCGGTCAGGCTTCAGTGGGCCTATTGGAAAACTTCTTGAGAAAGTGAATGAACTTGAGGTCAACTTCAACTTCAAACCAATGGAAGGAACTGAAGATATCATAGAGCTGCCAGTAGAGATAGTCAACTCTCTCTCCACAGACCAGCACAACTGCTATCTTCTGATCAAAGCCATCAAGTCTGGAAGTTTCAGTCCACAGTTGGCTGGTCTCAAGTGCGGACCTCTGAACCAATCCAGGTGGCTCACTACTGCACAGGCCATCTTGCTGTTGTGGATGAGGGAGCACGGACTGAAGGGGAAGGTGTTGAGGAGGCTCGAGGTCCTCGTGAAGTTCTGCCTTAACTTCTACTTCAAAATGTACTACGACATCAAAGTGAAGCACCACATCAAATTTGGTCCTGCACACGTTTTTTCAAGCCTGAGGCTGCTGAGGAACCAGACTACCGAGGTCAGGAACATTATCTCTGCTGCAGTGATAAGAGGAGCTTGCCGTGCACATCCTGAGAACATCCTGGCTTCATTCCTGTGCAGTGAGGATGACCATCAGAGAGCTTTTGCTGTGAGACAGATAGAGAAGATCAGAGAAGGAAGACTTTGGTGATACGACAGTGAGGCCCCATAAAAATCCCAAAGTCAATCTGCAAGCCACTCTGGGAATCAGAGAATATTTACGAGCCTATTTTCACCTGCAAAATGACCTTGACTGAGCTCGAGGATCTCAGGAAAACTCCACTCAAAGTGGACACTTTCTCTGTTCAAACTCAATGCAAAACTCTTCACTTTTTTCTACGTGAAGGTCAAAATATGAAAATAAAAACCCACTCTAATAGACAGTTTATTTCCACTGTGGAAATAAACTCTCTATTAGAGTGGGTTTTTATTTTCATATCTGTTCATACTCAGTCCTGCGAGACAGCTGTACAGGAAGTCTCAACTACTTCCCAAGCTGTGTACGGTCACGAGAGGAGAGATGGGTGGGTGAGAGCCAGGATAGACCATCGAGAAATGCTCCCAGTGTTCAGATCGAAGCAGGACATACTTAAGAGCTTTTCAGGTTCGAGTGGCTGATGAAGACGCTGAAGCCATCGTTAATGCTCATAAGAGCTGAAAGTCCTCATAAGATCATAATATAAGATCTTATGAGGCCACGCTTTTCAGGGATCCAGGAAGAACAGGCGCCTATTCTTTGAAGAAAAACTTAAAATTCTTAAGTTTTACGTGAAATCTAAACATTTTTTCAGCACCCAGAGGTGTTGAAACGCGCAAGAAAGCAAGGATGAGGTCAGAAAAGCAGCTTTTAGACTAAATCATATGAAGAACAGCTGCGCGCTTTGGTTTGGGTGCCCTGAGGCTGCGTTAGGCAGCCTTCAAATCAGAAAATCGCGATTTTGACCATGAAAATGAGATTTTTCGGAAAAGTCGCAAATAATAAACCCATCTTAGAATTAATTTTTACATAGGAATACATATTAACCACTTTGTTTTTCCAAAATTTCAACCCTGAACCAAGAGTATGATATGCCCTAATGCCCACAGCTGTATTTTTAGAACTGATAAAAAACTGTTTCATCAATAATGCCTTCTCCTTCCGTGAAGAAGTTTATTTGCAACGTTTTGGTATGGGAATGGGTTCCCGTTTATCCTCAACACTGAGTACATTATACATGGAATATTATGAGTCGGAATTGTTGCAAACAATATATCCCAGGAATCTAATTTGGTTTCGTTATGTAGATGATATTTTCTCATTTTGGCCTGACCACTAGAACAACTTTGACACTTTCTTTCAGTCATTAAATAATCTTGTTCCCTCTATTAAATTTAAATATGAATGGGAGAACGACAAACAATTACCTTTTCTAGATGTTTCGGGCATTAACGAAAGCGGAAAGCCCAATTTCACGGTCTATAGAAAACCTACTGATTGTAATTCGTACATTCATTATTTTTCATATCATGATGAAGGGGTTAAAAGCTCAATTATTTCTTCCATGTTTCTCAGAGCACTCAGGATTTGTAGCCCACATTTGCTGGACCCGGAAAATTCAGATTTTGAACATTTTTTAGCATTTAAAATATCCTGAGTGGTTTATCAGAAAGGCGTATTTTAAAGCCAGAAAATCTTTTTATGCCCCTCGGGAACCTTTAGTTAACCAAAAACAATATGTGAGTTTGCCTTACATTGCCGGCTTAGAAAGAGTAAAACCGTTGACGAAAGATTTTAAGTTTGCTTTGGCGTTCAAATATTCGTCCACCGTAAAAAGTAAATTGGTTAGGAATAACGTTGCAAAACAGGAACAAGCCTGTGTCTACAGCATTCCCTGTAAAAGTTGTGATTTAATATATGTAGGAGAAACTGGAAGAAATATTGAAACCCGTATTAAAGAACACAAATATGCCTTCAGAAGTTGCAATACTAATAATGCAATTTTTTATCACGCCAGCCAAAATGATCATACTATAGATTGGGAATCAAGTAAGTTACTTTATAAATGCAATAATTATGTCAAACGAAAAATAATAGAATCTGTATGGATAGAACAAGTGGATAATTTTAATTTGTGCGAAGGTACTTATAAGTTGGACCCACTAATGAGATTCTTGGTCAAAAAAATCCCTTACGGTGTCGGGTGAACGGGTTCTAACCTAAGTGTGAATTTCTTAAAGGTCTCTGGATTGTTTCCTTACTCGCTTTTGGTTCATTCGTTTTTTCGGTAAATGTAAATGGAACAATAAACGTAAATGTAAATGCAGTAATGGAAGTAATAAATGTGGAAATAAATGTAAATGCAATAAATGTAATAACAAAGGTAATAAAATGAATGTAATAATAGGTGTAAAGGTAATAATAATAATAAATGTTAAAAAACGTAAATTCAATAATAAATGCAGTAATTATGTCAAAATAATAGAATCTGTATGTATTATAGAACAACAAGATGGTTTTAATTTGTGTGAATGTACTTATAAACGGGACCCTTTAATAAAATGCCCTTCTGGTAATGGTCTCTGGATTGTTTCCTCTTCGCCTTTTCATTCGTTTTTCTGTTTATAATTTCTGTATAATAAACAACAATGTAATTATCAATGTAATAATAAATTTATAATTTTTGTAATAAATAATAATGCAATATTAAATAAAATAATAGAATTTGTATGTATTGAACAAGAAGATAGTTTTAAATTTGTGCGAATGTACTTATAAGCGGGTCCCTTTAATAAAAAAAAAATGCCCTTCCGGTGTCCGGTGAACCGGATCTAACCTAGGTGCGAATTTCTTAATGGTCCCTGGACTGTTTTTCCTCGTGTTTTTGGTTCATTCGTTTTTCTGTATCCACCCGAAGAGGATGCCAGTGGGCATCGAAACTGTTGTGGAAATAAACTGTCTATTAGAGTAGGTTTTTATTATCGTATTACGAGAAGTTTTGTTTATCCGAGTGAATTACCAAATATTATATTACATCATTTCAAACAATCATTATTATATTACACATTTCTTCACTTTTTAAAAATTCAGTTTTGTTTCGATTTAGTTAAAGGAAATAATTGGATGAGAATAATTTTTATTTTAAAATATTGTCGCTCATCTGAAAAAGTGCAATTCACTTCATAAATGCTTTTTTTTTTAATCTGATTGTAAAGTCAATTACGAAAATCGGGATACACTGAGCAATACCTACCTTATGGCTCAATGTACGCGACAAACCGACGTAATTGTGGCATTTCATTCCAATCTCCAGTGTAACACTGGTGATCCATAAAGGAATATGCGTAAACAAGCACGATTTTTCACTCGTCTTCTACTCAAGAGCTGCTGGGTTCGAATACTGGTGCGATCATTCTTGCATTATACAAAATTGTGCGTGTTACATTCCATATACGTACAGTATATAGTTTCGGTTTAAGTTATTTTATTATGTAAACTTTTTTGTTTTTCAGGGCAACACCTCATAATGTTGATGATTTGCTGTTTGAAATGTTTAAGGACGAAAAGGAGAACAAAGTGCACACGGGAACCTTTCTCGCCGTAAGAATTCTTCTTCATTTGTGAATAATTTTACGTTAATGGTCAATACAATCACCTTTAATGTTTGCTTTTCGTCACAGGCTCTGATGGAAACTGGGTTGAGGAAGAACGACCCTCGTCTGCAGGAAATGAACAACAACTTGCTCGACGTTCATTCTCAAATGGAGAACCGACAATCGATATCAGTTTCGAGTCTTAGACTGGATTTCAGGACATTTAAAAGGTATGACTATATTTCGATCTCGTTTTAGTTTTTAACGCCTTCCTGTGTGTGTGTGTGTGTGTGTGTGTGTGTGTGTGTGTGTGTGTGTGTGTGTGTAGCTTTAGTAATTGAAAAGTGAAAAATTTGTTATTCATTGGTGGTGATAGTTTTCATGCAACAAGCAACTACTGAATATCTAAATCAAGAAATTAGTATCAGTGCATTTTTAACATTAGTTAAATTCACATAAATTTACTTGCATACTAAATTGGCCTGTGTTATATATATATATATATATATATAGTTTTAGCTTGTACAATCATGTCTTGTGTAGTTGTCTTTTACCATGTTATGTATGTGAAAAGATAGATTTTAAGGGGTTAATCGTGAACCATACAAAATTAAGCATGGAATAGTTTTTCTTTATTAAATTGTAAGTGAGAGAGATTGTTAGGAATTTCAAGCGCCCTTTTTGTGAAGTTTGTCAATATAACCCTCTTAAACCCATCAAGTAAATCCTACTAAGTTCCCATCACTCTTAGAGGAGGTAGTCGCAAAGGAAGCATATCTGATAGCTCCTCCCCCACCAGAGGGTCCCCTGTGCGTAGTACCAGGAGACACCATTCGCTCGTGGCCGACCAAAGAGGCATGTCCGATGTGGTTCTTATGCCGCTTATTTCTATGATGCTCACGAGGCAGCAGTTCAAGCAGTACGTTCCTCTCCATAATTTCATGATATTAGTAATTTGTTTAGCGAGAAATACGTTCATAAAAACATATATATATATATATATATATATATATATATATATATATATTATATATATAATATATATAATGTGTGTGTGTGTGTGTAATTTCAGTGTCGTGCAGTACGTAGAGTTGAACGTAGAGTTCCATAAGGTTCTTTGTAAACAGCTTTTGTACTGCATCGTAGCATCAAATTCTTGCATGTTCATTATTAGATGAAATTTTTAATGACTCTATTTAATGATTTTTTTCTTTTTTTATTATGGAATCGTCTACATGTTTGTAGTGACGATTGATGACGCGTTAATATAAATTATTTAGAGTTAATCCCGATTGCTTGAACTGCCCTAATGAAGCTGCTCATTTCTTAAGGCGAAGCTTGGAAAAGATAGAAACTACAGAAAGTTTGACTTTTACTAATTTTTTTTTGTATGGGGGAGGACACTCGCTAATAGTAATAAACTAGTGGCCACATTCAGCAGCGAGCTAACTTTCTTTTTAGAAGAGTCGTTCAGTTAAGAGTCAAATAATCAGAAAATTTTTGTTGATATATAAAACTTCATTTTACTACGCCGTTTAATGGAAATCATCCTTATGATGATTCTCATCTGATACACTATTGGTCATTGATACGTAGGCAAGACCTCAAAATGGCTGCGAAAAAGGATCAAATTGCGATCCTGCCTAAATGTAAAGATTAACAAACTTAAAACTAACAAACTGGGTGGGCTAAGATCGGAAGAAATTATTGAATAAGTTCTTAGAAGACAAAGGAATAATGGAGTTTAGAGATGGTGTAAATCTTAATTGGGTATTAAATCCATTCAGAAGGTTAGTTATGGCAAAGTTTGGTGATTATTATTATTAATTAAATTTATAAAGGAGAAGTTATAATTATTGCTTGAAATGAACTCTAAAAAGCCTCCTTTATCTTTATAATTAATTTCATTTTATACATTTACGCTAAACTAATATGATTAGGTAGTTTCTAGAAAATAAATAATGATATAGTACAGTGATTCCAAACCCGTGGTACGCGGAGCTCGTGTAGGTGGTACGCGAGAGGGTCATAAAGCTTGATTACATTCATGATAATGTTTTCAGTAATATTAGTTAGAGATGAACAGCCAGCAACTTTTCCAAGTGCGAGTGTGCATGCTATCCAGTTTGTGTCCACGTAGATTTAAAAGTGCTGAATGATAACACGCGAGCCAAAATGAAGATTTTGATTCGGTACAAATGTCGATGAATATCATTAGAATAAATATAACTTTTTAAATAAGGATGAAAATTCAAGATTAAACATCACAGTCCCTCGCTACTATTTTTGTTAGGTGTTATCAACTTCCTTCCTTAGTGGTGGTACTTAAAAAAAAGCCTGGCGGCAAAAAGTGGAACGCTGACCTACAAAGGTTGGGAACCCCTGATTTAGTATAATCACTTCTCTTCTTTTATCCTTTTTGAGTTTGCCCTTTAATATTCTTTAGTATTTTACTGTTTTTATAATTTCTTATAAATAACGAGTAGCTAATCACTAAATAAAAGTGCGTCATTGGTCCTATGTTTCTTTCTATTCACCTTTTCAGTCGCGCGAGCCATAAGGATAAAATATCTGAAAAGAATTCTTAAGAGCTTAAATATCTTGTACCACAACAAACTCTTCGCACGAATTCCTTAAATACACAACGTTGATATACAAGAGACGCGGTGCGTGTAATAAAGTGAATACGTATAAAGTCACCTAGTATAATTATTCAAGGCGGATCTAGGCATTTCAGTAAGGGGGTGGGGATGCAAAGCAAAAAGGGCACCGCCTAAAATAAAAAGGGCACAGTACTAAAAAAAAATTTCCTTGAAACAGACCACCAATGAGCGAGTTTAATATCAATTGTATTGTTTTATTAGATCAGTTTCATTCAAATATGATGCAAAATAAAAATCTAATTTGGGTACAACAGTTATCACAGAAAATTTTTCAAACAAATACAGATGTGTTGCCAATTAAAAGAACTATCAGAATAAGATGAAGATAAAAATAGTGATATGGCTGCACCAGTACTATGAACACCTATGAAAACCATTACAGCTACAAATTTGGAAATTTGTTTTCAGAAGCATACACATAATTCAAATAGTTCACTTGCAAAAAATTGAGGGGGAGGGGTCCAGACGTCGCCCCCCCCCTAGATCCGCCTATGATTATTTTAATTTCACAGTACAGTTTTGCAACTTAAATATAAATATATCACTCTCGTTCAAACCGGCGATTTCTCATTTCTTAAATATGTTCTAATTTTAATGTCTTGTCCCATTCCAATAAAAAAAAAAATTAGCTTCCTTTTTATTTTGGTCTCTTCACGAAAGTGTCACTGTATACGAGGTAAAAAATTCGTTTATCCAAGGCCGGATGCAGGCAAGATAGACTAGAGGTACACCAAACAGTCATCATGCCAAGTATTTTATTTGATCCACATATTTTCGTATGCCATACGCTTCACGCACCATACTTTGAGGTAGCAACAGGAAACAGGCTTCCTGTTCCTATGGGTGAGCTGAAAGGCATAAAAAATTCACTCCCCGAAGGGGATGATCCACATTTAAATTATATTATAATGCATACATAGGCCCTAGTTTTCAGTGGTGTGGTAGTGATAGTTGCATTGACAAGGAAATATTATACATTATATTATATTATATAAAATATTACATATAAATATAAAATTTATTGTAGTTGCATGAAAGATGTGGATTTTATGGGCAGTTTTGGAAAAATGGTCTAAAGTGTTTTATGGATTTCAGTAGAATTTCGACTTTGTCTCCTTTGGGGATCTAGCCTAGGGGGGGCACGTGCCCCCTAGCCCCACCCCTTGGACCTGCCTATGAGATGGGTGTGGGAACAAAGTTTTTCCACGGCCTCATTGCAACGTGCAAAGTCGTTCGGAGGCTTGTCTCCGAGTGTTCGCCTATGCAAACAATAAATTGTACTGAATACTCTAAGTCTTCAACAGTAATGTCACGGACATTAGATTCTTCTTGAGTTCAGTGGCGAAATGATGCATAAACTGTTCTGCTTCATTTTCATTAACGTCTATTTTCAGTTATTTCTTCTGAAGTTGATTTTAAAGGTTGCGTATTTATGTTTAATGATTGTCGGAATGTCGGTCCTATTAAATCGACTAATTTATTTCCTAAATTCTCGAGTTTAATTGTTTTATAAACCACTTTTATCGTGTCAGTACAGTCACGTAGATTTTGCATTGCGGATTAACCAAAATTAGTACGAAACAAGAAATGCTGTTTTGGTTGGCTGCCTCGCCCACGAAGTTCTTTAGGATAAGTATTAATTAATAATTTAGCCTCAGATTAAAGTTCATCATTCTAGCAAGTGCATCATTAAGTTTGCTGGAGTAAAATGGTAAATGGTATTATTATTATTATTTATTATTATTATTATTATTATTATTATTATTATTATTATTATTATTTTAAATGTGTAACCGAAATTATAGTAACAACGATTTATTTGGATTCTTCTTGCTGAGATGAAGTTTCCTACACAACATTTAATTTTGAGTGTTTGAAATTTCATTTAAAGGAACCGGATAAAATTTTAAATATTCTTTTACTGCGTTTGGCATTTCTGAATCCAGAAAAGGAGTTCTTCCGCAGTAGTCTTAAACGGGAATTGAAGACCTGAGATTGTCGGTCTTGTTAGAAAACTGAGGTACGATTGAAGTTCCGCTCAGAAATCGACCATCCTAAGTTTTATCCTTAAATAACGACGGGACCCTAATTAAGCGAAGATGATAATTGCGTTGTATAAATAAATGAACGTTCAATTATTAATTTTGGGGGCGTTTTCGAAATTCACCTATTTTCGGCAAACTTTTTTCCGCAACTGCGTACCTTGATTTGATTTCCTGATGGAATCGTCATCTATGCACTATTTGTCGGCTAGGAAGGTGATTCTTTTCAAGAACATTCGTGCATGAATTTATTCCAGAGCCGTTATTGCGTTGCATGTATGACTGATGAATCGCTCGCTTTTCCCCGAATGAGATCTTGGCCAAATCACTTCTGATGAAGCTCAGTTGAATTTTCAGTGTGTGCATCGAGTGTTATAATTTGTGTATATAAGCTTTGCTTCTATTTATATCGTATATAAATATATAAACTGTATATTTTTCTCTATATTAATTGTAGCGTTTACTTCATTAGATTAATATACTAGATTTTGATCATGTTCAGTTTTGCTCTGCTTTTTTATTTATATTTACTACACAATCGATTTTTTTTATGTAAATTGAATATATTTCTTCACTTCAGATTTGAAATTGTTAAAATGATACACGGAAGATTTGATTCACTAAATTAATCTTTTTCTTTTAAAAATGTGAATAAAGTTTTGCATGATTCATAAATGATAATCTCACTGATTTTGTTTAGATTATAATGCACGAAATGATGATATAAGTAAGAAACGAACTCGTAACACAAGTAATTTAATCGCCGTCATACACAATTATTTTTATTAATTCATAAAACTTCACAATCCATAATATTCATAAATTTCCTTCATTCGTCAGAGTTATACGGGACAACATCGTCTTGATCTCGCGAGCAATGAGGCACAAGTTCGTTATTCCTGAGTGGGGGGACTTCTGCGAGCAGATGGAGGATTTTTACGATTACTGCAAAGAATTTGACAGCGGACAGGTACTGGAACTTAGTTGTTTCTCCACTGTTGTTCATTGAAATAACACAGATATGAAGAAAAGACAGAAATTGAACGGCTGATTCTTGTAATGCTAATCACAGATCATGATTAACCCCCCAATCTCTCTCTTTCTCTCAATGGTTTGGTGAAAGAGAGAATTGCTTCTTAGAGCTCTTCTCATCTCTGGCTCATTCGGGTTTGTTATAAGCCAGCTATTATTATTATTATTATTATTATATATATATATATATATATATATATATGAAGCCTCAGACCTCCCTCTTTCTTCAAGCCTCATTCTGAGGCTTGAAGAAAGGGTGGTGCTCCTGACGGCAAAGTTAGAATCCCTTGGGCCTTCAGAGAGGAGTTATTCTTCAGTCACGGCCCCTCCTGCCTCAGTTTCTACTAATGATATAAATAATACTAATACCTCTCTCTCTTCCCCTAGTTCCCGACCCTTCGTGCAGATGCATAATGGAGCCCCATTGAGACAACCTAAGACTTGTCTACCAGTATTAACGAACAATAAGTTTTCTGTTTTAGGCTTCGAAGACGTATATGAACCTGAAATACGACTCGTTGGTGATTCCATTGTTCGAGGGCAGCTCGAGGAATTCTGCGGGAGGACCCCCGTCGTAAGCGCCGTTACTGCTACCCTGGTGCAAGGGTAGAGGATATAACTAATAGTGTTGATTTTTTTACAGACAGAACCTCTGAGGACACAACGTATGTTATTCATGTCGGTACTAATAACGTTCTAAATTCTAGATCGGAAGAGCTGCTGCCTAGGTACAGGGACTTACTAGAGCGACTAAAGGAAAAAACTAATAAGATTGTTTTAACAGGTATACTTCCTCGAATTATCCAACGTAACGAGTTCTACAGCAAGGCGACCTATAGTAACAATAACCTAAAGTCACTTTGTCAACAGGAAGGAGTGCATTTTGCGAATTTTTGGAGCAGTTTCTACGGACGGCAGGAGGGACTTGTTCCTCGGAGATGGACTTCACCTTAATGACGTTGGAGCTGCGCGTTTAGGAAGACTATTTCATAATACTGTTTCTTCTTTTCAGGCTGCCGTAACTCGAACAGTCCCGGCGTAATTTCCTTAAAATTCCTTGCGCGCGCGAAGGTATCGCGGTTACAAACAATTTGAAAGTTCTATTCTTAAATGCTCGTCGCCTACAAAATAAAATAAACGAATTTTTTTCTTTAATTGCTTGTAAAGACTATGATTTAATTGCGATAAATGAATCGTGGCTTAGCAGTGAAACACGTGACTTTGTAGGGGAGTATCAAATTAGAGGTTATAGACTTTTTGTTAAAAACAGAATAGGTAGGCGAGGAGGCGGTGTTATGTTGTATATCAAAGATAATATTGCGAACGTCATAGAAGTAAAGCACAGAATTCCAGAACCGATAGATTCGACAATAGCAGAACTTAAATTTAACGATTTCAAACTTGTTGTTGCGGTTATATATAAGCCCCCTAACCAAACAGCTGATACGGACGAAGCGTTATATCGTGAACTTAAGGGAATAATAGGTAGTGAGCAGTATGGCGGTGTAAAACAACTTATTTCAAATTTATTTGCCTCACTTGTTTTTTGGTGTATTAGAACATAAAAATGATGTATTCAGTCATTTAATGTTTGTAACTCAAACCATCTCTCGCATTTTTGCATAAAAGCAAAATGTCCATCAGCCGTTTGTCCATAAATAAAAATATTCTCATAACATAAAAACTTAAGTGTTCTATCAAAAAAAAATAATTGAAGAAAAACGCTTTATAATGCAAAACTATACTTAAAAAACACCATTGTGCATACATTGTATTGAAATAAAATTGTATCTGGTCTCACTTGGTTGGATGCCGTAAATGAATTACATTTGAATGCGATATAAAACCCGCTCATCTCAAATATTATTATTTTTTCAGAAGAGGCATCAGATCCTTTTTGGTTTCAAGTGAGGGAAGCAGAGAGCGACTTTTCATTCTTGACTTAATAAATTCGTCTCTTGATTCCTGTGATATTACTGATGCTGATGCATCTGTAACCAACTTCACGGCTCTTTTGACGTTCTGTGTGTGAATGGGGTATTGCTCATCTTTGAAACATTTTGTTTCGTACTCAAGCGATTCTTCATCACACAATTTAGAAGTGAGAGGTGGTTCACTGATATCAATCCTATCCCAGAAGATGATGTCTGTCCAATGTGATGTTTTGAAGTTCAATTCTGGTACTCCAAATTCTCTGATTTTCCTTGTATTGGCTTCCTTACACTTTCTTGTCTGTATTATTCGATCGATTGCAACTTTGCGCAGCTTTTGCTCACTATCTGACAGCATTGATAGAAGAATATTTCCTGAGTGAGCAAAATAAGCATTCCGTGATATATAAGGTTGGACAACTTTTTGTATATCTTGGGGTAACAAGGTTGAACCTTTTTATCGCATCAAAGATATGTTTGGGTCCATCAGGCAGATACGGTTTAAATTTTATATTGAACCAGTTAGGACCATAGTTCGTTACTATGAACGGAACAAGGCTACGTAACTCTCTGGAGGATTCTTTTGGGAGACATAATAACGACAGTCTGTTAGCTAGAGTTAACCATCTAGAGTTGTTAAGGGGACCAGGCTTGAGTTTCTCTAGGCTTCCGTCAACATATCCTTCTCTTATGGCCCCAATTATTCTGAACATGTATTATTGATCATTACTTAAATATTCTATGAACTCATCTGTGAGAACTGGGATGCTATCGGCCCCATGCGTAATTGGGGAGAACTTTACCAGAGGCATCTCATGGCAATTCTTAAGAGCATTACCAAGAGATCCACTGAATGATCTTGGCCCATTTGTTTTCCCGTCGTATCGCTCAGGGAAATGCATTTGTATGTAACATACAAATGCTCCATTGCAATGGTCGGTTCAGCTTCTGCTCGATGAAATGGATTATGCCACCTTTAGACCCAGTGTTGACATTCGTACTGTCGCATCCTATCACCTGGAGATTCTGGTCTAGTGTCACTTCATTCAAGTAATATATATTTTTTCAAGTAATAATATATTTACTCGTTATCATAGTTATAACCAAATAACGCACAATGTAACGCGATATCTTCTCTCAAAAACCGATAGATATTATACTAGGGGTCTTTCAAAATATGACTTTCCGCCATTTTGTTTTCGGCAAAAATGCGGCGGGTGGAGGGTCCTAAAAAGAAAATATTATCTTTTTAGAACTTCAAGAGGGTCAGTACACCAAATCATGAGTGAGGCAAGACGGTTTAATATTTTCACTCCACCCTAGTGAGCAGGCCTTAGTTATGGGTGACTTTAATTGCACCAACGTGGATTACGATACAATGCAGGGAGACGCGGAAGGTAATCGTTTAGCTAATTTTCTCGAGGATAGCTATCTTATTCAAAAGGTTGGGGAACCTATGAGGTTGGACAGTATTTTAGATTTAGTAATAACTAAGGACGATAGGCTAATCACTGATCTTCAAGTAATAGAACCGTTAAGTAATAGCGATCACAATATGGTAGAGTTTGTCCTCCCAGTAAGTCACTTGAAACCAGCTAACTTGACTAAAATTCCTAACTTCTAGCACGCAGACTTTTGTAAATTTCGAAATGAATTGTCAAACGTCAATTGGGAAAATATAATGGGGATCTCCAACGCAAAAATAATGTGGGAATCGTTTGAAACAGTATTTAGGACTATAAATGAGGAATGTGTACCGTATAAGATTAAACGTACGAAAGTAAATGACAAGCCCTTGTGGTCTACTTCTAGAGTAGGAGATATTATAAGGAGTAGAGATAAGGCTTATAGGCTACATAAGTGCGATAAAGACAATTTGTGGTTACGAAACAACTACATATCTCTAAGGCGTGAAGCGAAAAGCGTAATAAAAAAGTCCAAGCGTGATTTTGAAATCTCCATAGCTCGTGACGGCAAAGCAAACCCTAAGCGATTCTTTCAATTCGTCAATAATAGGAATCCAGTAAAGAGTGTCCTGGGGCCGTTGAAAAATCCTGACGGAGAGCTAGTTACTGAAAATAAGCAAATGGCTACCCTGCTAAACGAATTTTTTACGTCAGTTTTTGCAATAGAAGATGTAACGAATATCCCTACGGTCATAGACATAATATCTTTTGACAATGGTAATACTTTAGATAATATTGTGGTTAGTGAAGGAGAGGTAATGCGCTATATTGATAAAATGAAAATGCGCAAATCACCGGGGCCGGATTCCATATATCCCATACAACTAAAAGAATTAAAAGAAAGCATTGTTGTGCCGCTAACAAAGATTTTTAATAGGGGCCGACCGATAGTATTCCCAAAGTATCGGGACCGATACCGATAGTTAGAGCAAAGTATCGGCCGATACCGATATCTGTCCAAAATATCAAAATAGGATTAAAAGAATGTAATTCGACACATGTACTGTAATTCAAAACATATATTTGAAGAAATGGAATTCACAAAATAAAAGTCATGTAATGGAATCAGTATGTAATTCAAAAAGTGTAACTCAATATAACAGTTCACTCAATAATCAAAATTGAGGAACTTCAGATTTTTGGAGAGGATGATTTGTTCCCCAGCGTTGATCGGGGTGATGTTGGCTCGTTTCGCATTGATAACATCTCCAGCCGTTGAGAAAAGCCGTTCAGAGTCAGCAACTTTGGCAATCTCCGGGAAATCAGCAGAATGTTCTCGCCAGAAAATGAATTGATCCCTATCCCCAGCGATCCGAGGTTGCGACCAATAGGCGTCCAGGGCTGCTTCCTCTCGTGCGTCTGGGACAGTGAACATCGTGTCCGTATCCTTCGTTTGGGGTTCTTCAACTAGAATAGGACGAACGTGATCGTCGAGATCGCTACCTTCTGAATCGGAAAGGTTTTCCCAAAGAGCGATTTTCTTGGACGGAGAAACCGGACCACTTCGGCGGCGTTTCACGGCAGTTGCACCTCCAATACGCTTTCGTTGGGCCCCCTCCATGTGACTGCGTACCTCTTGTTTCAACAATTCCTTGGCCTTTTCTCGCATGTCGTCGTCTATCAGCCTAGCTCCTTTGAATCGGGGATCAACTGCTGTGGCTAGAAGCAGTTTCTCATTTGAATTATGCTCTCGAAATCTCTGTTCGAGAGAATCGCCCAGCTGGCTCTTCAGAATCTTGACACCAGCATCATTCACTGAGCACGCTGCACAGATTCCTTTTGACGGAGATTTGACTGTAGGTAAAACTTCTGATGAAAGCGAGTTTTTCTCACTGATTTTGAGCGTTGCAGTTTTAAAGACAGCAAGCACGTCAATAAGCTTCACCATAAGCTTCCATTGCGTTGAAGTCAACGTATTTTCCAGGGACTATTCGACGTCATATTCAATGATAGCTTGCTTTTGGGAAAGGAGTCGCTGCAACATTTCCAGCGTGTAATTCCATCTGGTTGGCACATCTTGAATCAGCTTCAGTTGAGGCAAGTTAAGTCTTCTTTGAATTTGATGTAGACGCTGCGTCGCTTGCGGAGAGTGGCGAAAATGACCGACGATTTTCCGAGCCGTTGTCAAAAGATTAGCCACAGTCGGAAGGTTGAAGCAGCCATCCTTTATCACCAGTTGGAGTGTATGAGCCAAACAACCGAAACTATCCATTCCTGTTTGTCTGAAAGCGGCTCGCATGTTAGCTGCATTATCTCTCATGATCATAAAAGTGTCTTCGGACAATCCCCAACTTTGAATCATTTCTTGAACTTTGGCTGAAAGTTTTTCTGCTGTATGATCCTCGTTGAAGACAGAGACATTCAACATGATGTTTTTGCGCACGAAGTTTGGGCCGACGAAGTGACAGGTCAAGCTTATATACGAGTCACTTGTTTGACTGCTCCATATGTCCGTGGTGAAGGAGAATTTCCTCTTCTTTTCCTTCATTTATGACATCAGTTCCTCGATCTTGCCCTTCACCTTGCCTGCCATGTCTGGAATAAGGTTCGTCCTGAAAAACTTTTCAGAAGGAATCGTGTACGTCAGATCGGCAGCCTGAAGTAGTCGCCTAAATCCTACCCGTTCGACACATGCGAAGGGCTGACGGTCGATGCAGATCATCTCTGCCACCTTCCGGTCAAGATCAATCTTCTTTCGGTCATTATGAGCGTATGGAATGGATTTGGAAAACGCGACCTTAATGGATTGAGTAGCCGTGGCCACTAGGCTGTTGGGGCTTTGAGCAACTGCGAATTCTTTCTGAGAATGTTTGAAGAATCACTTTACAGATTTTCATGAATCTACTCACCAGAATTAGTAGCAGAAGTTGTACATTGACTCTTATTGGCTTCATCAAACTCAGTCTTGTGCTTGTTGATAAAGTAACTCCTCAGGTTCGATGTAGAGAAGGTACTTGCGCTTGTTCCTCCACGAGAGACAGAGACACCGCCGCACAAATTGCAGATCGCCTGTTTTACATTAGTGCTTGAAGCAGTGAAGAACTTCCACACAATGCTTGGCATTGTCACTCTCACTAAAGCAAAAACGAATAACTTTATACCAATAGTTAATAAATTTAAAAAAAAATTATTACACATTGTTGAACTGATTCACAACTTGCGAACTGAGGAAATGACGCCGCGATGGTTACGGGCTCGCTTTATATAGAGCGGTAATGAGTCATGGAAATTTCTAGAAACGTCGGGATAGATCGCGAACACACACGTAACTTCTCGAGCAGCCGGGAAGTTTCTATTTGGAAAACGCCCGTTTTTTTTATTCTTAGAAACAAAAAACTATCGGTATCGGTAGCTACTAACCATCGGTACCGATACCGATACAACCACCGGTCGATGGCTAATTTTTAATGCGTCTATTTCTGAGGGGTACGTACCAGATAACTTCAAGTTAGCAAGTGTAACACCTATTTTTAAGAAAGACGATAAAGGTGCGGCGGAAAATTATAGGCCAATCAGTGTAACGTCTGTTGTAGGTAAGCTACTGGAATCGATAATTAGGGATCGAGTAGTCGAACACTTAGAATTGCACAACTTAATTAGAAATACGCAGCACGGTTTTAGGCGAAACAAATCTTGCTTAACTAATCTTTTAGAATTTTTTCAAAGTGTGGTTGAAGTTGACGATAGTCATTGGGCGGTAGATGTAGTGTATTTAGATTTTCAAAAAGCGTTTGACACCGTACCTCACAAAAGACTCGTTGAAAAAACTAAGATGCATGGAATCAGGTGTGTAGTAATAAATTGGATAGAAGAGTGGTTGCGAGGTAGGAAGCAGAGGGTGGTCGTTGATGGAACGGAGTCGTCTTGGGCTAATGTAGCGAGCGGCGCTCCTCAGGGTTTTGTATTGGGCCCCTTGCTTTTTCTTATATATATTAACGATTTAGATGTCGGCCTAGTCAGTACAGTTTCAAAGTTTGCGGATGACACGAAGTTGGGTGGTAGGGCAATTAATGATGAAGATAGAGGTAAAATCCAGAAAGATCTGAACAAAATCGTTGATTGGTCAGACACATGGCAAATGAGATTTAACGTCGATAAGTGCAAAATTTTACATATAGGTTCGCGTAACGGTAATTTTGCGTATAGTATGTCAGGGAAGGAGTTGGCAACCGTAGAACAGGAAAAAGATTTAGGAGTTATCGTCACTGGTGATTTAAAAGTAGCGAAACAAAGTACAGCAGCGGTTAATAAGGCGAACAAGGTGCCAGGTTTTATAGCTCGGAATTTTGAGTACAAATCGCGCGATATTATAGTTCCTCTTTCTAAATCATTAGTTAGGACCTCATTTAGAGTACGCGATCCAATTTTGGAATCCGCATATGCGCAAAGATATACTGTAGATAAAATCGAAAGAGTTCAAAGACGAGCAACTAAGATGATTCCGTCGCTTAGGTCGAAGTCGTACGAGGATAGGCTTAAGGAGTTAAAATTGACTACACTCGAGACTAGGAGGCTAAGGGGTGATCTAATCCAGGTTTTTAAAATTACGAATGGGTTCGATAACGTAAATAGAGATAGGTTCTTCGAAATATCACAATATAAAAGAACTAGAAATAACGGGTGTAAGTTGACAAGTAGAAGGTTCGAGACAGCAGTTGCCAAAAACTTTTGTACGCGTAGAATAGCAAATAGGTGGGATAGTTTGCCGGTACAAGTAATTAGTAGCACGTCTATAAACATGTTTAAAAATCGATTAGACGCATATGTTGAGAGATTGGGTATAGTTTAAGGAAGTAAAATTAAGGTTTTTGTGGTTCGGAACCCACGTAAAATTGTAGGTCTCCTCCTCCACCACGGAGGACATGCGCAATACACAACTACAACCACAGTTAGGTAGACCAAAATATATATATATATATATGGAATAAATCACGAGTACACGTGTTATTTTGTATGAAGCAAACATACCCCACTAGGATTTGAACACGGGACCTCCTGAATAGGAGTCAACCGAAGATAACGACGGGATCCTCTTGGTGGGAGCCTTTTTGCTTTATATATATATATATATATATATATATATATATATATATATATATATATATATATATATATATCATCCCTATTCAAAGAAAGAAGAAAATGCTGTATTATACTTTAAAGTTTAAACAGTTCAATATGTGTTAATAATTTGTACAAAATCATTTTATTATACTATTTATAGCATTTGATTGGTAATCAGGTGGATACATAGTATATACATCATTGGTTGCCGTTCGTGCAAAAACCTTTAAGAAAGCTGACGCAAAAAATCTCGAGTTGGACAACAATTGACGAAATGCGTCCTTTTTCCCAATGACTTTCGCTTTTTTTTTACTGTTACAAATTGTTTCTTTCCATTCTAAAAACTCATTTAATGTTTAATAATGTAGTATTTATTGAATACAACAAGTTTCATATATAGTTTTTCTACTAAAAAATTCCATGGCCATGTTAAGCGAAAAAGAATATATATTTATCGTTATTTTATCCTTCCCTATGTCAAAAAGGAAGCAATTTAGAAATCGCTGTCCAGATCTTATAGTTAATTTTCTTGAAATATCTGGCAACTTTACGTGCTGTCTGCTGTCATTCTCTCATTTAAAGCGAATACGTAACTACACTAGAAATGCGCAAGGGTAAGAAAGGCTTGCAAGTTTAGCTTTAATCTCAATTGAGAAAAAGCTTCTTAAGGATATGAAAACCGATGCCTTTTACGAAGAAATAATAGATATATTTAATAAAAAAGAAAGAAGAATAGAATTAACCTATAAGTAAAGTAAGTCGATGATTATATGTGTTTTGTTTTTATTATATACGGGTATTTTAAAGTTTTATTTTTATTTTATATAATCTTTGTTGTTTTTGCTTGAATTGCTTCCCCTTGACGAAAAATCACCGCACGCCACTGATATATATATATATATATATATATATATATATATATATATATATATATATATATACAGGGTGGGCCGTAAGTTTCCATACACAGGAAAATTTAAATTATGGTCTTCACGTGCGTCGGTATTTGGATCAGCAGTTTCCGGATGCTTGGATTGGTCGACGTGGTCCTGTGGAGTGGCCTCCCAGATCCCCAGATCTCACCCCCCTTGATTTCTATCTTTGGGGGCACTTGAAGGCCATGGTGTATCAGGAAAAGATACGAGACATAAATCATCTAAAGGAACGTATCACCAACGCCATTACAAGCATAACGTCAACTGTGCTAATGCGTGTTCATCAACAGTGGGGAACACGTATTGAAATGTGTTTTCAAAACAATGGCAACCATGTAGAGCATATTATATAAATAAAAATGGTTGTCCATAAAAAAATGTTTATTTTTCCTATGTATGGAAACTTACGGCCCACCCTGTATATATATATATATATATATATATATATAATTTTGTGTGGAAAGCAATCACTGCTTAAAGTGATAGTGGTGATGAAAATATTTTTTTATAGGCTATTATTAATTTAGAAGTGATTGCGTAATGGGACCTGGAGATAAAGATTTAACTGAAAACAAAAGTTTACTTAGTTTGTGCGTAACGTTTAATATACACTTGTTTTGAATTTAATCGTGTTACGGACGATCGGTCCACCTGGAATAACTCTTGTATTGTTTTAGCCTCAGACTGTTTTCACTTTATTTGAAATGAGTTTTACAATTCAGTTTTTAAGCGGCTGTTAATTCTTTGTGTTTTGTATACATTGCGCATCGCTGCTTCGATTTTTCTTTTAAGAAATTCAGAATATCCTTAAAAATGTTCATGACAAGATAATATTTACGTCACGACTCGTTTTCTTCTTTCTTGTATTTAAGAAATAAAGTTTAATGTAGCGAGAAAGCGGGTTTCGTTCTGGCTTAATATAATGCTATGCTATTATCTGAAATGGTTGTCAGATGCGTAGGCTAAATCCTGCTCGACTAACTTGAAGCAGCAAAAACTTCAAATAGCGTGGATTATTCGTACGCGTCTGAGTTACCCGTTATTTTATATACTGTATTATCATGCCTTCAAATTATAAAAGTAATACGTACCACCATTATGGAGACTCGCAATGAAAATTGGCCTAGAAGGGATCCTCCAGATTTTACTTTGTTTTAGCGCAAATTTTATTTTCTTTTTTTAAATTAATAAAACGTTCATTATATTATAGAGTATCTCCACTCAGTTTTCCCTCTGGTTTGATCCTTATTTTCGCAATATTTTGTATAATAGTATAATAATTCCTGTATACTTGAAGTAATAAGTGACGAGGAGAAATTTTATCGTAATCTCTTTTTTTAAACTTAAACGACGAAAATAATTATTTCTGGAGTTCACTCTCTGAACGAGGTATTACTAATAAAATACATTGAGATTGTAGGTAATCATTATTGAAACGAGCTTTAGCCGAGTTAAACTATTCCTAAACACTAATGTTTTGGGATCACCTGAAGATCAGGGCCCCCAGCCTTCTCTAGTTAGCCTTATAAGACTAAATAACGAAAATATCACGACCTAACCTAACCAATCGTTAGGTCAACTGTACGCCCTTGACGATTGGTTAGGTTAGGTCGTGATATTTTTGTTAGTTAACCTTATAAAGCTAACTAAAGAAGGCTGGGGACCCTGATCTTCAGGTGATCCATGTTTTGCCTTGATCTTCCCCACTGGAATCATATTGTGGTGAGAAGTAGTGAGTGATAAATTTCAAGAATTGCATAGTGTAGCTTCATTTTAGAGAATGCTCCTTCATTAGTAATTCTTGATTTTAGGTGGCCAGTTACATTCCCCAGTTGGCTCGTTTCAATCCTAATTATTGGGGCGTGACTGTGTGCACCTCGGATGGGCAGAGGATGTCAATCGGAGATACCAGCATTCCTTTCACGATGCAGTCTTGTAGGTGAGAATTACTCTATTATTTTTAAGGATCTTTGAGCCTCTTATTTTAAAATACTCTCACTTAACATTAAGCGAAAGATGTAGATTATCCTAACTGTATCGAAAGTGTCACGGCCACGAATTTCAAGGTACTAGATAATCTTTATTAGAAATTGTTTTATACAATAATTTATGTAAATGTGGTTTATATATATACAGGATGTCCCAGAATTAACTATCTATTTCAATGAAATCGGACAAATTTTTTAAAAACACACTTTTATTTATGTTTATCATGTTTAATATGTGTTAAAAATGTATAAATTTATAAATTTTTTTCATAATTTTATTTTCATAATTTTTTCATTATCTGGTCCAATGAAAGACCGTCTGAAGTCATAGAATGGCAAAGAGACTCTCCAAAAGTTAACGTGTTGCTTGGAATGACCAAATCCAAAATTTATGGCCCATTCTTCTTTGCGGAAGCAACTGTAACAGGTACCGTCTACCTTGATATGCTTCAGCAGTTTCTCGAACCACAGCTTCTTGATGATGGCATTCTTGATAATGTTGTGTTTCAACAAGATGGAGCACCATAAATTTTGGATTTGGTCATTCCAAGCCACACGTTAACTTTTGGAGAGTCTCTTTGCCATTCTATGACTTCAGACGGTCTTTCATTGGACCAGATAATGAAAAAATTCTGAAAATAAAATTATGAAAAAAATTTATAAATTTATACATTTTTAACACATATTAAACATGATAAACATAAATAAAAGTGTGTTTTTACAAAATTTGTCCGATTTCATTGAAATAGATAGTTAATTCTGGGACACCCTGTATATGTATATATACACACACACACACGATGTAACAAAAGTCGGATCACTCGAAGATCAGGGGCCCCATGTATTCTTGTTTTTTTGCTTTACAGTACCAAATATAATAATAAATTAAATTGAATGCCCGGTTAGATCAACTGTACGCCCTTGACGATTGGTTACGTTAAATCGTGATATTTTCGTTAGTTTTAACGAAGATATCATTTGGTAATTGAGGCTGGGGGCCTTGATCTTCAGGTGATCCCAAAAGTCCGTTACCATAGATTATTTTCTTAATTTGTTATGTAGGCAATAAATGTTCAAATTATATGCCATTTAGGTGTTGACACACGTTAATTCGATCACGTAAGTTACATTGAACGTTATGTAGGACATCCTTAATTATGTTGTTATAGTGTTCTATGTTATCTTCTAACTGTTGAATAGTTCGCGGTCTTGTCTGGTAAACAACCGTTTAAATGTCGCCAGAGGAAGTTACGTGTCATGAAACTAATGTTACTTTCTCTTGTCAGGTGTAATCACCAATATTATTCATCAGTTATAAACCTGAAACAAAAAGAAAAAACATTAATCTCCTATGGTAACGGACTTTTTTAATATATATATATATATATATATATATATATATATATATATATATATTTTAGGGTGGTCCAAAATTTGGGCTAAAATTTCAAAATAGTTGGAAATGCTCTCCACATGGCTGCTCTTATTCCTTTAGATGTGAAGTGATTTTGTACAAAATATCTGTCGATTCAGTACATAATAAGAGGTCGCTATGATTTTCACATTTTCAGTTAATTATCATAATTAGCTAATCATTTTCTACCCGCTTCATTTTTAGAGGACGCGGCAGTCACGCCACATTGACTCCGCCCACCTTTCAGAGGCTGATGCAATTGTTCAATTTCTTGTATAATGCTGTTTGTGAATCAGACAAATCATTTACTCATGCATTATTTCAAGTTTAAACTTGTTGGAGGATGGTTTTAAGTTCAACCTTCCCGATCGAGGAGCAGTCTTCGTTGCTGGATCAGTCGCTCAAGCCCTGGACTATGATATTTCTACAGTGACTCTTTCACGCAGCTCCATCCGTCGTTCAAGAAGGCAAGCAAGGCAGGCAGCAGCCAAAGAGGATCAAGCTTCGTTTTCTGTCTAAGGACCCCTTCTTCTTCACTGGGATGGGAAACTACTTCCCGACATCGGCGGCGCAAAGGAAATAGCCGAACGAACCGCGGTAATCGTTACGGGAAATGGGATGGAAAAACCTCTAGCCGTGCCAAAAATACAACGAGCTATAGGAGAAGAACAGGCCAAGGCTTGCATTTCGACGATTGATGACTGGAATTTTCGCGGTGAGATCCAAGGTCTCGTATTTGACAAAACTGCGTCTAATACTGACCTTCACAGGGGAGCCTGTACCATTAGAGTGTGTCAATTTTAGTAAAGTCAACAATTCAAAAAAACTACTAGTGACCAAATGATGCATTTTTATGTGCTAAATCGAAATATGGCTTTAAAATCCAGATTTGACCACTCATAGCTACTTATATTTGAAGTTGAAGTTTACGAAAAATCAGCAATTTTTGCAAGTATTTTTTTTATTGTATATAACTACATTTTACATACATTACATACAATTAAAGACATTTTGATTGTATTTCAATATTAAAACTTAGAAATATAGATAGGTTTCTTGAACTTTGCCAAGGATGCCATGTCTGCCTTGCTCTTGTTCCTGGACATGAGCTCCCTACTGGCCACCTGGCCACTGATGTACGCCTCCCTCCTCTCTTGTGAGTAAACATGTTGTGCTGCTTCAGTTTCATCCTTACACACCTCTCTACTGACTGTGTGTGTGAGGGCCATGCAGGAACTTCCATTGGTCTATCCAGAAACTCCTTGATTGCAGCAGTGGTGAGGGAGCAGGTCAGAGGAGGCTCAGTCACGCCAGAGTTCCAGTCAATAAGCTCTGAGAGTTTGGTGGCATCTGGGTTGATGTCAGGAGTCTTCCTGGGTCTGACACTGCAGTCTCCTACCTGTTTGTCCTCATCTCCTTCACCTCTGATTTCCAGTAATTTAGGGTGTGTCAATTTTAGTAAATTCAACAATTCAAAAACTACTAATGCTCAAATGATGTCATATTATCTAGCAAACTTAGAAATATCTTTAGTGTTTAAAAAAGCCATTTACCTGCTTATATTTGACCATAAAGGTTTGAAATATAACCTAAATATGACTGTAGCATCGTATATCAATGTGCCATTGATATGTGTGGTCAACTTTGGTTATTTTTGGTGTTCAGTATGGTTTCTAAGTTTCACATAGTCACAAATGCTGGAGTTTTGATTGTGAATGCATGAGTGGAGGAGGCAGGGAGGAGAGAGGAGGACGAAGACTTCATACCAGACTCAGTCTGGTATGAAGTCTTCGTCCTCCTTCGTCCTGGTCAAATATAAGTAGGTAAATGGCTTTTTTAAACAACACTAAAGATATTTCTAAGTTTGCTAGATAATATGACATCATTTGAGCATTATATGACATCATTTGAGCATTAGTAGTTTTTGAGTTGTTGACTTTACTAAAATTGACACACCCTAAATTACTGGAAATCAAAGGTGAAGGAGATGAGGACACACAGTGTCAGACCCAGGAAGACTCCTGACATCAACCCAGATACCACCAAACTCTCGGAGCTTATTGGCTGGAACTCTGGCGTGACTGAGCCTCCTCTGACCTGCTCCCTCACCAGGGCCGGATTAAGACCTTTAGAGGCCCTAAGCACTTAAAAGATTTTGGTGCCCCATATATATGTAATTCAAAATATAAACAAAAATAAACCATAAAATAAAATTTTATTTTTTGAAATGAAACAAAACTTACAGTAAGATGGAAAATAATGTTTATTTTTGTATACTTCCACTTCATTTATATTTGAAAAGTTTTCTCATACTTTTTTTAATTGCAAAGTCTTTGATCAGATCCTCAAAACTAATCTTACGTAACACATCTGCTTCTATACTTAGTAGAGATAAGGCATCCAGCCTGCCTTGTTGCATAGTTGTTCTGTTGGTATTTTTAATATACTTCAACTGAGAAAATGAACGCTCAGCTGAGCAATTTGTGACCATTAATGTTAAAAATATACGAAAGGCAATTTCTACATTTGGGAAGGCACACTCAATATTGTCTTCTACAATTATTTTATAAAGTTCAGCATGACTGAATCTTGTTTTTACATTTACTATAGCACACGAAAATATTTAATCTATATGTATTTTTAATATGGCGCTCAAAGATTTGATATAAACAAAATAATAACGCAAAGCGTAAAGTGTGTGATTACAACGAAATATATTTATTCTCTCAAAAGGGTTGTTGTTCACTACAAATTCAAACAATGAAAAAAAATAAATACTATATATGAATATATATAATTCAGTTTTCAACAGCTTATAGGCTATAAGCCGCGATTATAATAGTATAATAAATCCATGGTAAATCCGACAATGGAAAATTTCTGTGGTGCCCCCCTTCCCTTGATGCCCTAAGCACGGGCTTATTTTGCTTAATGGTTAATCCGGCCCTGTCCCTCACCACTGCTGCAATCAAGGAGTTTCTGGATAGACCAATGGAAGTTCCTGCATGGCCCTCACACACACACAGTCAGTAGAGAGGTGTGTCAGGATGACAACTGAAGCAGCACAACATGTTTACTCACAAGAGAGGAGGGAGGCGTACATCAGTGGCCAGGTGGCCAGCAGGGAGCTCATGTCCAGGAACAAGAGCAAGGCAGACATGGCATCCTTGGCAAAGTTCAAGAAACATATCTATATTTCTAAGTTAGTTTTAATAATGAAATACAATCAAAATGCCTTTAATTGTATGTATGTAAAATGTAGTTATATATGGCATCCTTGGCAAAGTTCAAGAAACCTATCTATATTTCTAAGTTTTAATATTGAAATACATTCAAAATGTCTTTAATTGTATGTATGTAAAATGTAGTTATATATGGCATCCTTGGCAAAGTTCAAGAAACATATCTATATTTCTAAGTTAGTTTTAATAATGAAATACAATCAAAATGCCTTTAATTGTATGTATGTAAAATGTAGTTATATATGGCATCCTTGGCAAAGTTCAAGAAACCTATCTATATTTCTAAGTTTTAATATTGAAATACAATCAAAATGTCTTTAATTGTATGTAATGTATGTAAAATGTAGTTTTATACAATAAAAAAAAATACTTGCAAAAATTGCTGATTTTTCGTAAACTTCAACTTCAAATATAAGTAGCTAGGAGTAGTCAAATCTGGATTTTAAAGCCATATTTCGATTTAGCACATAAAAATGCATCATTTGGTCACTAGTAGTTTTTTGAATTGTTGACTTTACTAAAATTGACACACCCTACTGTACCATGATTGAAAAAGCAGTAGGGAGGGAACTTGCCTGGATCGCTTGTCGACATCATATCGTTGAAGTCGTCTTGTCAAACACCTGTAACGCACTTCTTGGACCCACAGGAGGCCCGGAAATGACTCTTTAAACTTTTTCCAAAAAATGGCCATCACTTCAGAAGGATTCCTTCATGAAGGCTTCAAACAACCTATTCAGAGATCCAAAGATGTTCCAGCTTCGAGAGGAAATGATCCAGTATTTACAAAGGCACTGGAGTCTAAACAATCGCATGATGACTACGCGGAATTGCTACGACTCTGCATCACCTTCCTCGGGTGTCGTGATGAGAAAGAAGTCAAGGTCCGCGCTCCAGGACCAACTCACCATGCACGCTGGATGGCCAAGGCCATCTCCGTCCTCAAAATTTATCTGTTCAAGCATCAACTACAGCTGACAGCACGTGAGACGGAGAATATCACCGAGCTCTCTCTGTTTATCTCCTTGGTCTACGCACGGTTTTGGAACGAGGCCCCCGTCGGATATTCTTGCAAAAGTACCCAATTCAGACCATTTCCAAAGCAGCATCCACAGCTCTTCAACAGCACCTATGGTATCTTGGAGAGCATCTCATCGGCCTTGCATTCTTCGATCCTAGAGTCGATGCCGAGACCAAACGGAAGATGGTGGTAAACCTCCAACGTAACGAGAATACAGATCTACAGAAGCTAAAGCTAACAAAGACCCTAAGATCCACTCTAAGGTTAGCCCGAGAGAAAGGAAAGAGTAGGGGCTTAAGAGAAGAGAATAAGGGGCTAAGTAAGTAACTGTTACTCGTCGATTGAAGCTTGAAGGAAACATTGAAGATTTGAATTTGTATGAAATGGTCACCAAAAGGACCCTGGGAATCTTCAATCTGTTAAAGGAAGAAGGAAGGCAGCGGAGGATACCTTCCTGAGGACCGATCCCAATTCCTGGACGGAGGATGATTGCTTTCAAGAGTTTCGACGCAAAGCGATCAACCTAAAAGTTGTCAGTGATTCGGCGAAAAGGGGTATCGCCCTCATCAAGGCATATAATACATCTTTGACGAAGGATGAAGAACAAAAACAATTCATCCTCCGATTAGTAGCAAAACATCGCCAAGACTACTCATCGTCTTCGAAGAAGTCAGTGATGAAGCGTTAATCTAAGTAATGATGTATCATATATTATAAACGAATGATAAATGTAATTTTCTATCAAACATATCATTTTTGTTCTTTAAAAATTAATCTGTTTTTTTAAGAGTTATTCTGTTTTCTAAAAAAATAAGCTGATTTTTTTTATATTTAATCTGTTTTCAAACAAATAATCTAGTATTTGCCCTTGTTTTTTCATTTTTTAACCCAGAAGATCAATCTACTAGGAAATGAGTAGTAAAATGAAATTCATAGCGACCAGTAAATATCATTCAATTAGGCTGAAATTTGGCATGGAGATGTTTGATAGACATAGGAACAGGAGCAGCCATGTGGAGGTAAAAAAATTACAAAATTTTATTTTTTGGACCACCCTAATATATATAGCACGAAACTTCCGTCTCCCGGACTAATGCGTGTAGAGCCTGTTCGCCGTTGGGAGCATTTCCTCTGTTGGAAGCGTTATTTCGGCGACCTCGAACCCTCCTCGAGGGTAAAATACTGCACAGTCGTTTCACACACGGAAGAGAGAAGAAAAAACCTAAATAAATAGGCATAAATAAATTATTGTGCAGTATTTTCACACACACTACTTACTTTTTCTATGTTTCTCGTAACAAATTAAATGTTTATTGCAGACATATAACATGATTGGGTTAATTATTTGGATTGGTTGGCAGATATTTAACTATGTACTTAGTTGTTTTAACTAAGTAATTTTATCAATATATATACAGGGTGTCCCAAAAAAAACTATATACTCTTTATAGCATCATATATTTTATAATTTAAAAAAAACCCAAACAATATATTGTTATAGCAATTGCCAATGAAAGGTAAATTAGTAATTTAAGTGATCAAAATGTTATAGCGAGTTGTTTGCATATAAAATTTAATTAACTACGCCAAGTGCTCAAAATGTTCTCCGGCGGCATGAATGCACTTTTGAATGCGTCGACTAAGCCTGACCTTGTTTTATCAAAGGCCTTGTAATGGCGAAGCTTATGGACCGAACGTAGTCTAGTCACTCACTAGCTTGCTTCGGACTTAGCCTACGCACTCATTCCACGATACAAACTCTACAGCATTCAACTTTATTCAGTTCAGCAAAAGAACCCATGTTGCGTAAACGTTTGACACTGGAGCAACGAAAAAGTGTTCTGAAATGGTATTGGAAATTTGAGAATGTGTCCGAAGTCCAGCGGCAATGGATCCTGGAATTTGGTACAAAGCCACCAACACGTCTCGCCATTACAAGCATCCGTGACAAGTTTGAGGCAGAGGGATCTGCTCAAGATATGCACAAGCGAAGATCTGGACGACGCAAATCAAATGCGAGTGATGAAAACTCCGTTTTAGTGTTGCAAAAATTTAATCGATCACCACAGAAATCAGTTAGGCAATGCGCCCGTGAGACCGGAATCAGCAAATCAGGTGTTCACCGGATTTTAAAGTCGGCAAAATGGAAAAGCTACATTCCAAGTCTGTTACACGCCATGACTGAAGATGACCCTGATCGCAGACTCGAATTTTGTGAATGGTTTCAGTCAATGGAAGCCGAAGGCGTACAGTTTGCCAACAAAATCGTGTGGTCTGATGAAGCTACCTTCAAGCTGAATGGCACAGTAAATCGACACAACTGCAGGTACTGGTCACTTGATAATCCACACGTTTATGTGAATAAACATGTTAATTTACCAGGATTAACCGCATGGTGTGGTTTATCATCCAGGGGTTTGGTTGGACCATTTTTCTTTAATGGGACAGTTACCGGTGCCGCATATCTCGACATGCTGCGGACAGAAATTATACCTGCAGTTCGGAAGTTGTTTGGAAACAACGACTTTTACTTTCAACAAGATGGAGCTCCCCCCTCATTATCATTGTGATGTCAGAAGGTACCTCGATGAAACGTTGCCTAACCGTTGGATAGGACGAAGAGGAAGCGTTGAGTATCCTCCACGTTCACCGGACTTGACTCCACTTGATTTTTACTTGTGGGGCTACCTGAAGGATGCAGTTTATGGTACAAGACCTGCAACACTCGAACACCTTAAGGATGCAATTAGGGAAAAGTGCGGGACCATCACACCATCACAGCATCCACATTAGTCCATGTCTGCGAATCAGTTAGTCGAAAGTGCATTCATGCCGCCGGAGAACATTTTGAGCACTTGGCGTAGTTAATTAAATTTTATATGCAAACAACTCGCTATATCATTTTGATCACTTGGATTACTAATTTACCTTTCATTGGCAATTGCTATAACAATATATTTTTTTTTTTTTTTTAAATTATAAAATATATGATGCGATAAAGAGTATATAGTTTCTTTGGGACACCCTGTATATATATATATATATATATATATATATATATATATATGTGATGAATAAAACCACGAAGGGAAAAAGAAACACAAAGTGGTGCTCAAGCGCTTTCGTCTAATGACATCCTTTGGAACAGGAACTTTGTGTTTCTTTTTCCCTTCGTGGTTTTATTCATCATAAATATTTTTCACGTGTCACTTTCGTGAAATAATTTTCATATATATATATATATATATATATATATATATATATATATATGTGTGTGTGTGTGTGTGTGTGTGTGTATAAATGAATCCCTCATTCGGAGTGTCCGGTATTGAGAGGTTTTAATATGTATATATATAAGTTATATATATATATATACACACCTCTTGACAGTAGGCCCGCTATAATAAAGTAGTTGTTTCGACCAAGTAAATAGTGTATTTAATAAAAAAGATAGAAAGGCTTTATACTTTTGTTTGATTACTAAAAGTAACTGAATATATTTATACTGAGTAATAGTTAATTTATATTAAAATTTGCGATATTATGATTGATGATTGTTGATAATAAAGGAGTGATTTTTATACAGGACTAAAGTTCAATAATGCAATGGTGTTAATACCAAGAATTAGGATGACAAAATACGGTACTTAACATAAAATTTGTGAGTATTGGGAAAAAAACTTCAAATAGTCTATGCATTTAGGTTGAGAGTTTGTCTGAATTTGATGATAATGATATGATAATGATGGGCAGGAGCAGGATATAAATCCCATAAAATATTACAATACTCTTGAAGGTAATAAACGATAAGATAAATCAAACGCTCCTTATTTACGTCGTTTCTATTCATATATATATATATATATATATATATATATATATATATGGCAGTGATGATGATAATAAGGTGATCAACGATACAACTAATTAAAAAATAAATTAAAAAACAAACACAAAAAAGGACTACGATAATAAAGAAATAAGAATAATACACGTAAAGAAGATGGAAATAATATAATTAATAATAACAGCTTCATAAAAATAAAAAGTAGTGTAATGGAATGGCTAATACAGGACTTCAGTGGAGCTATAGACAAACACTTTAATACCAACAAGAGGGCCACAGTCTAGAGTCTAGACTCGAGAAGAAATAAAGCAATACTGATGAATAGCTTGGACAATTGGGTTGTCTGAGTTTTTAATTCTTCACTAAGTTTAGACTGCACAGTATTGAGCGCGTCTTGTTACCTAGGGAAGCTCGGAACGTTGCGGTTAGCGAACATTTGAGAGGCTAAGCATCTTGGAGGCAACTTACGAGTATGTAGCAGTCTATAGGATCTATCGTAAAGTAAAGTGAGGGTTCCGTAGGAGCCTTTTTTATAATTAATCCAGAGTTGCTGCCCATAAATATTAGTGCAGAAAGTACGAAAAAAAGTGTACAGGCTCGTATTTAAATTTGTAGTTCCTTATAATCATGTTTGTCTTAGCACCGTAACTTCGATATTATTTCCTTATGTCTAAGTCGTCACTGAAAGAGCTGGTGATAGTTTGATCCAGATACTTAAATGCTCGTATCTGCTTTATTGGTTCGTCTTCCATTTTGAAAATAATATTAGCTGTTTGGTTTGAACCTTTAGGGTGGAACTGCATAATCTTAGTTTTAGTAACATTGAAATTAATGTCATGGTTCGGTGAATATGATTCACAAATTTTTTATAAAATGATCCAGACCTTTCAACGAAGGACTTATTAACACCATATCATCGGCATAGACCAAGTCGTTTTTCATCATGTCATCTCTACAGAATCCCATCAACATATATATTAAACGGCAGAAGAGGGAGTAAGGAGTCTTCTCTAACACCGCTTGAGAAACCAAAACATTCGGACAATACAGTTATAGGCCGTGTAACGAAGTAGCTTAGCGCGACGTTGTAAACACTGTAAGCCAAGTGAATTGGGCCTATGCAGAAAAGGTTACAGACACTGAATTTATGCGAGACTGTGAGAGGCGAGAGCCTAAGCAAGATGTTCATACGATGGTGCTTGAAGACGGACTGACTTTGAACTTCACTCCTTAACGGCTGGAGAAAATACTTCGTCGGTGTGGTAAGGATAAAATCCAACTCTGAGAGAAAAAAAGGGGTTCTTCCTGATGGTTTCCTAACGCAGGTGTAAGTTTCTGACTTTTTTGTGATAAACTTCGATAGCTTGGCTTTGAAGGTGCTAACTAATAAAATCCGACGTTTATGTTGGTGCTTGCGTTGGTCATCATATATATATATACAGGGTGTTTCAGGAGGAAAGGTCAATACTTCGGGAGGTGATAGTATCGGTCATTGTGAGAAAAAAAGTTCATATGAACATGTGTCTAATCCTGAATGGTTACGGAGATAGAGCTGTTTGAATCAACAAATACAAAAGCATTGTTAATGGTAATCAAGAAAGAGAAACCAATTACTGTTTCTAACATTTAATGTTTAAACATTGGCATTTTGAATGGTATCAGATACAAAAATGACAAATTTGTTACAGTTTACAATACATTTTCGAAAATCTCGCCATCAACCTCAATGCGCTTTGCAACTCGTGTGCGAAGATCGCGTGTTGTTCGTCTGAGTTGATCTTGACGTTCCTTTATGCGGGCAGCAGCATCCAAAAAGCGCGCGAGCAACTCGTCTCGTGTATCCACCTTTCTTTTGTAAACTTCACTTTTCATCCACCCCCACAAACAATAATCTAACGGAGAGAGGTCTGGAGACCTTGTTGGCCATTGAATGGGACCACCGTGGCCGATCCATCGACCAGGGAAAGTTTGATTTAGGTATTGCATCACCAGACGGGTAGAATGTGGAGGAGCTCCGTCATGCTGAAAGTACATACCAGCGCGTGTAGCCAAAGGAACATCCTCCAATAGTCCTGGCAATTCATTTTGCAGAAATTTTAGGTAACTTTGTCCTGTAAGACGATTCTCTAAAGTAACAGGGCCAATCAGCTGATCATCGATGATACCGCACCACACATTGGCAGAGAAGCGATGTTGAAAATTTGTTTCCACAGTGGCATTTGGATTTTCGTCTGACCACCGATGAGAGTTACGAGTGTTGTTGATACCGTCACGGGTGAAAGTAGCTTTATCGGTGAACAGTATTAATCGAAGCAATCGGCGATTAACATTTACTCAGTGACAAAATTCCAGTCGCATGGCAGCGTCTCCTGGTTGAAGGTGTTGTACACGCTGTTACATGATATGGATGCAAGCCTTCCTCACGTAATGTTCGCCATACTCTTGTGTGTGGTACACCGAGACGTGTAGGAATTCTTCGTGAGCTAGTAGTAGGACTACGCTCTAACAACTGAAGAATGTTTTCCACTTCATCCACATCTTGTTGACCTTCACGTTCAGATGAAACATGAGCACTGGGAAGTGTACCAATCTCACGCAATGTGTTGAAAAGCCTGGTAAACACTTCGATCCGGAATTCTGCGGTTCGGAAACCGTCGACGGTATTCTGCAACAGCAGCTGTTGCACTGCCATCGCAAAAACCGTAGACATACACCATATCTGCATATTCGGCATGTGTGAAGGTGTGTGGCATTCTTAACACTGCAGTGGCGTATCAAGGGAGGGGCGAGAGGGCCGACCGCCCCGAGCGGCACTTCCCGAGGGTCGGCAAATTACTGTCAGGCGGGCGCAGTATGCAAAATTTTGGGTTTTTATGTTTTAAAATGTAACTCTCCAAAAAATTATATCTCATCATTGTCGCGCGTTATTTGTGTACAAAATATCCATGGTTTTGATGAAAAATCATCATTAAATGCTATATATGCCACCTCAATGCCACTATTTCCACAAATAGTTGCGTTAAATTTTCACATCGGAAAGTTTGCCAGACCTATTTTTCAGACTTTCCCTATATTATTTAGGTTAGGCTTTGCATTCTTTGAGCTTTGATGATGTTAATAATTAATGGTTGTTTTATTTTGCAGATACCCTACTGAATTAGCAAACATGAGCAAACGACAGAGACTGAGTGGTGCTGCATACAAGAATCTTCGCGAAAAAAAAGAGGAGGAAGCCAAGCGTGCTGCTAAGCGATTTCATCAGTTAATGGGATTCTCAGACACACCTTCAGTGCCTTCTGGGAAGCAAGGAGATCAACCGCAATGTGATATATCTTTAGAGATAGATGTTCAAGCGGCAACTTCAAGTGAACCCCCAAATAATCAGGATCAACCCTCATCTACATCACAAAGTCACCCACCCACCCACCCATTACCCACCCACCCATCACCCACAGAGTCTGTTTAACGATTCTGGCAACTGGCCCGTTCCAATGACGGACAATTTGAGAATCGAACTCATTAGACGTGGACCATCACATTTGAAAAACATGAATGGACCCTTTCCAGCTGATTCAAAAATAGGTCAATGTCAAAAGTTTGGTATTTCAAAACTTTGGAAAATGGCGAAAAAATTGAAAGGTCATGGCTAATCTTCTCACCTTCAAAATGTAGCTTGCATTGCTTTTGCTGTCGTCTCTTCAACAACATCTCCAGTGCATTTGGAAAAGAAGAAGGATTTTTTGCCTGGAGGAAACTGAATCCAAGAGTACCTGAACATGAAAACAGTCCATATCATACCCGATGCTTTGAACAATGGAAAGAGTTGTCTATGCGCCTTCAGTTGAATGTTACAATAGATAATGCACATCAGTTGCAAATAAAACATGCTACTGCTAAGTGGAAAGAAATACTGAGACGAATTTATGACTGCATCATGTTCTTGGCAAAACAAGATCTTGCATTCCGAGGGCACCGAGAGAACTTAAATGAAGAAGCTGGGCTAGCTGGCAATTCTGGAAACTTTTTGGAGTTAATAAAACTAATGGGCAAATATGACCCAGTAATTAGGGAACATCTTACAAAAATATGAATGACTGACAAGATATCCACTACGTATTTGTCACCTAACATTCAAAATGAGTTCATCACACTAATCGGCTGTAATGTTCGAAAATGTATAATTGATAATGTGTCTAGTGCAAAGTACTTTGCAATAATTTTCGATAGTACACCAGATATATCGCATATTGATCAGATGTCTCAGGTAATTCGCTATGTGTCGATTAAAGATGGTAATGTAGAGGTGAAGGAATCCTTCGTTGATTTTATTAAATTAGAGGGGAAGACTGCTGAGGCAGTTACTGATCTCATTGTCACTAAGCTCCGTGAGGATGGGCTGGATATCCAGAATTGTTATGGTCAAGGGTATGACAATGCTGCTACGATGGCAGGTATTCATCTTGGAGTTCAACGCAGAATTCTTGATGTTAGCAAACACGCTGTTTTCATTCCTTGCAATAACCACTCGCTGAACTTGGCTGGAGTTCATGCCACGGGACTGAGTCATAATGCTGTAACTTTCTTTGGAACAATTGAACGAATTTTCGTCTACTTTTCTTCCTCTACTCATCGTTGGGATGTCTTAACAAAACATTCCAAAATCACTGTCAAGCGAGTCTCTGATACGCGGTGGAGTGCTAAGTATGATGCTGTTTCTAGTCTTAAGAAGAACTTGACTCACGTTGTTAGTGCCTTGGAAGAACTGAGTGAAGGGGTCTCCGAAAATCTGGACACAAAGGGCGATGCTGAAGCTCTGTTGACCTCCATCATGTCATACACATTCATTGTGTACTTATTTTTCTGGGATCCAGTGCTGAAAGAAATCAATGATGCTCAGCTATATTTTCAAAGAAAGGGACTTGCTTTGGACCAGTGTGCATTAAAAATGAACTCTCTATCCGTGTTTTTAACTAATGAACGAGAGGCAGTAGTATCAAACGCTGCAGATGCCGCCGAAGAGTTCTGTAATGAAATGGATATCAGTATAGACCGCAGAGTCAGGAGACGGAGAAGAATGCCTGGAGAGCAAGCTCGTGATGCTGGATTGACCGTGCAAGAGGATGTACGCAGAGAATTTTTTGAAATCATGGATCGTTTATTAGCAGAAATTGAAAAACGCACAGTTTGTCTTAAAAACATGAATGATCGCTTTGAATTTCTGTCTCGTTCGTACCTTTTGAATCAGTCCAAAGATGAAGAAATTAATACCAAGGTCAATAATTTTTCTTCCATCTACAATGACATTAATCCAGGAAGTCTACTGGAAGAAATAAAGCGTTTGCGCAGACATTTGCTCAGTTTCGAAAGCATAAGCGTCGACGATGATCCAAAGAACTGGGATATGTTAAAACTACTTCAGTGGATCGTTAAATGGGATCTAGTGGAATCTTTGCCTCATATAACAATTGCCCTCCGGATCTGTCTAACTACATGCATGTCCGTGGCAAGTTGCGAACGAAGTTTCTCGAAACTGAAACTTATAAAAACTTACCTCAGGTCAACTATAAGTCAATCTAGACTGAGCAATTTGGCGATTATTTCAATTGAACGCGAAGTTGCAGAGACAATGGACATAGAAAAAATCATTCATGAATTTTCTGTTATGAAAGTCCGAAAATTTAACTAGGCATTATACTTATAAGTAGCTAGGAGTGGTCAAATCTGGATTTTAAAGCCATATCTCGATTTAGCACATAAAAATGCATCATTTGGTCACTAGCAGTCTTTGAAAATCTAAAGATTTCACTTTGCTCCCTAAAATTAACACACCATAATATATATATATACCGTAAATCCTGGCGTATAAGTCGACCCGGCGTATAAGTCGACCGAAAGATTTTAGGTAAAAATTTCTGATTTAAAGGTATACCTTGCATATAAGTCGACCCCCAAATAATCAACCAACCATCCAAATGCCAAAGGAATGAACCAAGTAGATGTATTAATCCTTTTGTTTATTTCAGGCAGTAACCTCGAACTTTTGATAGTCTAAACTTAGTGTCCTGAGTATACCCTAATATGGAGCCTCCAAAGAAAAGAATGAAATATGAAGCAAAATTCAAATTAAAAGTTGTCTCGTTTGCAAAAGAATCCAATAATGTTGCTGCAGCAAAACATTTTGGAGTTTGTGAAAAACTTGTGCGTGATTGGATTAAATGTGAGGAATCCCTGAAGAGAATGCCTAAATCAAAATGTGCATTAATGACTGGAATCTGTCACTGGCCAGAAATGGAAATTTATTTAGAACAGTGGGTCAACGAAAACAGGCAAAGTGGTTTTGCAGTTACGAGGAATTGTATACGTATACAAGCCCTTAAGTGGGCAAGAAATCACCAAGATCAAAGCAGAAATTTCAAAGCTACAGCAAACTGGTGTTCTCGTTTTATGAAGCGGAATAACTTGGTGTTGAGGCAGAAAACGAAAATTGCACAAAAATTACCTGTGGAGTTGGAAGACAAAATTATGAATTTCCAAAGATACATTATTGGATTAAGAAAGGAACACAGCTTTCCACAATGTCAGATTGGTAACATGGATGAAACTCCCTGTTTTTTCGATATGCTTTCCCCAAGAACCGTCGACGGCAAAGGTAGTAAGACAGTTTTGATAAAAAGTACTGGCCACGAAAAGACAAAGTTTACTGTAGTACTAAGCTGCCTTGCGGATGGGACGAAGCTTAAACCCATGGTTATTTTCAAACGGAAAACAATGCCACATATACAGTTCCCTGAAGGGGTTTTTGTTCATGTCCACGAGACAGGATGGATCGACGAAGCTGGAATTCAGTTATGGATTGACAATGTTTGGAGAAGAAGGCCAGGTGGATTACGTGAAGAAAAGGCGATGTTAGTGTGGGACTCATTTAGAGCACATTTAACAGATAATGTTAAGAACCATCTACAGAGAATTAAAACTGTACCTGCAGTCATACCAGGAGGACTAACATCTGTGGTTCAGCCCCTTGATGTGGGTTTAAATAAGCCATTTAAAGATAATATTCGTTCTGAGTGGAATACATGGATGCTTGAAGGTGAGAAAACATACACAAAGGCCGGTAATATGCGTGCTCCATCAATGGATATGTTGTGCACTTTTGTGATCAAGTCTTGGAACTCCATCCGTACAGAAACTGTTGTAAAATCATTCAAAAAATGTGGGACTTCTAATGCAATGGATGGACAAGAAGACGACTTACTGTGGGAAGATGATGAAGAGGAAGAAGCTGAGATCAACAGTAATTCTAGTGATACTGATCCTCATGATGACCTTGAATAAATACCTAAGTTTTTAATTTATCTTTTAATACAGTTAATAAATGTTTGTACTCATTAAACTAACCTTATATTTCGATATTTTTTATTATGAAACCTCTTTGTTAGCAACCTGTGTTAATGGTTCTCTTTTTATACCTGACGTATAAGTCGACCCCTACTTTTAGAGCTTCATTTCAGTGCCTCGAAAATCGACTTATACCGAAAATCGACTTATACGCCAGGATTTACGGTATATATATACACACACACACACACACACTGTATATCCGGATGGAGTGAAACCCATAGGTTTTTCCTCAATGACCAAATATCAATTCTCCTATATGTGCAAAAGTTGTGAACAGATAAAGCAAAGATGCAGGCAAAGTTTGATGAATGTACCTAAATATTTAGAGGTGGCACACTTGTAATTAAAATAATACTTTTAGACTATTCATGATGCTTCTAGCACCTATAAGCTCTCATATATGTCTAGTTTGAACTGAATTCACTACGCTTAACAAAATAATATGTGTAGTTTAATCACTCGTGCAGCTCTTAGGTAATCTATATGTTGCAATAAATTACCTAGAACTTACCACGAGGAGGTGGCTGCACATCGCGTTCCACCACTCCCCTTCCCAATCCACCAATCCATATATTGAGCAGTTTTTGTCAAATTATTGACATTTATATTCTGATTTGGTGTCGAAATGTGGCATGATTGTTTTTGAATGAGTTCGAGCAAAAGTAAATCCATCACGGTTATCACTTCCACAAACAACTGCAGATGCTTCGGTTACCAGTTTCACTCCTCTTTCAACAGCCTGTGTGTGTGACAGGGATATCTACAGAGAATTTCAAATGGATTGTCTTTATCTCGATTTACGATACTCTTCGAGTTCTCTAAACTGAAGCATTTAGTCAAAGGTGGTTCTAACCTAGTAAACTCGTTCCACTGAATCATTTCTGCGTAATCATTAGCATTGACGAGCAGTTTTCGCAGAACAAACTTTCTTACTTCCGCTATTTCTCTTTGTTTCTCTCTAATGGCAAGTACCGTTTGAAATGCCAGTTCACGAATACATTTTCTGTCATCTGTGAGCAAAGAATGAATTGCGTTGAACTATTGAATGAATAATTGCCTTCAGATTGTTTACGAGATAATGTGATTTTGAGATAATTTTCCAAAGATGCTTTGAACCCTGAGTACAGGCTGGGTTTTTCTTGATCTCAAACCATATAGGTGCATGAACTTTAACAATAAATTCTGCTAAGATACACAGATTTTTTGAAGGATTTTTTTGTTGTAATGTAGTCTCAAAATTCTGTTTGCTATTGTTACCCACTGTAAATGAGCCAGGGTACCTGGTTGCCTATGTTGTAGAGCTTCTGAGCATTCACCAGTCAATACAGAATTGCTAATATCCAAAAGATAGTTCTGGTCCTTAGTAAGGTCTAACCTCTCAGAGTTACTTAATGAAATTATTTCTGACTTTATAGGATTAAATTCTACAACTGGAAGATTTTCACAATTTTTGAGAGCATTTCCAATTGGACCTATTAAAGTATTTGATCCTCTAGTTCCACCATCCAAGTGATGCAGTAGGTGACGGAGTAGTAATTCATTTGTGTGAAGCAAGCAAACAAACCAGTGAACAGATCTTTGTAAGTGTTGTTCAAGGAGTCTGATTACACGTCCAGAGTGTCCTGTGTTAACGTTAGCGCCATCACATTTTTAGGTTTCTGACATCAGTATTTTTTGAATCCATGAAAGTAATGAGACCAGTGACAGTGTTGATTGTTGAGCCAGTCGGAAGAGTAATCTTACCTAAATATTTGGAACCAGGCTCTTGAATAACAGTTACGTGTTCTTCTACAACAGTACTTGGGTAATATTTATTTTCTTTTTTGATGTTAGTTTTTGTAGTGTCTTTTCAAACTCCCGTCAAAATAAAGGAATTCCACCTTTTGTGTTGTGCTCCCCAAGCTAAGTTTTTTGAGTTTTGCTCTCTCTCTTCTCAACTTACTTCTGTCAATTACATTAGAAGTATCTCCTTTAGTTACTGCACCATAGTCCTCTAGAGCAGCGGAAGCAGCTGCTGCTCCAGCTCGATCAGATATTGCATATCTGTCGCAAACACGTGCTAATGAGGAAAGATCAAGCCTTTGTTGTGATGATTGAGAAGTTGAGGGTCTGTTATCAGTATTTGTATGAGACTACCTCTTCTACTGAAATATCAGAAAGCGTGTCTTTATTGTTTAATTCTGTCTCTGTTTCATGTTTGCATTTTTTCTGCTTTGAAAGTCGAACCTCATCAGATTCCTGTCGAGCTTTTCTTTTTCGAAATGTGTTAGTAGCAGGTCAATCAATTCCGCCAATCATCATTTTTCTTGATGTTCTTTGATCATTAAGAAAACGTCTTTCTTTTAGAGGTACTTTTCGATCTTTATTACATCGTCAAGCTTCCAAAGTTTGGCAATTTACAAGCTGAAATGTCAAAGAGGTATTTACTTTCTTGACTGAATGCATCAAGTTTAGCTGTAAAGACCTTTCTTCTTCTGTTAGACTTCATCAATGCTTTGTATTTATCGTGGTAATATCTAATTTTCTTTACAATTTGTTGATGTGAAACAGTTGGAATAGAGGCTCTGTTCCACAAGTTTTCTGTTTTTGAAGCAACAATTTCCGATATTTTTTTCACAGACGGTTCTCTTCCATTCTTTTCCCTCTTCAAGGATAATCTTACAAATAAGTAATATTTCACTACATCTTGACAAGTTGGTAGAATAGTCTTATTCATTTATGATGCGCCAAGTATGTTTACAACAGGAGGACATTCACTTTTCTTGCAATTTCTTTTTTGAATATTTGCCATAATTTGCTACTCTAATGTCAGTATTGTGCCCCGGAGTGGTAACAACGGGTGATGCAACCTTCGACTACAGTAGGTAGACGCCAACTAAAATTGCAAACTATTTTGTCGCCAATAGCAGAGGGCAGTATTGCCAACCGTTCAGATTGCAATTTCTAATTCTGTAAAATTTATCATCATATCTGAAAAAATTACGCGCCAAAGAATAATTCTGAAGAAATCATGAATACTTGTTTTTTTTATATTTCAAGTTAAATGCGTCACATTTAAAATACATCAAATGTTAAAAATATTTTTAGTATGGATCACACACAGATAAATACAACTTACAAATATACAGGCCTTACATTTTTTCAACTTTTACTTTTTCACCCCACCCTTTGGTTAGCTTCCGCCCGAATTGCTCATTTTGACGAAGGTCAAGCTTTTCACTCTACCTTAGACCTACAGTTTAATGTGGAATCCTAACCACGCCCCACCAGCAGCCCAACGTCTTAACCACTAGGCCACCCAAGGTACCCATTTATCTACCAACCACTTTCTTTATTGTGTGGAAGGATGAACAGCTGGGTTTTGTTGCGCGCCGGCTGCCGTCACCGGGTCTCGATCCCGGGGTTGATGGATTCGTAGTCAGCGGCGCTAACCACTACACCACCGAGGCGCATGTATATATATATATATATATATATATATATGTTTTTTCTGAAAATTGCCTCTTTTGGTTTTGGGGTGATAATTTTTCTTTGAAGATTCCCAAACGAGATAACATTTTTACCTCCTTAGCGTCTTCACATTTAGATAAAAATATTTCTTTTTAACTTCCAGTCTTAAATGATTCCATATACAGGGTGTCCACATTGAAAGGTAACAACTTTGAGGCGCCATATATTTTTATTAAATATTGTGAACCAGGGTTGGTTGATTTAAATCAATGATTTAAATCAAATTATTTTTTTTAATCACTGATTTAAATCAGTATGTATATGAATAAAAATAAAAGAACGATAAAACGCGAAAACTACTAATATCACTGCAGTATAGGTAATACATAAAGAATGGTAATGAATTTTGCTGTTCATTTTTCAATAAAACAAGGTTAAAGAATTTACTTATAGCTCTATTGATTATAGTGAGAAATTAAAATATCTGTGTTAACCTTTTTTTTAAACATTAATTAAAATCATAATAACCACTGGCCTAAAGTGAATAAACATTTGTAGAACATACTTATTATTTCTATAAAACATCAATAATTAATTTCAATTTTTATTCCACTACTTTGATAGAAAACAAATATTTCATTTCTAGGAAACTTTTAAGGTCATCTGGTCATGATAGTTTAATTTGTTGACCCAAAGCAAAGAATTATGGAGTTAAAACTTAAATATATATATATATATATATATATATATATATATATATATATTTCTAAATTACAAGTGAAAAGTACAGTATAGCTCTTGAACCGTAATGCTGATTGAAAGATTTGAAAAGGAATACTAATTTTGCAGCATTTTTTATTCCAAGGCAGTTCCTTAATCATTAGCTTGGACTGCACAATGCCATAGGAGGAGAAGACACTCTCCACCCCCGCAGACGATGCTACAGCTGATAGCAACTGCTTCATTACTGACATGCTGTCCTTATCTATGGCTTCACGGTGTGACAGCCACCACTCAATTGCTGTGGCACTGCTGATCACATGGTCACCAAACTTAAAGGCCTGAAATGTTGGAGCTCTGGCCTTGAATAGCTAGTTTAAATAGCTAAAACAATAGTTTGCTTCAATTACTTCATGTTAGTAGTGCTACAGGAACTTATAGGACTGAAAAGGATCTTTTTTGACTTGTTGTTTCAGTGCATCTTGAACATGGAGGAAAAATCAAATAAATCTGATTTTTTTATTTTTTTAAACAAATAAAAAAGTCACCAACCCTGTTGTGAACAGATTAATATGCGCACAACTCATAGCCAATATGCTCAAGTTTCATCTGGCATATGTACATTAGGGTACATATTCGACATGCGCACCATTCGTAGCACGAACTATGTCACAACAGTACTCCACTTCCGTCCACAAATTGTCTAACATCGCGGGTGTGACGAGGCCAACGCCGCCGTGATGCGCTCAACATTCACACATTCAATCTGAAACACAAAAGACAGAAACTTACTTATATGATGTGGTATCTGTGCAAGTTTCAACAGTCACACATTCATACATACAGTATATAATTATGATGCTTTCAAGTTGTTATCTTTCATTGTGGACAACCTGTATTTTCACTCAAAAAAGTTCGAACAACTTTTGTATCACACATAACCCAGTCATCCATTTACTCACTTCCAAATTATAATATAAAAGGTATGCCCGTGCTTAATACCTTAATACTTAAAATCCAAGCACATATCTTAACTCAGTCTGTAAGTCGTCGAATCCGAATTTGAATTCGCTAATCTTTGGGGTAGTGTAAGTAGTATGGGCTCAAAATGGACGAGTGCAAGACTTTTGCAGTTATAATGATCGATGTTGCAAAGGGGTTATGCAATGAAGGGGGAGGGGGTTTATGCAAAGGGGAGGGGAAATTGCAAGAGCAACAAGGGGTTATGAAACTTGAAGGCGGAGTTATCCCCCAAGAGAAAGAGAGGAGGAGTTCCGCCAGTTGGCTTAGAAGCGTAACCAGCCATATGGTATGATTAATTACACTGGTCAACAAAGATTTTTCATCAGAGTAAAATTTGTGGTGGCTGGATAGCATTTTTCACGCTGATTCCAAAACTGCATTCAGATTTTTTCTAGCACGTATAGTTTTCAAGATGAAGGCATATATATAACTACACAGATTTAACCATTTTAAATAGGCAAAATACTAATATTTCAACATTTGATTGTGTTTATTTTATTGTGTTTTTTTAGTTTATTCATCTTATTTATTTCAATTATCTTAATTATACATCTTATGTATCAGGTGTGAGCTTTTACGTCTAGCAGCATTGTGATTCAGGCAACAATGCCGTGCTTTGTGTGTCAAAAGATCAGTCCAGTCCAAGAACTTGTTGTGTCAAGTTGGTGTACATTTTTTTTTTATTTATAGTTTGCTCAGGTCAGTCAACATGCCTCGACAATGTAAGAATGACCCCGACAAGTTCTGTTTCGTATGCGGCCAGTTGACAACTAAAACACAGCGACGAAGTATTACAACCGACATTAAGAAAATATACAAGCTATACTTTGGTTGCCATCTAGGTGACCAAGATAAACCATGGGCGCCACATCAACTCTGTTCTGGCTGTTCAAATGGATTACGTGATTGGCTTAACAAAAAGAAAGCTTCAATGCCATTTGCTATACCCATGATATGGAGGGAGCCGAGAGATCATCATGAAGACTGTTATTTTTGTAGTGTGAACTTAATGGGGTTTACTGCCAAGAACAAACACCAGATTGTATATCCAAACTTGGATTCAGCACGTAGACCAGTAAAACATGATGAAACATTGCCCATTCCAATTCCCCCAAGTGATAGGCTAGATTCTATCATAGATGACATGGAAAGTGATGAAGGTGCAACTGGCGTTTCCGGACCATCTACAGAACCAGAGTACACAATTGAAGGTAGACATTTAGAGCCTAAAAAGTTAACCCAAGGACAGTTGAATGATCTTGTTAGAGACTTATCGCTGTCTAAAGAGAAATCAGAGCTTCTCGCCTCAAGACTAAAGGAGAACAATTTACTTGAGAACAATGTTCGTATTAGTTACTACCGAACGCGGAATTTTGAATTAACAGCATTCTTTTCAGTAGACGGTCCTCTCTGTTATTGCCATGACATCAATGGACTATTTACAGCCATATCTCAGACGTATGTGGCATCTGAGTGGCGCCTCTTTATTGATTCGTCGCAGAGAAGCCTGAAAGCAGTTCTTTTGCATAATGGTAATATAATGCCATCCATCCCCATTGCCCATTCCGTCCATCTAAAAGAGACATATGACAATATGGATATACTACTTAAAGCAATCAAATACGACAGTCATCAATGGAATGTTTGTGGAGATCTAAAAGTTATAGGAATGCTTATGGGTATGCAGTCAGGATTCACAAAATTTTGTTGTTTCCTTTGCCTGTGGGACAGTCGCGCCACTATAGAACATTACACCAAAAGTGACTGGCCACTTAGGTATACATATGTCCCAGGGATAAGCAATGTCCAGTCTGTCCCTTTAGTGGATCCCCAAAAGATCTATCTGCCACCTCTTCACATTAAACTTGGTTTAATGAAGAATTTTGTTAAAGCAATGGGTAAAGTCAATTCTGAAGGGTTCCAATACCTTTCAAGGAAATTTCCGAAGGTTACTGCAGCAAAATTGAAGGAAGGAATTTTTGTTGGGCCACAAATAAGGGAGGTTTTGAATGACACTGAATTTGAAAAAGTCCTAAGTCCGCTGGAATTGAAGGCTTGGCTGGCGTTCAAATGGATATGTGAAAACTTTCTTGGAAGCAACAAGTCACCTGCGTATAAGGATGGAGTCAAGAACCTCCTTGATGCCTTCAAAGAAATGGAGTGTCGAATGTCGTTAAAAATTCACTTCCTGCATTCCCACTTAGATTTCTTTCCTGAAAACCTTGGTGCAGTGAGTGACGAGCAAGGAGAGCGCTTCCATCAAGATATTCAGATGATGGAGAAGCGCTACCAAGGATATTGGAATGAAAGCATGATGGCGGACCATTGTTGGATGCTGTATCGTGACAATCCAGGCCAAATTTACAAAAGGAAATCACACTCACAGCGCTTTTAATAAAATAATGTATATATTCTTTATTTATAAGTACATTGAATAAGGTATATGATGTATTTGTTGTTTAGCATTCCTAAGTGTGATCTATACATCCATAAATTTTCTTATAGCAATATCAAAAACTTAAAAATATCAAAACCAGTGTATCTATATAACTATACGTGCTAGAAAACAAATAAAACCAGATTCGGAATCAGCGCGAAAAATGCATTAAGAAAAGTGTGATCATGTTTGTGATGAGAAAAAAAAGTTTCATTTTGTTGGCCAGTGTTATCGTTTACAACCAAAATAATTAAATAAAACCATTACATCATTCTGTTTATTTAGACGAAGTATTGTAAACATATAGAAAATAAATATACATTGGAATGATAAAAAAAATTGAAAAATAATAATAGTTTAAGAAATATGAACGAGGAATATGTATATAATCAAAAAATAAAAAATATAACCAATATAACAGTACAGGAGAAATATATATATACACACACAATTATATTAAATAATTAAATATATTGAAAATAAATACATACACTTTATCTTCTGCACAAAATAAAAAAATAAAAAATAAATGCAAAACGTATAGCCATCAATATAGCAGTACAGGGAAAAAAAAAAAATATATATATTATACTTATATACTTATGTTAAATATATTGAAAATAAATATTCACTTTGTTCTACTGCGCAAAACACTAGACTCACACGTAATCGAGTCTACAATCACATCGTTATTGTTTTGCACTACACAGTATACGCGGTTTAATATTTCACCGCTCAAGTTATAGGGAAACCTGTACTCTATATAAATGGCCTTCATATCGTTCAGTACTATTTTTGTGTCCACTTTACATCCGGTTGGCAAGTTATCTTTAAATACGCCTAGAATACAATCAGAAGCACGCACAAAGAGGTCATCGTTAACCACAACGTCAAATACAAGTTTATAAACACGCCTTTCCAATCGAGGGTTTATTTCTACCGACCCGAGCTTTTCAATCATGAACTCTTCTTCACACTGCATAGCGGCAATTGAAATAATCTTCTAAGCCGTTACGACAGCTGCTCATTATATAAAGAAATAGTTCTTCAGGGTGACGGTGTAGGTGAGGTCAGCCCTATACCGCTCAAGTGCTTTGTACCACAGTTCATGATATTTCAGAGTCTAAACTTTTTAAATAAGCATCCAGCTCTAGACCATTCTCACCTTGTTCAGTCCTACACTCGGTAAACCCATCGAGCAGAGCGATGTATGCGTATTCAAGAACCGTATCAAAATAAAGCATATCCGTAACACGTGCGTCTAATATAGGCTTCAGTTTGCGGAATCCGACGATCTCAAACATTCTGTCGAGGATGAAACGGTTTCGCGTAGGAACAACAGCGTTATTATCAGAAGCATTCTTCCACCTCAGCCGTATATCAATGCATGGCCAATCGTTATTTATACACAACGTACAAACAACGGCATATGAGGGGGTGTCACTAATCTGCTTTCTTCTTGTACCTACACCTGTAGGAATTTTATAACGATCGTCACTCCACTTCTCAACTATCACGAAGATTCTATTCATCTCCTCGGCACTTAAATAAACAACATTCCGTTTGTTTGTTTGTCTACAAACCGTTTCCAGTACATAGTTAACGGCACCGGATTTACGCCTGAACACGCGCAACGTCTTCGTCATGGACACATCGTACACGGCGTTGAGAATGCTGCTCAAAGGAAGTTCCATCGTATTCGAGGAGCACACGTCCAGTCGGTTCAAGCTCTGAGATGACTATGAGCCACATGCGACGGATCGGCTCGACGGGAGGAGTGAGTCACACCATAAGCTAATGAAACGTGTACGGTGCTGTTTCAACATGAATAGTTGTATCCCATTTTATTGGGTAGGTGTTCTGAGAAATTTTCCAATACATGAAGTAATATCGGTTTTAATGTTTTATCACTCCCACTCCCCAAAATACGCACCAGACATTCTTGCATAGGGGGGTTTTCACGAACTGAACACATTTTATTCACACCGGCGCACTATTTGAGAGAAACATATGACCATATTTTTCCTTTTTGTTTAACAATCGATACTCGTCTCTAAAATCTGTTAAAAACTCACACAGGCCATTAGCCACAACCTCACTACAAACCTCGTCATGATATATATTTATATAGTGATAAAAATCCTTAAGATTCTCCATGATGACAAGATTTACATTCTCAGTCGCAGGATACGATTAATCGGAATGATGCAACATGACATAATATCGCTTGTCATACCACTCATCAACAAGCCTCACTATGCTTCTCTTCTGCACGTGTTGTTTCTTCTACTTCACGGTATATGTAAGCTTTTATAAAGTTTAGTCCTACAACATAGTTCAATACATCACTTGTACTACGAAATCCTACAATGCTCTCGCCGGAATAACCATAGAGTATTTGTACCTCTTGCTCCTTCGCACGATTCAATGTAGCCTTAAAAGTATCAAAGGAGGGTGGAATAGGGCGTTTTTCAGTATCCACCACATCTTGGCACTTCGCCGAATACCACTTCATAAACGTCGAACACGCAATATTAACGATAGCCACTACTATTTTCTGTCTACGCGGGAGAATACACGTCTGAGGTCCAGGGCTTACTGCGATCAACTGAGCGCGCAGGGAAGCCCAGGTAGTAGCACGAGTCACGTGATCAATCATACAGGTGGGCGGAGCTTAGAACTTTCTCCTTTACACACGCTGGGCGGAGCCTAGAATTTTCTCCTGTGTACACACACACGCGCACACACACACACACACACACACAAAGGAGAAAGTGAAACGCTAATTCAAACACGATTTATTTAATAAACGAAACATTCAAGGTATATATATTTACAAATACTTGTAATAAATAAGTTAACAATAGACATGTCAAAGATTATGGTATCCAAAGGGTACGGTATCATAGGTACCAGGTACCTGATAACGTTTCCTATAGGTGTTACGGCACACCTTTGTACCCCTAAGTTCCTTCACGCCCCCAGCTTCTGCGCCCGAAAATTGTGGGTACCTACAGTTAGTTGGGGCAGCCGGTCGCCCTCATCATCGTTCAAGCACACTAGATCCTTCAACGAATCAAAGTTAACGACCCGCCGATTCGCCTGATTGAGCGTGATACCCTTAGCCTTCACGATATATTTCATATCCTCCTCCACCCTCACCCGTACCCCATACGTTTTTGGCCCTGTTGAAACAAAAGAGTCGGCGTATGCGGTCTCCATACTCATCTTTGATCTCATCAGTCAACTCCCCGAGGAATTCACCAATAGGAGGCATGTATTCACCCTCCCTCTGTGAATATCACACTATCTGTATCGGCGTACAATACCCTCCGCCCAACAGAATGCAATACCCAAAGTTTGATGCGTGCGTAGGCCGTTGTGAAGCTGGCTACAGGTATGTTTGTAACCCGTGAGGTATCTGTGGCCAATTCGGTATTGTTGTACTTTATTATGTAAGTATAGGGTGGGGCACGGGAATCAAGTGTTTTTTTAATAGCTAGTAATCGGCCATTAGGAATGGGAGGGGCGTGCGGTAGGTAGCATTCCATTCCTGGGTTCATAGCATTTAACTTTAACTAACACTCACCTTTATCTTTCAGGTGCCATCATGGAGCAGTGGACGTTAGAACACCGCATGTTCGCGTATGATCATTTTGTTAGGAGTGGCGAGTCAGTGACAGCAGTTCAGCGTGCGTTTCGCCGCAGATTCAACATTCATCGAAATGACTCTGTTCCCGCTCGTGACACAATCTTACGTTGGGTTAACAATCTTCGAACAGGAGGCTCAATAATGAAAACAAAACCGAAGGGACCACAACGCACTGTGCGTACTCCAGAGAACGTTGAAAGGGTCAGACAAGCGATGTTGCAAAGCCCAGGCCGCTCTGCTCGGAGACATTCAGCTGCACTCGGAATCAGCAATCGTACTGTTAGATGGATTTTGCATGAAGAATTACATTTTCACCCATACAAGTTAGCGATGGTGCAGGAATTGAATGTAAACGATTGCCCCCAACGACTGAATTTTGCACAGGAAATGCTTGCACTTTATGAGCAGAATGAAAACATGATGGTGGTAATGAGTGATGAAGCCCATTTCCACCTTAATGGGGCCGTCAACAATCAAAACTGTCGGTATTGGGCTGCTGAAAATCCGCGACAACTCCATGAAAAACCGCTGCATAGCCCTAAGGTTACAGTTTGGTGCGCGGTGGGAAAGTTTGGCGTCATCGGTCCCTATTTCTTCGAACAAAATGGGGTTACCGTTACCATAACATCTGGGCGTTACATTGAGATGGTGAACACCTTTTTCATCCCTGAGTTACGAAGAAGGCGTATTGCTCGTCGACATTTGTGGTTTCAGCAAGATGGGCCACGCCACACACCGCCAGAGCGTCAATGGCTGTTCTTCGCCCCCTGTTTCCCAACCATCTCATTTCGAGATTTGGTGACATTGCATGGCCCCCTCGGTCCCCTGACTTGTCCACATGTGACTTCTTTCTATGGGGGTACCTCAAGTCACGTGTCTACGAGGACAAGCCCCGTACATTAGATGCATTGAAGGAAGCGATCCGTCAACAAATCATCCAAATCAACAGAGACCTGCTGGGAAGAGTGGAGGCCAATTTTCGTAAACGCCTTCAACAATGCGTCGACGGCCAAGGACATCATATGCCAGATATAATTTTCGGTACATGATTATTATGACATGAAATGCTATGTTCTTACGAATGTTGTTCTACCAATATATTTTCTTTACAAAAATAAATATCATTTTCCTGATTATTCCAAAAACACTTGGTTCCCGTGCCCCACCCTGTATTACCTACATTCACGATCTCAATGACCTCTTTATCGGGAGCGTTGGCATAATACCAGACTTCACTATAACTGTGCCAAATGAACGTTCCCTTTGCCAGTATTCTGCACAAATTTTCCCCAAAGAATGTTTAGACAACTTTGCACTAAAGCGCTTGCCAGGGTTCTTTACAATTTTGGATCGGTCAAGCTGTATACCTTCACGGTCTCGGTAACGTTGAATATAAGACGATTTTTCATCTTCGGTATCAACTCCTCCCGGATACCCTGATGCTTCTACAGTACCTTATCCTTCAAAAAAGCGTTTATATATGGGGTGAAAAGGTTGGGCAGCTTCTGAAACCTCCACACCTCATGTATCTTCAATATGCTGTAGCCATGGCGAACAGTTAGATCCAGTTCTGGACTTGTATATACACCTCTAATCTTACACTGGTGGGTTGTATGGTCATAATCACAATTGTTCTCTTCTGCGCACTCCACGCACAAGGGAAACATGAGCTTGTGATCGATAACGACGGGTAAGATCGGCATCCATAAATCGCGAGGGGGGAGCACGTCTACGAAAGAAATGCCGAAATAGTGCCCGTTCAAATTTCTTGAGAACACCTCGATGGTGGGTAGGTCAGGTCCCACCAGTTTCTCAGATGCACCTACGGGGTACGGATTGTTCTTCACGTAGGGGTATAAAGAACAGAAGTCGTAGTAATGGAGTTTCACACCCTCCGTAGGCGGAAAGTATAGCTTGAAGGGATTTGTACGCCCTCCGAACAAGCTATCACCGCATTTGAGAGGATCCAGCACCATTGAACGCTTGATCATGTTTATTTCCTCACGGTACTGTCCTTCTGTCTCCATCCGTGCATCATACTCATGCTCCCACAAGACTTTGTGAGTGAACTGGGAGCCTATAACTTGATCGCGGGTGCGGGTCCACGCAACACAGTCGGCAGGAGATCTACAATGGATATCTCCTGCGATTCCACTCACAGGACGGGGGCATCCGTGTCACCAGCAACCGTTAAAGGAGTACACAGTCTTCTCACCAGTGGCACGGTTTTCACTTAGACCATCAACCCAAAAAACACGACCATTTACCTTAATGGGTACTTCCCCCTTGTTGCGGGCATGCTTTATGTATACACCTGTCTGCTGCTGTATGTGTATGAGCCAGTAAATAGCCTTGTGCCCATAACTGCGGGGATTGTTTCTGTGAATAACGGATAAGGTGTCTTTAGGCATGAAGTTATTCTTGAACACCGTAAAACATAATGAGGCGATGGTGGTTGCGACTTGCAACGGATCGCATTTGAAACGGCCTATGTACATCCTTCTAAAGGCCTGGAAAAATACTCTAAGCACGCGCACATCATTCACGCAATAACGCTCACATTCATCGTCTATATTATAAGGATTACATTCATTTAAACTGTTGTAGTATCGGTCAAAATCTTCACGTTCATCTGTACTCATACATTCATAGTTAAAGTAATGTTTGGATGGAGGTAGTCCTACGTAATTTAAAGTTTCGCTAGTGAGGAACGTGTCAGGGAAATATCCTTTTGAAACTTCAGCGGCTACGCCCATCACCTTGGGTAGCTTTGCTAATTTACAAGGTGTGAATAATAGTGTCTTTAAACTGTACCTCTTATTTGCATCAGTATTAGCTTCTTCCCTCTTTTCAAGGGATCACCTGTAAATATCTCGACTCGGGCTCAAGCAACTCCTTATGAACGAACTATGTGTCAAATTTTGCCCCGTTATGGGTGAGAATATACGCAGTTATTTTTTTTAACTTTCCGCTAACTTGACAATATAGGACACAAAGAGTTTCACAGGGCTATCGTGGTCATTCGTTTTAAAAACGTTTGTCCGTTTACCACATTTGTGACACTCATCACACTCGATCTCCATACACTCATCACAGATAGTCCAGCTTACAAGTAAATGTGGAATAACCTTTGGTTTCAGCGTTCGTGTATGTTTCTATATCATAGTACGCAGTTATACAAGGGCTATTTTTAGGCTTAGCGTCTTTCATATAACATACATGCTTTACTCCATCCGCCTTATATTTCTCGTAGCATGTAGAACAGCGAATTTCATCACATATATGCTTGAAATTCTCCCAATTATCCGTCATATGAAACATACCACATTCACGGATTCTCATTTTCCTGCACGTGCCAATTGATTTATGGAGCTCAAAACAGATATTATTGAAAAATGTGCGTCTACACACATCAGATTCCCTCTTCTCAGCTTCAACTACATGGCTTTCACATTTGGAGCTTTCACACTGCTCACATACCATGTGTCAATCTTTACAATGTTTCATTATATCATCCGCAAACTCGATACAGCCCTTACACAAATCATGATGTCGTCCATATTTTCGACTTTTATCATAACTCGCGTAAAGGTCCCTTATATTACGGATGGGGAGATACGTTGTCCATGACAGTCCTAAAATAAGTAGGGGCCTTGTACGATCTCTCACACTGCTTTTAAAAACATACACAGTCCTACGACGATCATCCATTCCAAATACAACTATACGAACATTCATTTCCTGTTCTACCCTTCTCAGCTCTTCAGGACTCATATTACAGTCAAACTCAGGTTTACAGTCTACGGCTAGTTTACGGGCACGCCCCACTACCGTAGGCAACCAAATGTTTTTCACCCTTGTATTTAGTACAGTAAACATACGGGCCAAGACTACTGCTATAAAGCCGCAACCACGATCGGCGTTTATATGCCGTCTATAAATAGCCTGTCCATATTGAAGGCTATACTACTTTGAGAGGCCTGCATTATACGACCTTATACATACTCTATATCTTCAGCTGCCAAACGTCTGAACGGTATTACTACCCAAAAATCATCTACATCCTCGTCCTGACTTCACGTTCGTCGCGTTTCTGAAGGGCAAACTCTACAATACGTTCAACTATGCGGCGTAGTCCGTGTTCAACACCATTGCTATATGGATCTAGGATCAACTCTGACTATATACCGATTTCTAGTCAAGGCTGGGGTGGGGGTAGCGGTGCGCGCCAAATCGAATGTTATGCCAGCCTCAACAGACTGAGAAGCTGCTGTGGAGGATGTACCCGGAATTGAATAAAGTGGTATATTTGAGGAAGGTACCATTGTTGGGGTTGTGTCGTAAGACGTAGAAGGTTGGGGCTGTATTACTGGTGGTCTAACAACCGGCACAATCCTGGCGCGCTTTATACCTGATGTGGTGGGCTCTTCATCGTGCCTCCGCTTTGAACTGGCTCGTGCTACAGGTATTGCTGGTGAGGATTCGTCGGCGGGGAAGGATTCTGTGATCACAACTACACTGTCGTCGGGGTCATCTGTAATATCGATGATGGGTTGTTGTACCTCATCGTCATTCAAGCGAAAAGCAAGACTGTAAAATATAAGGGTCAACACTTAAATATTTATTATATTTTGTAAATGACCCACTTAGGAGTGTGACGTGTTAGAAATGGATTCTGTAGAAAAATTCACGTTCACGAGCCCATCCACATGTATTATATCTGGACCTACAGGATATGGTAAAACTGTGTTTATGCTTAAAATCATTAAAGAAAAGGGAGAGATGTTCTCAAAATTTGTGCATAAAGTTATATGGTGCTATTCGACTTATCAATCAGTATTCAACGAGTACCAAGATGATATTTTGTTCCACAAAGGTGTATATGACGTTAATTCGTTAAAGGGAAATGAACATAGTCATTGTAATTGACGATCTCATGTTGGAGATGGCTAAAATGTTTGCCGAGATATTTACAGTATTCTCCCACCATCTTAACATAAGCGTGTTCTTCATCAATCAGAATCTATTTTTCAAAAATAGATACATGCGCGATGTGTCGTTAAATACACAATATCTAGTCTTATTCGCGCAACGTAGAGATGTATCACAAATTGGGGTATTAGCCAATCAAATGTTCCCGAATCAGCGTAAGGAGTTTCTAGAAGTTTATAAAGAAGCTGCATGCCCGCGTTACGAATATTTGCTTTGCGACCTTCATCCGCGAAACACGTTTAGGGTGCTTCTAAGAACGAATATATTTCCAAACGAGCCTGAAACGGTGTATATTCCAGAATGACAAAGAGGCTAAAGAAATACCGTGAATTAATAAAAATCTATTATCGACTGCCCCGGGCAATTCAGCAGATGTTTGCTAAAAATATCGACTCCGACTTTTTAAAATGCATCTGTGAAATCTGTCTTAACGTTATAAATTGCAATGTATCAATGAAACCACCTCAGAAGGCTCGCCTACGCCGTTACAAGAACATAATACGTGCACTCGCTCGTAAAAGTCAAACTGTAAGGAAGAAAAAACGAATTATTGTACAAAGAGAAGAGTCAATCCTACCCATCTTATTTTCAGTTTTGGGTCCTTTACTGACGAGATTAATATAATGAAGAAAATGGTAGTGATCCCACACGAGATGTATGCTCTACTGCAAAGTTCAAAGAATCCAGACACGGATCTAGATCCCCGTAAAAGCAGGCTTAAAAGAATGGAAAGCGAATTGCTAGCCCTATTAAACAGTGAAAAAATACCTGATGAGAAAAGAATCTTATAACAAGAAGCTCTGCAGAAATTTCTTCACGAGTACGAAAATTATAAGAACCTGACAGATTCCCGTGGTTATTAGGCACAGCACGGGGAACGATGGACATGGTGGCATAGGACCTGTGTCCGACAATACAGCTGACCAACCAAAGATTAATGGGTCGGCCACACAACATATCAAGCATGTATTAAAAAGCACCCTGCCACATACATTGAGGAATAAAGGTTTAAGTCTTTATAATCTATTGAATGAGGACCCCGCCATACAATGGACAAATACAGGTGAGATCATTGTGGAAGGAGCAAAGGTGCAGGGATCGAATATCGTAGACATCGTCCATCATCTGGTGAGAAAGTGGGATAGGCCCTCACCATCAGGATAGAAGCATATTAAAGCAAGACTACAACAAATAAATGTCCCCAAAACAATGGTGGGAAATCTGAACAGGTTAAAAGTCTTGGAACATGCGACGCACGTGACGCAATTGAAGACGCCATCACCCCCCGGCGGTAACACCTTTGAAGAGGAGAAAGAAGAGGTTAAACAACGGTCAACCCTACCCACGTGCCTCTAAAATACGCAAATGGCTAACACATTAAGAAGACGTTATTATGACATTTCTAACCCAGCCTCCTACGGAGGCGTAGATAGACTGTACAGAAGTGTTTACGGTGTAGTAAAAAAAGATGAGAGATTTTTGCGGGAGCAGGATGCTTATACACTTCATAAGCCTGTGGAAAAAGGTTTAAAACAGCCAAGAGAACAGCTTCTTCGATTGACTCTATTTGGGAAGCAGATTTAACAGACATGCAAAGATATTGTGTATAACGATGGTTACCGCTACATTCCATTCATAATAGACGTATTCTCTAGATATCTGTGGCTAATTCCTCTGAAAAATAAATCACCTGAAACAGTTGCTAAAGCCACCAAAACGCTGATGTTAAAAGAAAACAGGGTTCCTGGCTATTTTTGTACGGATATGGGGAAGGAATTTATGTTGACAGAGTTTAATATCAGCTATTACACTACCAATTCTATACATAAGGCTTCTTTAGCTGAGAGTTCAACGTACCATAAAGGAACGCATGCACCGCTATTTTACACATAAAAACACAGATTTCTCGACATTCTGGAATCATTGGCCTCATCCTACAACCGCTCACACCATCGCACGATTGGGACAACACCTAACGAAGTTTTAGAAAGAGGTACGCGCCCAGAGGTGAGAAGAGATGGAACACCACCACACTCTGTGTGTTTCAAAATCAATGATTATGTAAGGCTGTCGCGTTCGGGAAATAAATTCGCGAAGGGATTTGAGCAAGGATGGACACGAGATTCTTAAAGTTAGGGCTGTGAGACCTAAAGTTAAGATAATGATGTATTACGTTGAAGATTTGAATGGGGAAGAAATCGCAGGAGGCTTTTACCGCGAGGAGTTGCAGAAAGTGGCATTTAATTTAGGAAAAAATGTGTTTAAAATTTAGAAAATTTTAGGCAGCAAAGGTTCAGGAAAGAGAAAAATGTACCTGGTGAAATGGTTAGGGTACCCAGAAAGCTTCAACACCTATATAAATGCTGATGCATTAATGAAACTTAAATAGTATGCAACGTGGCTCCTAACAAATGCAAAAACTTCACTTTTTTCTATTGAAGGTCAAAATATGATAATTAAAACCCACTCTAATAGACAGTTTATTTCCACAACAGTTTCGATGCCCACTGGCATCCTCTTCGGGTGGATACAGAAAAACGAAGAGGATGCTAGTGGGCATCGAAACTGTTGTGGAAATAAACTCTCTATTAGAGTAGGTTTTAATTATCATATGGCTCCTAACCATTTCTACGTCACACTCCCGTCCTCCTCGTCCGTGTCTGTACACCGTAACAACACACTAGCCAACTTTGTAACAGATTTGCATGGACCCATTGAATTGGGTCGTGATTTGTATGAGGTGGGGTTATGTGAACTCCAGTTAGCCACCAAATTTTTAACTCTTGAAAATGAGCAAATCATATTTCTGATCCTTAGAAGAATCGATGAGTGCGAAAAATTATGCATAACCTTAGACAATACTATGCGTTCAGTCCTGTTCGGTGAGGAACGGTACTATAGCACAAATGTATCGCTAGGAATCGGGCATTATGATATAGCCATGGGCATTGTGACGGGGTTAAAGAAGTCTTGAAAGGTCGTACCTGACAAACGATTTACTTTTTGAAGTCGTAAACACAGACACGCCTGCATGCACATTGAAGTTAAAGTCAAACCTTAGTAGAAATATTAAAGATAAAGAGCTGTTCACAATCGTGGCTGAGGGCCGATATAGCGCAGCCTTCCAAAGAGATACCTTTCACGAGGCACAGCATGACTTGTCCAGCTTAATGTATCAAATGAAGATGGAGGAATTGGGTGAAAGCTCTCAGCCCCCAGACATGTGCTATATTTACAGCAATATAGTGGAGCACCAGTTTGTTGGGGATACCCAGGCACGCCTACTGCGCATTGCCCACATCCCCAACCATAGAGGAAGGAGTTTGAGTATTACATATGACAGACCCCATTATGTGAATGTCGCAACTAATCTAATAACCAATGTCTCAATATATATAAGAACGATTGAGGGTGAAAATTTCCCATTCGGTGACGGGAGCTTAACAGTGAAGCTGCACTTTCGACGCAGAGTTATAATGGACAGAAAGCCTTTCACCGTCTATCGAGGGGTGAGATACCAGCGTGGTAGTGGACTTCGGTCCATTTTTTCAACCATACTACGTACGGCTGTTCCTTTGCTGAAGAGGGGTGCCAGATACCTTGGAAGGAAAGCGCTACAATCAGGTCTTAACACTGCAGAATACATAATGGCTGGGGCTAAACCTAAAGAAGCTCTAGAAAAACACTTAAAGCGTACACGGGACGAAATCTTCAAAGATGCAGAGAGAAAAATGTGTGGTGGTGGGAAGAAGAAGAGGACTGTCCGGAAGAAGGGACTACCATCACGTGACATTAAGCGCAAAAGGATATCAAAAAGCGAATGAAGCCAATGGTTGACCATCTTTTTGACTGATATAAGCTAAGGACAATGATCTCATGAATCATAGTTTGTTTACTACTTGTCGAGATAGGAAGCACTATTTCTAACTCGTCATGGCACGCTTCATCCATCCGTGTAGTTCACAATGCTGTAAATCGGAGCTATCCCTCTTTGAGATGCCCCCAACTCAAGTTTCTATCGAGCACAGTGACTTTATTACAATTAACCCTTTAAACACAATTAGTTCCCCGAGTGCACCTATAGAATTCGTGATACCCAGCTCAGGCCCTTACTTTTTTGATCCAAGCTGGTTGCACATGTACGCTAAACTACGTATAGCCCATTCTGATGGAACGGACTGCAATGACAAATATGCTGTATACCCTGAAACAAACTTTCTGCATTCCATATTCAACCAGTGTGACATATTTAAATCAGGTCAACATATCGGCATACACGGGGTACTATCACCTACGAGCCTATCTGGAAAATGTCCTCAACTTTTCCAAAGAAGCGAAGGCTACCTTTTTAAGTGCCAAGGGATATTATGAAACTAAAGACGAAAGTAGTATAAAGGACAAATTTAAATATTCTAAAAAGATATACGAGTGTTTTGGACGCCTGCATACAGATTTCAGATTCTAGAAGTTGCTTGTGAATGGGGTGGATATGAAAATAAAGCTCACCCGCACGAATCCTGAGATCTACTTAAATCTGGATGCTGATCAAGAAAAGGGAACAAAACCCGTTGTGGTTCACATTATGAAGACACCTCTGCGTACGGCGAGTGAAATTAAGTTCACCAAAACAAATAGAAATTGAGAAAAATTTACTAAACGCCACAGTAAAATGCCCTATTAACAGAGCACAGATCAAACTATACACGGTGCCTGCAGGGTTGGCATCGAAGCAGATAGAAAACGTCGCCCTGGGAAATCTTCCTAAAAGGATATTAATCGGAATGCAGAACCATGCTTCGGTGAATGAAAAATATAAGAGTGCCTTTAAATTCGAGAATTTCGGGGTTAGAAATATAACTCTATACGTTAATGGCATTGCGTTGGGAGGAACATTGGATACGGACTATTGATCAGACGCTGTGCTACCGCTTTGCGCGAGAGCATATATTAATCTGGCCCATATTGCAGGTGATTGTGACGAGCTCAGGAATGGGGTAACGCAGAAAGAATTCATTGATCAATTTAACCTTTATCCGTTTGACATCACACCTGACTTATTTGCTAGCGTAAATACACATTTAAGTCCACAACAGAGTGGAAACATCTCAGTCAGGTTGGAATTCACCAAGCCTATAGACCCGCTTATTAGTGTACTAGTATACCTCGAGTCACAAGCCCTAATAGAAGTAGACAGATTTAGGGGCGTTGTCACTGACTTTTAAAATGGATGCGAATACACTTCAGAGAGTAATGAATAGTGAACGAATCACACGTTCCAAATTTATCGGTGTGTTTGCGAAGAATGAAACATTGAATTTGCCAACTACGCGGATTGCGGTAGTCTTATTGTGAACACAGATGTCATTGGTAATGAAGGGATTCATTGGTTTGCAATCTATTTTAAAAATAGGGACCGCCTGTACTATTTTGATTCACTCGGGACTCAACCCTGGAGTGACCCTGTTATTGTAAAATTTCTCGATCAGTTGCATATCCCCGAAGTTGTATGGAACCCATTCCGGTTACAAGGATATTTTAGTAATACGTGTGGGATGTACTGCCTTTCATTTCTCATGCATATGTCACGTGCTAGACTAAATTTTTTAAAATTATTCGACCCGTCACAACGAAACGATGAAATGGTATGCAGACAGATAAAAAGCCGTTTTCCGATTGTGCCTTCTCGTATAGTATGTTTTGTTCGTGTATATATATATTTGTAACCAATAATGTTAGTTTGTATATTCTGTAGTTTAAGATGGTTATTGTACTAAAAACATGATTTCTTTCATTTAATAAATTGATGAAAATGCATTGTTTCTTCCCCAAAAAAAAGATCGAAACAAAAAAACACTTACATTATTTCGTTAATGATGTGCCAATCGTTTGGCTGACATCTCGGTAAATCTTCTACCTCCGTATTCAGGTCCATGACATGGGATTCTTCAAAACGAAAAGATTGTATAACACGTGTCAAATCCTCATCGGACCTTAAAGGAGAAAGAATAATTCATTAGTTCATACTGAATCTTTTTTAATAAAAACCCAAAACATACACAGAGTATACATATAGTAAGAGTATTACAATGTGAAGATATCTTTAAACCGCTCAGAGAAGTTCCTTTAAGAGATAATTCCGAATAACATTTGAATTTATAAGAAAAGCATGCAAAAGATTGCTATAAAAAAAATTCAATGGATCTAAACAGGATTTTAGCAAAATTGCAAACTAATCTATAATTACGGATACCTAGATGAAGCATTTTTAATGTGATAAGATGAATTACTACAACTCTCCATATATATGATGAAATAATCCAGAACAGTGCTGTTTCTGACAGGCACATTAAATAAGTTTGGAATAATTGGCTCCAAAAAATAAAATGACTGGCACTTACATTTCTACGGCAGTCCCTTGCTTCGGATCGTAAGGAGTGTCGTCGGATCGTAAGGAGTGTCATTCCAAATGTCATCAACGGTTTGCGTTGGAAATCCATCCCGGTCAGCCGCGTTAAAAAGATTAATTGTAGACAACGCTACAATGTCACCATCTTGATATAAATCCGGTAAACTGTAAAGTTCTTGATTCATGGCGGAAGGAATGTTTATTCACTGGGGAAAATAACTACTGTGAATCCCAGCTGAAAATATTTCCTTTTATATGCACGATCCCCAAGCACCTCCCCAAAAGACTAAGAGGCGGTTCGTAAGTTTAATGATTGGTTGTCAGTGTAACTGGGCGTGGCTATGATAAATTTGTGTACCAATCGTAACACCTATATTATGGGTCCATGCTTTCGACATCCTGATTGGTCGACTAATGGTGTCTATATTCTCCGTAGATTTAATGCTCACATCGTGTATTACCCCTTGCAGTCTCTACCACGACAATATTTGCATTTGCGCCCATACTGTTCTCGGTTTTCCCATTTTAGAACCCATCCCTTCATGCAATATCCCTCGAAACATTGATCAACCACCTCTATCACAACAATATTTTACATTATTATTTTTTGCGGTCATACTAATTGAGCCTCAATTTTCCCAGTTCGGATAGAGAGCTGGACAACTTGAGCGGTTGCAAGTCGTTATAGGAATATCTTCAGAGCCGCTCAGCTCAGTACCACAGGAAACAAAATTAGTGCCGCTACTCTTCATAATCCTGACATAGATCATTACCAGAGACAGCACAGTAACATCCGATGACACAAAGATTATTAGAAAATAAGAAATCTAGAACTCTAGAAGCAGAATTTTTTTTGCATTATTATTTTTTTGCGGTCATACTATTCTAAGCCTTCCCAAGATTCCTGCCTTGTAGATTTATTATATATATATATATATATATATATATATATATGTGTGTGTGTGTTAATTGCCACGATGGTTTCAAATATTTGCAAAATATATGTTTGCGGTCATACTATTCGATCCTCAACTTTGATTAATGTATTCGGCTTCACTTTCTACTTGCCATTTCTCGCGTAGGAGTGTTATTAAATTGTGTTTAGCTCATGAAAATGAATGTCTGTTTGGGCTGGTAGATAAAAGGGCGCCCTAGGTATCCTAGTGGTTAAGACGCTGGGGTGCTGGTTGAGAGATCGAGTCCGGCGATGACATTGTAATTTCAGCCTGCCCGTGCTGCAGCTTAGTTCGGATTGAATGTTAAACTGTAGGTCTAAGGCGGAGTGAAAAGCTTAACCCTCGTTAAAATGAACAATTCGGTGAGAAGGAAACGTTAGCGATTATTACTAATGTAATTTACACGACGGTTAGGTACCAGTTACAAAGAGAATCTATGACCTGAATTTATTGCATATATTCCTCGTATGTATATTTTTTTCTTCTCTCTCTAAAAGGTCTTTTGAAAATCTGTGTATTAAATATATTCTCCATTTTTCAAATTTCCCCTTTACTATCTTATCGAGAGGATTTTATAATAAAGAAATTATAATTATTTTTGTTTTTCTTTTAATTCCTTTATATTTTTTAAAAATTTTGCTGTGACTACTTACGGCCGTTATAGTACATATTTATGCTGTTTAAACATCATTATGATAATAACAGTGACGCAAACAATAGTAGGAGTGGAGAAGGTTTTCTTAAGCTGTATGGTTGAACTTAGGCCAAATGGTCCTTTGCGGTCAGCTCGAGGGCTCACCTGTTCCGAATTTATACATTTTTTCCAGAGATGCTTTCAAAGAAAGGAAAGAAAGTAAATAGACAGAACGACGTTTAAATAATTAGTTATTTTTCTATTTATTGTTTTTCTCATATATATATATATATAAGGTGTGTATTGTTATTTTTTCTGATGCAATTTGTTTTTTCATTAACTCTGGACAATATATAGAAAGGATTGTCAAAAGTAAATAGACAGAACGACGTTTAAATAATTAGTTCTTTTGCTGATCAACTTTAAGGAGAAAGTCGGTCTTGCTTTTAGTAAATAAAAAAATAAGTGGAATCTCGTCTAAATAAGTAATTAAAATAAATGGTGCTATCTGCTAACTCAACCTAATAAGGTATACCTGAACATTTAAAAACACTATTTGGCAACTCATGTAAATAAAATAAATGGTGGTATCTAGCAACTCAACCTAATAAGTTATACCTGAACAATTAAAATAAATGGTGGTATCTGGTAACCCCCTCCATATATAAATAAGTGATATCTGGCAACTCACGATCCTCTATATAACACCTGCTTGGCCCCTGGACGCTCATAATGCTTCGGACTCCGGTGGAATAAAGAACTGTCTCTCCTTCCTTCTTAGGTTTAGGCTTAGGTTAGGTTTCCCTTTGGAGGGGTGAGGACATCTCACCAACCCCAAAGACCTCCTCCGTCTCTTTTCTCTTCCTCTCTTAGGTTAAGGCTACCCCTTCCCCCTTGGCAGCATTGAGTTGTTGCATTACCCTACCCCCCTTTGCAACATTGAGTTGTTGCATAACCACCCATTTGCAACATCTTGCAACATTCTTGCACTCGTCCATTTTTCGCCCATACTACTAGTGTATACTGTATATATGAAAAAATTGCCTTTCCCAGGATTCAAACCTACAACCTCTTGAATAAAAGGTGAGGGCGCTACACTACACTGCGAAAAATCGTGGGGATTCATGCGTGATGTTACATGTACACAGGGTGTCCCAGAAGTCCTGCCCCCAAAGGCTAATATAATGTACATTATCGGGCAAAACCTTTAGGACACCGTATACGAGTGTGTATATATATATATATATATATATTATGTAACATCTTCACAATCTCCAAACTGAACGCTGTTTGTAGCCTCAGTATAAAATACTTGTATGCATTAATATCTTTTATTTTCAGCAAACCTCTCACGTACGCCATTGCTTTGAATGAACTTTGCTCTGAAACTGTTCATAAATATATTGGTCAGGAACCCAGTGGAAGAATGTTTAACGCCATTGTTTTGGATTATAACGGTAAGTTGAAGGTTTGCTGACGCTTTTGCGCAAATGAATTATAATAGTATAAGCTAACCATTTGATCACTTATACTTGAAAGGGGGCGGTTATTTTTTTCACTTGTTCAGAAAAGTTGAAAAGTGAAAGAAAGACAGAAAGCTCCTTGAGAAACATTTTTCACTTTTCAAATTTATTTTTGTTTTATTTACGAGTTCACACAACCGAATTGCGTGCTTTAAGCTTTGAACTTCTCTTACATACATTTCATGCGTGCTTAAATAGAAGTACTTCACGTATTTAGCCACAATTTTAAATTAAATTTTGTAGGAGCCAATTACGAAGTATTTTAAAACGGGTTCTTTTTTCGCAGACAAACCGCACAACCCTTTGGTGAACGCCGGTTCTATTGTCACGAATTCCCTCCTTTATTCTCTGGTGAAACCGGGAATGTCTTCCTCAGAGAAATTCGATTTCATTCAGGATTATTTCAGGGTAAGTCTCGTACATCTGATTCGTGATCATGTAATGTAGAACACAAAATATAAACCTCAATATCCTTATTATAAAATGTAGGGAAATATAAATTATTCTCTCTCTCATATATATATATATATATATATATCTATATATATACACACAAGGCGTCTCAGAAGTCGTGCACCATAGGCTTTATTCAGATTTACGAGGTTTACGAGTCGAAATGGTTTATAAGTGATGTTTAATTACAATATATGTTCGATAATGTTCGAATAATAAAATTAATAGTATGTACAGTTAATCAAAAAGCTATCTTAAAATAATTAAAGTGAATGAAGCTACATTAGCCAATGATGTCTCAGAAGTCGCGCATCATTGGCTAATGTAACTTCATTCAATTTAATTATAAGGTTGTAACATATATTCTGCTCGAATTTTTAGTTTATTCACAACAAAAATTAAATGACTTATAATGACAAATTAATCATTAGTATAATTCCCTTTTTTTTCTTTTTCTATAACTTCCTCCAACCTGTAGAATTTTTTTTTTTATGCGACGTTCGAAGAAATCCCTTGGTTTCGAGTTAAAAAAGCGATCACTTCGTTTTCGATAGCTTCCCTGGATTGCAACTTTTCCATCTAGGTGGTGTTGCAGAATTCTGAATAAATGGTAATCTGAAGGTGCGATGTCCGGAGAATAAGGTGGATGAGGCATTTTTTCCCAACCAAATGTCTCCAATTGGGCAGTGGTGATTCGAGCGTTGTGAGGGCGCGCGTTATCTGGTGGAATGGAACACCAGTGCGATTAATTAATGCAGAACGTTTTTCTTGTAATGCCATCTTCAATCGTTAGAGTTGTTAGCAGTAGACTTCAGCTGTGATTGTTTGGTTATCTGGCAGAAACTCAAAATTACTAATTTCTTGCATATCCCACCAAACGCATAGCAAAATTTTCTTTGGATGGGGTCCATTCCTTGGCTGAGTTCAGGCTTTGTTTCACGGCTAAGCCACTGATGTCGACGCTTAATATTGTTATAGAGGACCCATTTTTCATCTCCAGTGACGATCTGATTCAAAAAAGGTGCCTGCATTTGCCGAGAATGCAGTGAATGTGCAAATATCGATTCGATGTTGAAGATTCGCTTGTGACAAATCATGCGGAACCCATTTTCCAACCTTCACTACTTTTCCTAACAGCTTCAAATGACGATGAATGGTCATATGGCTAACGCCGAGCTGCAGGCCAAGTTCTCTTACAGTTACCGTTGGGTTTTCCTCTACTGTTGCTTTCAGCAACTCTTCATCTAACTCATTTGGTCGTCATGTTCGTTCATAATCTTTCAGACTGAAGTCTCCATTTCTGGACTTCTCAAACCATCTCCTACACATCCATTCGCTCACATCATTTCCATAAACTCTCTGAATGTTTCTTGCGGATTCACTAGCGTTAGATCCTTTATGGAACTCATACAGCATCACATGTCGAATATGTTCTTTCGTGGGCTCCATGTTTTTTCAATCACTGTAATGTCGTAGGGGTGGCGTTGTAACTGTATGAAAAACACCAGAGAAAATATTCATTAGCCTAATCCTACACTAGCCTAAGTCATTCTATATCATTCTGTATCGTGATAAAACATGTGCGACTGCGAACCTGTCGCCGCGTGTATTTTGCAACATTTCCAAAACTATTTCACATTATCTTGAGGTTTAGTATTATCTATCATCCGTTTTCTAATCGAGCAGAATTTATGTTAAAACCTTATATTTTAAGAGAGCTTTTTAATTAACTGTACATACTATTAATTTTATTATTCGAACATTATCGAACATACATTGTAATTAACATCACTTATAAACCATTTCGACTCGTAAACCTCGTAAATCTGAATAAAGGCTATGGTGCGCGACTTCTGAGACACCCTATATATATATATATATATATATATATATATATATATATATATATATATATATATATATATATATATATATTTAGGGCGGGTCGATTTTCCACATGTTTTGAAATCGCAAGGTGAATAAGTGCCCAGTGGTTAGGTTTGGTTGAAAAATGAACCCAAAAATTTTTTTAGAGCAAACGGATAAGGGCCTGCTTGCGAATTTGCAATTAAAGTTTGTTATGGTTTTTTACCCAATTTTCGTCATACGCGATAGGTAAACTCGTCATTTTTGAAGACATAATATTAACTAATTATAGATGTAGCAACTCAGTATCATTTTCTCTCCCAAGAGGAGACAATGCCTAATGTATATCATGTGTTTTAGGTGTAAAATGATAAAATTTCGTTGAAAAAGCATGCATTTTTGCTAATTTATTCACATATGTTGGCTACAAAACTTGAAAAAATACTTTCAAAAGGTGATAAATCCAAAAAAATCACATGTTCTCATGTAAAAAGAAAAACTATTCATATAAATCATCATAAGATCGAGAATAATGTTCTTTTGACATAAATGCAGGACGCATCTTCCTGCTCAGTACTTTAGTAAGGATACATCTGTGACGAGTTTCGAACCCGTACACGGTATGGGAAGCTTCTGTCACTAATTTGACACTCCTCTCAACACTCTGAGAGTGAGAAGGCAAGTCTGGAATGTCTGGCTTAGTGTTAGTGTCCATGAATGACTGGATTTCTTCATCAGATAGGTGCTGTGTGGTAGGTGGTTCCATGACATCAGGGTCAGTGAGGTCGATGAGCTCATGCCAGTGATTTGCATTCCAATTCACCTGGGGAATTTTCTTCCCTGCTTCCTGGTTGCTCTCCATTCTATAAATGAAAAATGAAAATATAAATGAAGAATAGTACTCAAATATTGCCGTTTCAATAATACAAACAAATTACCCACTTAAAATGACAATTATAATATTTTTTCCATATTATTTGGAGAATAACTCAGCTTTGGCCAAAAAAATAATAATAATTACAAGAAGCGCAAAATTTACCTGTGTCTCAGAGTGAGTATGGTCTGAAGCCCAAGATTCCTGATTCTGTCTTCATCATCTTTCACCATGGCATAGAGGATGTTCTCAGGTCGGAGGCAGAAAACATTACCGTGGATGTTCTGCTTTACAATGCGTTTCACATCATCAAATGGAATCAGCTCAGTCGACTGATAGCAGAGAAGAGGTTGCGAGGAGAGTCATGCAGCTTAGAGGATGCCTTTATCTCAAACCATGCAGGAGCATAAATTCGAACAATGTAATGGACCAACTTTTTCAAATTCAGGTTTGGTCTGTTGTCTCTTGTGTACAAACAAAGAAGTCATATGGCAAGAGTTAACCATCTTGCATGGTTAAGTGGACCAATCTTCCAAGCAGCCCATCTGTCATCCACTCTTCCTGATCCGATCCCTCTGCAATACTCATACAGAAGCCTTTGATCATGACTGAGGTCTTTCAGTACTTCCTCTGGAATGTACCCTTCAATGATTGGAGTTTCCACAGCTTCAAACTGTACCTGAGGTTCATCCTGGATATCTTCTGCGCACCTTTGCCCAAGGGGCCCGCTGAAACTTCTTGGGCCAGTTGTCACTCCATCCATTTTTTTGAAAAGAACTTTTAGTGGGAGTTCATTCTGATGCAGTGCGCAACCAATAGTGTGCAGTTTCCTCCCCAGACTTTCTTCAAGTTTTACCACTAAACCACTCTTCCAGCCAGTGTTGGTTGCGGTATTATCAAGAAGAATTGCTCGGATACTTTCAAGGCTATTATATTCTTCAAGAACACTGAATGTCTCCTGAGCCAGGACCTCACCAGTGGCGCCTATAACAGGAATTGTTCTGTGGGTCAAGTAGGCGCCAGGAGATTTTCCATCTTCATAGGTGAAGGTGAGGTGATGTTCTGCGTCAACACACTTTCTGAGAACAGTTTCCCCTTCAGGTGTCTCTATTTCTTTGTAAATCATGGTATTCTCGTCAACCTTCCCATCCACACCAACACAAATGAGCTGTCTTTTTCTCTGATTCCACACCCTCACTAACTACCCTAATTTGGGCCCCTGTTTAATTTGCACTTGTCAATCATGATGTGACTGATGTCAACTTCAGGTCTCAGTAGGTGTTTGATGTCATGGAGCAAGGCATTCCCAAGAGCTGCGCCCAGATTTGATGAACATTCACCTCTGACAAGTTCCATAGCATATCTGGGAAACTTTAAAAGGTTGTAGTCTCCTGAAGGCCTCTTCCTAGGCTGTCATTCATCTTCTCCTTCCTGAAAATAAGTGGAAAATATTAATGCGTTTTCTATTTATTTATTTATTTATCTAATTCATTTATTTTTATTTATTTAATTTATTTATTTATTTATTTATAATTATATATAATTAATATAAATAAAAGGAAACTAACCTCGCCACCAGATGAACTGCTTGTAAGTCCAGGCAACTCTGTAGGCTGTATGAAAGATCCCACTAGCTCAACTTCCTCCTGAGGTAGTACATGTTGCTGTCCTTGTTTGGCCTTCCTGTCTCTTTTGGCAGCAGCTGTGTCCACTGAAGACAGCTGGTATGCACCCTTAGGACCTGTTTTGGATCGCTGATCACGAAGGTATGCTCTTTCTTCAAGTGGCACCTTTGCATTTCGAGGGCAAACACAGATGATGTGTTCTTGTGTACACTTGTCCTTCTTACAGTATACTCTTGAATCACTGCAAGGCAAAATATCCAAAGAACAGGAACAGGCAGAAATATCAAAAAGTTTGTCCAAGTTAGCACCCAGATTTCGCTTGACACTTGCCTTAGCATGCTTGCGAGTAATGTCTTTCACAAGAGTGAGTAGGTCTTTAACCTTTCTGTCAATGGATTTGTCATTAATCAAAGGCAGCCTTGGATTCACTGAAGACCAAATGGATTTTAAATCCTTGCTAACTTGCTGCACTAAGGCCCAAAAATCTGCGCCAGGGTTAGCATGATTAAGGTCATAATAGTATTGAATCAGCTGCCTGTAAGTGCTTGGTTCGGTCATTAATAATTCACAAGGACCACCTCCATACTTTTCTTCACTTTTCTTTCGGGTCAGGTGTCTTGTTTTCGCTTTCGGCATTATTTACACCGGAAAATCTGAAACATAATGAAAAGTGCTAATGCGAATAGCAATTTGTAAGAAATAAGCGTGAACGGTCACAGGAAATATAATATTTTACCATTATTTTTTAATAAAGATGCATAATTAATAATTATATAAAAATACAAGCAAAATGTTGATATTTATGCTTATAGAAACAAGTTAATAATTTTGGGTTTGCTTTGGTTTGGTTGCGCGTATGCTGCATATGGGATTTTACGCATAAAGCGACAACAGAAAAAATTAATAACTTAAAAGCTAAATTCGCATTCTGATCTTTTATCAAAATGCATTTCTTTGTGATTTTCACATTTCATAGATGAAACGACAACTACTGGATGTTTATTCGCTTTCTGGTACCAACTTCGACCACCCCTAAATTATATACATATCGGGTGGCCCCCCCAAAAAAATGCCTTGAGATTTGAACATCAATAACTTCAAAAATATGCAGTTCACACTTCCAAAATTTACTTAACTTTTACCTCAATCTATTGATAAGCCATCATAAAAATTTCAGACCTATACATAAAATACTTTTTCCACAGCTGAGGGAACAATGAGGTATGGTGAAAAAAAACGAATATCATAAACTGAAAAAAAATTATTATTCACATCTTATCAGCAAATATGATCAATATATCCGCCGTCCTGCTTACAAACTAAACTTAACCTTCCACCACATGATACATTTTCCGATTTCTGCTAATGTTATTTTGTCCCAACATTCGAGTATTTTTTTCTTTAATTGCATTTCTGTAAGCTTTTCTCTTTGGCCTTCATAAATCTTCTCTGGTAGTGTTCTATATTCAATAATCCATGGGATTGCATTTAGGTGATTGCGGGGGCCAGTCGTTTTTTCCAATGAAGTTGACTGCATTCTGTTGTAGATAATCCTGTGTGAACTTGAAAGTATGAGCTGTAGCACCATCTTGTTGGAGTATGAAATCGTTTCCATAATAGGGACGCCGACAATCAGGCAAAATATTCTCCTTTAAGAGATTTACATAGGTTTCTGAATTAATTTTTTATTTTCTGAAATGAAATGAATTTTCGTCTTTTCATTCCACGATACACCTGCTAATACCATAATTTTTTTTGGAAAACCGACTTGTCTGGTGGTAAAGTCTAGATGGAGGAATGTCTTTCTTACGCCGACCATAGACAACATTGTTCCGGGAGTTTCGAACAATCTCGATGGTGAAATCTTTTTCATCCGTAAAAACTATTTTTTTAACATCATTGGACGAAAATCTATCAAGTAATTTTCTACAACGAATTTTTCTTTTCTTTAGCTCTTACATTGCTGTCACGTCTTGAAACACGGATCCTTTTAAATGCTTTAAGTCCCACCGTTCTCTGTATTCTTTGTATGGAACTTCGCCTGATACCTAAATTTCATATAATTTTCCTCTGATAGCAATGTGACCCAGGTCGATCCTCTTGAGATAGGCTCATCATTTCGATCATTACTATATTGTCTTGTGTGTGTAAACTGTTTTAGGCCGACCACATCCACGCTTCCGTGCCGTCGAACCAGTTGCTTTAAGTTTTTTAATTATTCTATTCACAGACGTAACATTACAAGTTATTCCTGGAAATGCCCACAAAATTCTTGCCGCAGTCCATCTTTTTTCCAAGAAACACTTTTCAGTCTCACCGCTTTTTCACCGTTAGTTAGAACCATAATTTGAATGGTAAGTTTAAAAAACAGTATTTAAGATGGCATAGCCTATATCATCTGACGTTTTTCAGAGACTAATAGATTAATTATCCATAGGCTAAGGAAACTACTACAAGTCTTAGAATAGTTGCCAGGTACAGCTATACACATTTAGGATTTAGGATATTCATTTTTTTCACCATACCTCATTGTTCCCTCAGCTGTGGAAAAAGTGTTTTATGTAGAGGTCTGAAATTTTTATGGCTTATCAATAGATTGAGGTAAAAGTTATGTAAATTTTGGAAGTGTGAACTGCATATTTTTGAAGTTATTAATGTTCAAGTCTCAAGGCCTTTTTTTGTGTCCACCCGATATATATATATATATATATATATATATATATATATATATATATATATATATATAATTTCGGTAGAGCCATTTTTTTATTCAACTGCGGTGCACCCTTGAGGTAAGAGTCGTCTCTGACGGATGGCTGGACTCCGTCCCCGTTAGTAAATATCGCACACACCCCTCCTCTTCCGCTTGATGTTCCGGTGAGAGGATGGACGTTTGAGAAGTGGCTCTACCCGTGGACGCTGCCGTGGGTGGCGCCGGTGACCCTGGGGAAGGTGAAAGAGAAATGGGTCTCGGATGGTCTCCGGACTTTTTTTTTCCCCTGGTGCCCTGCCCTCTCTCCTTCGAGAAAAGGACCAGATTGGGTGTACACAGACAGAGGACGTACCCTGAGGAGTTCTTTCTCGAAATGCGTCTATTTCCGGCCGCTGAGACTTCGCTGAGGAGCAAGCTATGGCTCTGGACGAAGTGTGTGTGGTCCTCGAACACAAAAAGAATGCAGACATTAACCAATGGCTCTTCACTGAGAGGTTCAGGGAAGACCTCTATACAGTACGATGATTAGGTTCATATAGATCATCTGAGAGTTCATCAACGCGGTAGGATCGGTAGGAAGGAGCAGGAGAGAGGTGGTCCTATTGGCTTCGACCGTGCTAGGCTGGTCTGCCCTTGTCCTCGTTTGACAGTTCTTGCCCTCTTAGTGGAGGTCGCAAAGGATGATGGGGTGAAATTTAGGTAAAAATATATTACTTCTATAATTTTAGTCCGTAGAAACTCAGTTGAACACTTCCTTTCATTCCTTTCATTTCCCCACTGGTCTCCAGTGCTGTCCTCCTGAGGTGACGCCCTTAGGGCGTCACTGTGTTGGATGGTTGAGTGTCCTGACCGGTGATATTGGGGGGCTGGCGTCCTTGCGCCATTTGAGGGCAAACTTTCGCATCACGGGGCCCCGTTTTTAAACCGACGGTGTGTCTCCTTGGGACGAGGTACCCAGCCCCTGACGGTTTGCGCTTGGCCTCTCTTTCTCATAGGTAAGCAGTTTCTCGCGTCCCCTGGGTCCGTTTTTCTCTAACTATTAGCGTATGGATACTTCTACTTGTCCTAGAACTCGGGTGGTGGGCGACCAGGACCCCGAATGCTCTACCACTGGAAGACCACGTCTCGAGGGGGTCGCCCCTCCTCTGGCTGCGGAACACTCGCATTCTCCTCCCTCGTTACCAACCACAACCTGTACCTCGAACATGCCTTTGGACACCTCCTCTGGATTAGGGATCCCACCCCAGCTCCCCTCAGCCAGCTACGGGCAAGCCAACAGGTTCCACGAAAGACTCGCTCCCAAAACCAGGCCTCTCGCTCTCTCCGTATGCTCCTCTCACCCACCATCGACCCGCCTCTCTACGGAGAGAGCCCCTCGACGGACGGGGAGGTCGGGGCCCGCGTCCGTCCTATCGACACTAGATGTCTCAGTCCACCTCGAATTAACAGCTTCCCTATCCCTACCAAGTATTCACAAATTTTTAGTTACTCGCCCTACTTCTGGGTCCCTACCGTCCAACTCTGAAAGAACATTTCAGGCGATCCGCACGCGCAGCAACTCTAGCCATTACGACGTCCGACCACAGAAGGGTGGTTCCCTTCTTTAAAATCGCGAACAGCGGCAGAAACAAATGCCCTACTCTCCCTCACAGAAGTCCTCGGATGTTCCGTGACCGTTTCCCCACACCCTAGCCTGACCCAGAGCCAGGGCACTATCTTCGCTACCCGTTTATTGTTGATACCCGAGAATGAGTTACTAGAAGACCTCACACCCCAGAGTATCATTAAGGTTCATCGATTCACTTCTCGTCAAGGAGGTACCTCCTCCCCCACCCCGCGCCTCCTCCTCACGTTCAACACCCTAGTCCCGGGGTGCTCAAACCCTGGCACATGGACACTCATCAAGGTAAATAAAAAAATGGTTATAATGCTGCACCAGCTTGAAGAATGTCCTCGCGTAAGCAAGAAATTTTGAGAATTTTGGGAGTGGTAATTGACAACTCTTCTAAGACTACCTGGTGCGCTTGCGCAATAAGATTTAAAATTCAGTTACTGAATAATCATTCATTTGTTAAGTGCGTCATATTTGACAAATTGGATGGAAGGAAGCAAGTACACAAGGCTTTGTAATGCAGGTACCGTAAAGAAAACATAAAATGTAGTTATAAAATACACACGACATTCATTACTTTACTAATAATGCAATTTATTTGTACAATATAAAAAAGTATATTAATTTAGGCCTATTCGAAATAGTCATAGTAGCACATTACTTTTTGCATTTTGGAAAAATAGCATAAAATAGCACATGATTACCATAAATTTGAGCACCACTGCCCTAGTCTATCCCGGTCGTATTGTGTAGGACATGCGAGACCGCGCGTCATCCGAGTTCTCGGTCCGCCCTTACATTCCAGACCCAACCCGTTGCTTTAAATGCAATAAGTTTGGGCACGTCAGTTTGGCATGCCGACAGCCACAACAACTGTGCGTATGTTGCGGGGATATCGCCCACCCAGAACGATGTCCCAACTCACCTAAATCCTCAAACTGCGCCGGCGCACATCCTTCGTCTCGCGAATGTATGTTTTTTTAAGTTTGTGGAGGAGGTCCGGACCCTACGGGTGGCAGACTTCATCAACCTCCGAGAGATGCAAGACAGGGTGCGGAGTCGGGAGGTGAAGCCGAGGGTCTCTTATGTTGCTGCCGTCGGCTCAGTTCCCTCGGCTCGCCATCCGGATCCGCCACTCAAACCCCCTTCGATTACTAATCCCCCTTCCCGATCGGTTCCCACGCCGGACCCGGCAACCACCTGTCCCCCTACCATGCCTCCCCACCATGCATCTCCAAAGCTACAAACTTCGCAGAACTCTGGAATCGGGAATCTCGGATCCCGTCCCCCAAGAACCCCGCTCTCACCGCACTCTGAGAACACACCCAAACCTAGGGCCGGGGTAAATCAACGAGGTGGAGACATCGGAGTGAGTCTCCAGACTCACCAACTATCCAACAAGCCTCCCCCTCTTCTCCTAAATCAAAAGAAGAACTCGAATACATACACCCCTTACTCCGCCTAAGATGACCCTCTCACCCTCGCACTCACCCCTGCAGATGTTGACAGTCGTAGCTGACGTACACGAGCCACCACCTAGGGCGACACACGGGGCACCCCATGGTGCTATCTTCTCCACCCCACCACGAGAACAACCTGGTTCATCCCCCCTGTACCCCCACTGAACCGGCCCTTCCCTCATCGGCCATCCTAACTTTGTCCTCTCCCCCACCCGCCCGGTTTTACTGGTAACCCCTGTCGTCACCCCGGGTATGCCAGGAAACCACAGACAGACGGAGGTGCCAATATGGACAACGGAGCCCTTCCCCGTTGTATGACCACTGAACCCTGCCTAGAGACTCCTCACCTCTGAGCCCGCGACGGTCCCCGAGCTGTGCTATCCACGCCTTCGATCCCGTTCGGTCGACTCGGCCCCACAGTCCTCGAAGGGGTTGGCAGGTCGGTGGCCCGAAGATATCACCCCGAAAATTCCACCCCCCGAAAATTCCACCCCCCGAAAATTCCACCCCCGAAAATTCCACCCCCCGAAAATTCCACCCCCCGAAAATTCCACCCCACGAAAATTCCACCCCACGAAAATTCCACCCCACGAAAATTCCACCCCACGAAAATTCCACCCCACGAAAATTCCACCCCACGAAAAAAGAATGCAGGTTAAGAAAAATTAAAAAATGTAATTAAAACAAATATTTAATTAAAAATCACAGATAAAAGTAAAAATTTACTCAATATTTATCAACTAAAAAGAATGCAGGTTATGGGCAACACCTGTCAAAAAATTTAAACAGTTTTCAGTTTGGTAATTAAGAACCAACTTCTTCAGTCTTTCGTCGATAACTTCGTATTTTTTTCTTTTCTTTACTGGATCACCGCATCTCACATGAGCAATTTTTCTTTGCAGTAAAGCTTCCTCTTTTGCCAAAGCGCCACATAACTTCCATAAATTTGGGTGCATAGCAGTTATAGATGATTGAATGGCATTGTGGTACCCCTCGGCTGCATTATTCGATCTTGGAAGGTTATTTAAAATTCTTTCTCTTACATTCCACATTTCCATGGGAAAAAGAGGCTCACTTCTCCTGCGGCGAGAACCCCTTCCACGGCATATACCAATGTAAGCGGTTTCAAAATATGATATAAACTCGTCCGGAATATCGTCGTCATCAGATAGGTTTTCGAAAGCCTTGATAACGTCATTGATAGGTAAAAAAACTAAGGCTGTAAAACGTTTAATTTTAAGGGCAAAGTTACTATCAGTGTTGTACCTAACGCGTTGACCAATGTCACATATTTTGCGCCAGCACGATTTTGCGAAATGAAAAAGACACCCATAAATTTGAGAATTCGGGAACACTGACATAAAGGCGATGTGAATGGCTTTTTCATAATCCATGATGCAGCAGTTGAGTTGACAATTTGGCCGTAATTCTTTAACAATTGAAAAGAGTCTTCTGTAGGTAATTTCCTGTTTATCAGGTAACATTGCAAATAATCGTGGGAAAGAAGTATCTCCCATTACAGCATGTATAGTGAACAGCTGAGTCCAATGCTTTGGCGAAACTTTAAAAGTTCCGTCACACATCCATGACCTACTATTCGCAATGTCATCTAAACCATTTTCTGTTGAAAACATTAATATCCGGGAAGAGTCATTAATGCCACTGTCAAATGCCAAAAACGATGAACCATCGGGAAGAATTTTAAAAGATTCAGGGATCTCATAACCTGTGCGACCGTTGGGAAGAGCGGCGGGGATTCCAGATGCTTTTTTTCTCCAGTTTTGAATATTGCGGGAAATCGAATTAACGGGCTGTAACATAGACTTTGCTTCTTCATCCAGCGACTGTAAAGATGCAGCAATCACTTCACGCGTGGTTGTTGATGATCCACATTTTTCCACTTTATCTCTCATAACATTCATAGCTCTTCGAGCTTCAATTTCCGCACTAGAAGACGGATGCGAATGACTACCAGAACGAAAAAGCATTGTTGGCTCACTAGAATCATAAGGTTTATGAATACGAGCAGTACAACCACTATAGAACTTTTCACATCGCCAATAAGTTTTTGTCTTTTTCACATTGTCCTTATGTTTTTCGTAAATGTAATTTTCTTCATCACATAACTTTCGCTTTCCTTTTTCTGTGGATATGAATGAGAGTGACATGGGTATGAACAAAACACTTATTTTAAGCTTGAAGACAAGAAGACAACTGACTGCAAACTTTAAACTATAGTGACCTCGCCTCGGGCAAACAGTTGTGATGCGTTGATGCCAGTTTCTTAGTTGGTTTGAAGAAGTTGGTTCTTAATTACCAAACTGAAAACCGTTTAATTTTTTTTTTTTTAGATTCTTACATTTTTGGGGGTGGAATTTTCGTCGGGTGGAATTTTCATGGGGTGGAATTTTCGGGGGTGGAATTTACATGGAACCGGCAGGTCAGCCGATTCCCTCCTTGGTGAACGGCAGGTGACCTGACAGGCCCCCGACTTAGCCCCCGCCATCATGAACCTAGATCTCCATCCACAATCCAACTCTCTAGCACCTTCACCGTCTCCACTTTTCCCTCGTCAAACAATGGACCCTCCAAAAGTGACGATCCTACAATGGAACTGCAGGGGAATCTTCGCGAATTACGAAGGTCCAAATTCCCTGATTGCCTCTGCTCGCCCTGTATGTGTCTGTCTCCAGGAGCTAATCCTGGGGACCAGACCAATGCCCTGCCCCACTGGATACTCTAGCACTACCTCCCCGTCTCCTACCTATACACGAAAGGGGACTGCCATCCTCGTCCATCGCACAGTCCCCTTTCACAACCTCCCTGTCAGATCCCCGTTACAGGTGGTTGCTGCCAGGATTTTCCTGGACAAACAATACACAGTCTGCTCGATCTACCTACCCCCTCACTCCCAAGTCTCCCGCGATGACCTGGTTGAAATTGTTAAACAACTCCCCAGGCTCTTCCTACTCTTGGGCGAATACAATAGTTGTTGTTGTTGGTTAGCCGATCAGCCCACCCTGATCGAGCAAGCCGGCGGCACGCAGGTAACCGAGCGCCCTCTCCGGAGTGGACCAGAGGTTCAGCGCACTAGTGATGTTGTGTTGTGTTCTATGTTGTGCTAGAGCGGTACAGTCTGTCATAATGTGTTCAATTGTTTGTGTTGTGTCCTGGCACAGGTGGCAGGTGTCGTCTGTGAAGTTGTCTAGTCTGTGTTTATATGTCTGTAAGTTGGGGTGATGTCCACATCGGAATCGTACTAAGTTAGCTCGATCCGATCTGCTCAGGCTGGTCTCTGACCTGTCAATGGGTGGCGGCTTCGCACCTAGGACCGCATTCGGACCGGGTCGTGTCAATGCTTTGTGGGTTAGGTGTGTGTGTATGTTTTATGTACTGTGTGATGTCTGTGGGGCGTGGTATGGAATGGAGTATTTGGTTATAATGTCTCTCTGGTGTTACCTTAATGGTGCGAAGTGTTGGTGCATAATTGTACTGTACATGTAGTGGCAAGGGTGTTGTGGGTTAGTTGTCGCTGCTCCCATGAATTGTGTTCCCCTCATGTCTAAATGTTCCCTAACTTTCATTTTTTTGTTTCTGTGTGTAGGTGTTCTATTGGTGTTGAGTGCATCCTGTAATGATACGAAGTGCGTTGTTTTGTATTGTCTGTAAGGTGTTTATGTGTGTGTTTGAGATAATGGGTGCCCAGCATGGGCTAGCATAGTCCATAACTGAGCGAATATATTGTTTGTATATGAGTGGTGTTGTTTCCTGCTGGTGTCCAAAGTTTGTGCCTGTTAGTACCCTAAGCGTGTTAATTCTTGACGTACATTTGGTTTTAATGTCCTGAATGTGGTTTGCAAAAGATAATGATGTGTTGTATGTGACCCCAAGTATTTTGGCCCTGTGAGTGTGTGGAATGTTGGTGTTATTTAGTGTAATCTGTGGAGTTATCTGGTGTTCTTTTGTGTTGCTTGTGAGCAAGGTGATGGTTGATTTTGTGGGCGCTACTTTGAGTCTATTGTGTGTGAGCCAGTCTTGTATACTGTTTATGTATGTTTGTAGGTTATTTGTAGCGGTGTCGATATTGTTGTGGGTGGATGTTAGAGTGATGTCATCTGCATATGATGATAAGGTAAGCTTGTTATCTATGGGTGTTGGAATGTCATGCATGTATAAGTTGAACAGTGTTGGTGAAGTGAGAGAACGGAGCCTTGAGGGACCCCGTTCGGAAAAAGCTTGTTTTTGGATGACTTGCCATTAAATGTGACATGTGAGTATCTTCCTGAAAGATAGTTGCTCAGCCACCTTTTGGTGTTATTGTGCATATTTGTGTTGAGTATTTTGTTTATGAGAGGGAAGCGTGGGATAGCATCAAATGCTTTACTAATGTCTATTGTTGCTAATAGTGTACGTTGAGCTGGTCGTCTGGAGTTGCTGCCATCCATGATGTGCTGCGTGAGGTTAGTGAGTAATGTCGTGGTTGAGTGGTGAGGTCTGAATCCATGGAGTAGGCCATAGTGGTATGTGTGGGTTGGTGATTTGTAAGATTAGTCTTTCTGTTACTTTGGAGGGTGTGCATAGTAAAGTACTGGGTCTATAGGAAGCTGGTTCTGTTGGATTTTTGTTTGGTTTGAGTAGTGTAATAATTTTACCTTGTTTCCATATGTCAGGAATAATAGTGTTGGTATGAATATGTGCTGATGTTTGTGAGAGCTAGTATTCCCTGTGGGCCCAAGTATTTAAGGTGTATGTTAGATATGTTGTCTGGTCCAGTAGCCTTCGAATTCTTGATGTTTTTGATGATTTTAGTGGTCTGGTCTGTATTGAAGGGTGTAATGGTCGTGTCGAGTCTGTCGGTTTTCTTGTGTCTGGCTGTTTGTCTGTCTGCGTGTTTCTGGTTGTTGTCTCTGTTTAAGTGACTTATCTTTGCGTAGTGATTAACTAGAATGTTAGCTTGTTGTGTATACATTTGGATATTATTTTGGCTGCGACAGATAGCCGCGTGTGAGGTGTGAATGCCGCTGTTAGAGTGGGTAATGCTGTTTATAGTCTTGTATAGCCTGGATGTATCTGTGGAGTGGTTTAGTGTTGTTATGAATTCCCTAAATGTTTCTGTTTGTTTTTCTTTGAGTTTGTTGTTTATTCCTGTGTTGAGCTGTTGTATCTGCTGTTTTGTGGCTTCTGTGTGTTATGTTTGAGGTTGTTACGTTGCCTTATGAGGTGGGCTATTTCTCTAGTGTAATTTGGGTTGTATTTCCTAATGTTGCCCTTGGGTATGTATTTGTTTGCATTATTGATGATCTGATTAAATGTCTTGTGTTGTATTGATGTTTATGATGGGTGTGCTGTTTAATGTGGTGAATTGTTCCTCAGTCTGTATTTTGAACTGTTCCCAATCAGCTTTCTTGTAATTTCTGTAAGTGTGCCTAAGGCTGTTGGGGCAGAGTGTAGAACGTGTTGTAATGATGATGGGCAGGTGGTCTGATGACAGTTATTTTTCGGTTCTCCAGTGTGTGTGTGGATCCGACCTTGATTACTCTCATGGCTGAACTCTCCTTCGGGTGCCTCAACGACGGCTCTCCCACACACTACCACGCCACCAGATGCACCCCGTCCTGTATAGATCTGTCATTCATCTCTACGGACGGTCTCCTAAACTTCACCTGGCAAGTACTTCGGGACGACTGTGGCGCCACAGTGACCACTTCCCTGTTTGCCTCACACTAAATCGGCACGACCAGATCGTTCGGGTACCGGAGAAGTGGATAACGGCCAGAGCTAATTGGCCCCTTTTCCGGAACAACACTTCCACACGTTGAACGACGGCACACTTTCCATCCTCCGATGAATGCATTGCATACTTTGAGGAGACTGTTGTCGCAGCAGCAAGCGCTAGCATCCCATGATCTGCCTACCCCCGAGCCCGACGAGTACCGGTGGGGCCCAGAGTCCGCAGAGGCCATTTGAGCTAAGAAGGACACTACCCGACGATTTTATCGTACGCGAACCCCTACCCATCGCATGGAGATGCAGCGGGCCAGAGCCGTTGCTCGCCGTGCGATGAAGAAAGTGCGCCGAGCTTCCTGGCGTACTTTTGAATTAGGTATCACCTCCACACCATCCGCTACCATCTGGAAGAAGGTACGGAGTGTCGAGAGACGACATGCCCCCTCCTGAACCCCGATCCTCCGAACTAATGACGAACTTCTCTATGAACCTAGGTCGGTGGCAAATCTTCTAGCATCTACCTTCGCTGCCGTCTCCTCCACAGACAGCCCCCACGCACCGGCCCTCAACAAGAGTTGCTCGCCGTCCCTCGACAACCCCTACAATCGGCTGTTCACCATGCGAGAGCTACAGACAGCACTGGCCTCGACGATCTCCTTCCCCTGGCCCGGACGACATCCCCTACTGTATGAAACACATCCATCCTACTATGCATCTATCCCTACTAGACCTCTACAACCGTATATAGATCGAGGGTAATTTCCCTCTCGGTGGAAAGGCCCATGTAATACCAATCCCCAAACCCGGCAAAGACCCCCTCGACCCCGCTAATTATAGACCAATCGTATTAACATGCTGCGCCTGCAAAATCTTTGAAAAAATGATCGCCGCGCGACTCTCCTTTCTCCTTGAAAGCAATGACTCCCTCCCGGCTACCCAATCTGGCTTTAGACAGTTTCGTTCAACTACAGACCCCCTTCTGCTCCTCAGCCGAGATATACAGAATGCCTTCAATAGGGGACAGTTTGTCCTATCCACTTCCTTCCAGAAGGCCTAAGTAGTATGATGGAATTTGGGGCGCTTTGAAATGTGCTCCTGGAGGGGCCCCTGGAGCCCTTCGTCTCCGTTATAATGGGGCCCCCTTTCTTAAGTTCCTCACCGTCCTTAATGAAGGGCATTTTAGGGTTTGTCCCTTGAGGGCCCCTTGCGGAGGCCCCTCTTCGAAAAAAATCCTACGGTTCCTTCATGGTCTTTCGAAACAAACAAACAAACGTTCGAGTAGGAAAAAGGCAGCGTTCCGTCGTGTTCGTGGCCCCGTTATTTTAGCTGCAGGTGGTGTAACATTCTCACTCATCAGACTGGTATTATATATATATATATATATACATATATATATATACACACTTTACAGGTAAAAACTAAATAAGCAGAGTAGCCTTATGACTACAGAGTTTGACACTCAATTTTGAACCTTATATCCTTAAACAATAGAAGTGAAAACTTAAAATAAATATTTGAAAAAGGGCTTAGCAAACCTATATGAGATGCTGTATGGGTCTCAAAACATATAATAACTTGTATTGTGTTCTCGGAGCCATTTTTACCGTTTACCTAAACGAGTACATTCATTTCTTCCTTCAGGTTAAATATAGATGTTAAAAAAACAAAAAAACAGACGAATAACAATCAATTTACTATTCAAATTCTGAATTAATATTTGTATTATATGAACTTAAATAAAAATATTAAATAAAATTAAAATAAACCACATTTTATTTTCAATTATAGTGGTAACTTTTGCCTTTGCTAATTAAAGTTCATTTATTCTACACCATTATGAAATGAAATGAAATGAAATGAAAAGGTTTATTGGCAGACCATAATCCATATGACAAATATTATTAAGCTACATTTTGCAGATAGACTGACATATAAGCGGTTAACCAGCATACCTATTATTTACCTCCAATTAGAATTTTTCGTGATTTTGTCAAAGCGGAATTGGAACAGTAACATCTATCATCACTTGTTTCACTTGTATAATATCTTTTTTTACTTTTCAGGGATATAGATAAAATATTTCATAATGAATAGAGCGTGTAAAAATGATCCCAATAGATTCTGCTACATATGTGGGACGGTTACCATGCCAAATAACCAGTCCCAAATCACTAAATTTGTGAAGACAATGTATAGAGCATACTTTGGAATTAAGCTAGGGGACCAGGACAAAAATTTCGCCCCTCATATGTGCTGCAAGACGTGCATTGAAAATTTGAGAAGATGGAGCAAAGGCAGAGCGAAATCTTTGCCTTTTGGAATTCCCATGATTTGGAGAGAAGGAAAGGATCACGTGACAGATTGCTATTTCTGCATGACAAACCTCCAAGGTGGGCTTATAAATTTATTTTTCTTAAATATTTTGAAATCCTCGTATGAAACTTGACATAATATTCACCATAATGTAATATTCACCATATATAGCATAATATTCACCATAATGGTAATCATACATTTACATATACATATTGTTATAGAAAATACATTTACACATACATATTGTTATACAAGTTACATTTACATATACAATGATTGTATATTTTCTTTCTTTTTCATTCATATTGTCCCCGAAGGGACAATATGAATGAAAAAGAAAGAAAATATACAGACTCCATCGACCTATTTCATATCTTACAGACCGCAGCCTTCCCTCACGAGCCGCCACTGTCTGAATGCTTCTTCTATTTCATATGCAAGTTTTATATCCATGTTTCTGTGTTTCTATTTTCAGGAGTTAACAAGAAGAATAAACACATTGTTGTATACCCTGACATTCCTTCTGCTATGAGACCTGTACCCCATGGTCCTGGAATTCCAATACCCGACCCACCTCAAACCCTGGACTTCGATGATTCTGATGATGAATCAATGACCAATGCCAATGACCAGTCCTAGTCGTATATACCTCAAAATACCGCTTCAAATGAGCCGAGGCCTCTCAACCAGGCCAAACTTAATGATCTTACCAGGGATTTAGGACTTTCCAAATTAGCTGCCGAGATCTTGGGCTCACGACTTCGAGAGGACAACTTGCTGGCTCCGGGAACAACATTCTCCTAGTATAGGAAACGAGAGGAAGAATTCCGCAAGTTTTTTGCAGTGCACGAAAATACCTCTTCCTTAGTGTACTGCTGCAATGTTGAGGGGCTAATCGAATCCTTGGGCCTGCCATATAACGCATCAGAATGGAGGCTATTTATAGACTCGTCTAAACGAAGTTTGAAAGCAGTACTTCTCAACATTGGGAATAGGGTTGCATCAGTCCCTGTAGCACATTCCGTACAACTTACTGAGAGCTACGATAACATGAAAATTTTACTGGATGCTCTCGTATACGACCAACATAATTGGAGGATCTGTGGAGATTTGAAGGTAATACTAATATCGTAAGTAAACTATTGCTATTGACTATGTTGTTTTTCCAAAGGTTATTTGAGAGCGTATAAGAACACTTAACTTCCCCACAGAAGTGATACAGTCCAATGCATAGATTTTTTTATCTGATAGAACAAATTCTCTAAATTCTTTAAATATTTTCATTTTTTTTCAGATTGTGGCATTTGTATTGGGAATGCAAGGGGATACACGAAATACCCATGTTTCCTCTGCAAATGGGATAGCCGAGCGGATGAGAAGCACTATGCACAGCGTGAATGGGCATCCAGAGAGAATTTTGAACCTGGGTCGCATAATGTCGTTTCAGTGCCCCTTGTACCACCAACAAAAATTTTGCTCCCACCACTTCATATTAAGCTGGGCTTGATGAAAAATTTCATCAAATCAATGAATAAGGAGGGTTCAGCATTCCGATATCTCGAGAGTAAATTTCCTCATATATCTGATGCTAAACTAAATGCTGGGGTTTTTGATGGTCCTCAAATTCGAACTTTGATCAAGGATACTCAGTTCGAAAACGCAACGACTCCAACTGAGAAGAATGCCTGGCAGGCATTCAAATCAGTTGTCACTGATTTTCTTGGCAAGCGTAGAAGTCCAGAATACGAGTCCGTTGTCGAAAACTTGATGGAAGCTTTCAAAGCTCATGGGTCGCGCATGTCCATAAAAATGCACTTTTTGTGGTCCCAGTTGGACTATTTTCCTGAAAATTGTGGGGATTATAGTGAGGAACAGGGTGAACGATTTCACCAAGATATCAAAATAATGGAAGAGAGGTACCAGGGAAACTGGGATATCAATATGCTGGCGGACTATTGCTGGTGTTTGAAGCGAGACGTGCCCGAAGAAAAACACAGACGGAAAGCCAAAAAAACTTCATTCCTTCCTCAATAAACTTTTTTCCATATTCATTGTATGAATAAAAGTATTTATTCACACAATGTTTTCATTTTTCACGAGTGTTCTTATATTACTCGTATCTATTTTTTATCTACAGCTAAAAAAATCAATAAATTTGGGGATAAAATTGGACTTATAATAAATGGCCAATAGAGAAAAAACCTGACCTGATTGAGGAAAACCAGTCATTTTCGAATTCAGCATGGTCGAATTATATAATATGAGTTGAAAAAACCCTCACAGCAGACAAAAAAAATTCATATGCATACCAGTGTTATCTGTACAATTTCATCTTTTAATAACATTCTTGATAACACATAAAATTCTTAAACAAGATTATTTAGAATCTGTATTTTCAAAAGTTTCTTTTATTAAAGTAACGTTGTTACAAACATTCGATATGTGCACCATCAGTGATTCGCAAAACATCCAATCGATAATCCAAATGTTGCCATTGACGCTGCAGCATATCCACATCAATTCGCTCAATAGCAGCTGTGATTCTTGCTTTTAAATCATCAATGTCTGTCACCCGCGTATTGTAAAGAAAAAACTTGTCAAAACTTGCTATCAGAAAAAACTTAATGAGTTTCTCTGTAAAATGGGACAACACTGGAATTTCTACACTTCATGGTTGACTTTTAATAACAGCCAAAAATTGTACAGATAATTCTCGGACACCCTGTATATATATATATATATATATATATATATATATATATTTCATAAGTTTACTGATTCAAAGTAGTTGCATAATTCTTTCATTAATTACAATAGTACGATAATCACAATTGGCAACTCAGTTCACAATCTTGCCAGATTTTCCGAACTAATTAATAATAAGTAATTTTAAACGTATGTAATTTTTTCTAGTGCCTTTTCTGTAACGAGAAATAGTTATGATTATTATTATTGTTACCAATTATTGGCTATAAATTACACAAGCCTGCGAATGAGAACTTTGTAAGAGTTGTTTTCTTACTAATGTAGAAATGAACAATGAATAATCCCTTCATTCATATAATTCTGATGTTCATTCGTATACTTCGTATATTTATATAAGCCTTACATTCTTATTCATTTCATTTTGGCACATCAAGTCCAAAATCGTATGACACGAATTTGGATAAAATTTTGATTTGCTTTCTATTTTATAATTGGTGAATTATTTGCTTGTAAACTACTTAAACATTTTTGTATAAAACCCAAAATCGTATAACGCTGACACAAGTTTGGATACATTTTTGATTTGCTTTCTATTTTATAATTGGTTAACTATTTCTGTTTACACAACTTAGTCATTTTCGTAGACAGCTTAATAATGTAATCTTGTTCATTTTCTGGATACATTCTCTCTTCGTTGTAAAAGATGAAGTCATGTCCTGCTTAACGTTTAATTTTTAATCTTAAGCCTTTAATTTTCGCCGTGTGCCTGTTTGTAATTGGTGATGGGAAGGCATATTTCATTTCCATTTTTAGTTAACTCGGCAGATCATGATAACATCAGATCTGTCAATATACGGTTTAAATAAAATACGGCTTCCTCCTGCTTAGCAGTTTACACATTGCTTCAGCAAAAATATTTGTTTTGTCTTTAAATGTTTTGTAAAGTAAATCAGCCTATTGAGAATAAAAAAAAAAAAAAAAAGATCAGCATTAAATAATAATGACGTCAGTAGGAAGTTTAGTATAAAAACCCATAAAATTTCTCCAATGTGCATTCTGACTAGACTGATCTAACTTAGAGGCTGAGCATTACCTGTAACATTTTAGCCGTAAATTACCGTAAGAAAAAGTCTTTATCTTTTCCTATGAGCCTTGCTCTCTTCAGAGAACTTAGTCTTAAATAGATAAAAATAATTTCCCGATACGTTATAAGAAGAATCGGGGAACCTTCAGAGAATTTAGTTAAGCCTCACAGAATCCTCCGATCCATTACAAGAAGAAATCGGAGAGTAGTATAGAAGAAACTACTGCGAGTAACATAATTTCCCGATACGTTATAAGAAAAATCGGGGAACCTTCAGATAATTTAGTTAGGCCTCACAGAATCCTCCGATCCATTACAAGAAGAAATCGGAGAGTAGTATAAGAGAAACTTCTGCGATTTCCTATACGGTATCAGATACTCCAGAGTAAGAAATCCGTTGCTGCCACCTAACCAGAACCCCCGTCAACTTCGAACCGACCAAGGTCATAGACGGAGGGGTTAACAACTGGCGACCCTGCATCAGGATTCTTCCAGTCTTCCAGACCCTGGAAATAGAACAACTGGCGACCTCTGCCTCAGGATTCTTCCATTCTTCCAGACCTTGGAAATAGAACAACTGGCGACGCCCATTCTTCTTCCAGGAACAAGTAGCCAGCAAGACACGTCTTCAGGACAAGTCTTCAAGAATTTCGCTGTAAGAATCTTGTTAAGTACAGATTTTTTTTTTAAAGTAATCTCTAAACATTTGAGAAGTCAGTATTATTAACAGTTAATAATGAGTATCAAACCAGAATTAACAAGAAACACAGCATTCACTACACCAGTGATACATTTCTTTTTATTGAAACCGAGTTATTTTCACTATTATGGTTAGTATAGAATAATTTTATTTTATGTATCAAACATAATATTACCGTACCTTCGCGTATATTCGAGTGAAATGTTGTTTACATTTTTTATTTTTGTTTACAATTTTTTCAAATTATTGAATTGAATTGACTTGCAATTATTGTGCATTATTTGTGTATTTCTTGGATAGAGAAAGAGATAGTTTATAATTTATAGATATACTTGATAACAGTTCAAGTCAGTCGGTTGCATCCAGAGGGACAACCGCCCCAGAGATTTATAGAGATACTTGATAGCAGTTCAAGTCAGTCGGTTGCATGCAGAGGGACAACCGCCGCAGAGATTTATAGAGATACTTGATAGCAGTTCAAGTCAGTCGGTTGCATCCAAAGGGACAACCGCTCCAGAGAATTATAGAGAGACTTGATAGCAGTTGAAGTTAGTTTCAAGTCAGTCAGTTCAAGTGAGTCAGTTTCAAGGCAGTCAATTTAATTCAACCTTCTTTTTTTGTTGTAAGAAGGAAATTGACAGATTTGTCTCTTTTTGCATGCAGTATATGCGTATATAAATATATAGGTGAAATATATATATTTATTGTTGTAACAAAAAACGGGTTTCTGCAAAGTATATGGTCAATTTATTATTTTTTTTAAATGGGTATGAAATTTTTTTTATTATTTGAATTGTCTCGCATTGTTATAACAGAAAACGGAATTTTGGATTGATTTTCATTTTTATAATGGACTCCTAAATTAATTTTACCTAACTTGTCGTGTGTATATATATATATATATATAGTTCGTGCGTCTGTTTGTTTGTTGACTCGTGAAAAGGATTTTTTTCTTTTTTCTCTCGCTCTTTCGCGTGAGTAAGCAAATTTTTTTTCATTCTTGGTTTTCATTGGTAAAGCGTTGATGTGCAAGGTTCCGTCTTTTCTTTTTTTTTGCAGTTACTGTGTTGGTATGCAAATAGTTTTGTCTGTTTTTTTGTGTGCTCTTTCGGTTTAAATTAAAATGAGTCCGTACAATTCGAGTAATATGTCGGTTTAAGTGTTTATTTAAACCGAAATAGATAATGTCACACTTAAATTTTTTCTTTTCATTTCTGTTGTATTTATGTTATTAGGGATGTCTTTGTTTTTCTTTGTTTCGCTTCGCCTTCCACATTTATAAGTCCATTTTTCTGTCCTTTGTCGTTTTTTTCGAAGAAAATGGACAGATATAATTATTTGACGAGTAATATCCCTAAGATTCCAATTTTTAAGGGAAGAGAATACGGTGAATTAGTACCCCCGTACGTGGACGAATGGTTTGACGCATTAGAGGGATATTATGTTCATTATAACGTTCACGATGATATCGCAAAGATTCGGATGGTTACGCACTTCTTAGACGATGAAGAGGTTTGCCCAAGGAACGTCTTGCACCCATTCTTGTTGGAAAGTTTTACTACGTGGAACGCTTTTCGGAATTATGCTACTCAAGTATTCCAACCGGTAGGCTACAGCAACGAAACAAATGCGACTACATTAAGGAAGATGGGATGGTCAGAAGCTTTCTGGACCCCGCCCGAAACCATCGATGACGCGGACGATAAAGTATGTTCGTATGTTTCGGAAACGCCTTCTTGGGCTCATGACATGGTGCTTTTTGACGAGAGCTCACAAATTTTCATGAAAACTTCTGTCAACAACCAAGCGGTTGTGGCTCTTGTTGACGACTGCTGTCAGGCGAATTACATTAAACAAGGCGTATACAAGAAGTTACTTAAGACGGCTACGGGAAATTTCGATTTGCGTTCTCACTTGACCTGCATTGATGATGGTTGGGAAGAATACAGTATCGGAGAAATCCTTCCTATTGAGTTTGATTCAGTCCCTTATCTGACCCCATTTGTGGTCATATCTGAAGGAGACTGGGATGGAGATTTAATCCTGGGGATAAATTTCTTTATTACGCACGATTTCTATGTGGCCGATAGAGAAGCAGACCTAATTCGACGAGAGAACCCACCTTTCGAGTATGTGTGTCACCCTTACTCTTCGCTCTTTTCGACTGAGGGTGAAAGAATTGTTTCAGAGAGCCCGAATGACATCCTGGAACCAGTTCAAAATAAAGAGGAACTGCTATTAGATGGGGAAGATTCTTCATCAATCGGCAATTGTTCCGTTCCAGTTTCGGCGAACGAGGAACTAGAAAGCCAACATACCTTTGGTAAGTTTGAGCACGAAGACTCGAATGTTTTCACAGTAGACCCCTGTGACTCCATCGAGAGCGAGTTACTCTCTTTGGTTACAGTTAGGAAGGAACTTGAAGTTCCCAGAGTTTCGGTTATTCCAAATAAATCTGAAGACGCATCTCCTTTGAGTTCCGGTTTGGTAATTTCGCTTGAATCCCTATTTAAAGAAGCTGACTTGATTCTGTTTTCAAAGGTAGAGGATTTTCCACCCAATTCTGAGACTAAGCCTACAGGTGCCGGGAGCGAACCTGAACCTACTCCGCCGTCGGAAGTTGTTCGTACGGAAAGGCAAACGCGGAATACATTTGTCCATCCAGTTAGTTTGTGTAGTGTGCACGATACGCTGGGTGTCCTCAGTACGACGAAGTGCCCTATGAAGAGGCTGTCTCAAACCCCACAACGGAATTGCTCTATGAAGAAACTATCCCAGACATCACGAGGGAAGTTCTCGATGAGGGGAATTTTCCGAGGGATTCCCCCTTCTGCAAATTTACATGAGGTCACGGAGAACTCGCCTATGTCCCTCGGACATGATGCAAGCTCGGCTTATGACCTCGAGTCTCATTGTCTTAATGAGGTTCAAATCTTGCTACGCGCCAACAACGCGTCTTTGACGAATTCGGAAGAGAATTGCCACTCTTCTCTTCCCACCAAAGGGAGTGATGCATCTTTGCATCGCTCTACAGGACAACGTTCATTCGATTCTGTACTTTCGTTTGGAAATCGAAATTTGGCAGTACGATTTCAGACACCTGCCAAAAGTCTTCTCTTTCTCCTACTAAACAGAAGACTTAGCTTCCTCCTGTTTCCCGTCCGATGAAACAGAATACTAATTTTTCTCCTGTCTCCTTGTTGGCCCTTCCTCAGGTCAAACCACGGGTCAAGAACCTCGGCATTGACCATAACCTTCCTTCTCCTCCTCTAAATGTTCCTTTCTACCACCATAAAATAGCTTCTGGAAATACTTATGTTCAGAATTCATCGGCTTTCTTCGTTCTTGTCATCTTAATCTGTTTCAAGTCCTTTCTTACCCTTCTCTATCCCTATTATCTCGCAGCCCGATAGGCCACCGCCCTTCAAGGCTATCTCCAAGATTGGCACCACTCGTTTAAACTCCTGCCTGTTCCTGAATATTCGATTGGTCACAATTTTCTGGGGCCATCTGCCACTTTGATTTTAGAAGCGGAACTTCCATCACTAAAGTCACTCGGGTAGCTCCAAAAGGACCGAATACACGAAACGAAGAACAGTAATCCTAACGTCGGTTTACCCCAATTACAAATTGTTTCTTTAACCGTACTTCCAATTCCAGAGCAATGTCCACACGTAAACCTTTCACTGCACAATACCTTGAAATTTTATACCTTCCACGCTATAGAGTTTAGTCAATTCCAAAGTTCTAAAAAAGTTCTCAAACGACCCATAGCCATTCAAAACCTTGCAGAAATCGTATCAATTTCACTTAAGTACTTTTCCAATAGTTCATTGAAGATTCATTTCTCTCAAATTTTGTTCTCATAAAGTTGATAAAAATCGCGTTTTATTTAAAAGTGTATGCACACGGTGAACTTAGACCAGTGTAAAAAGTGGACCTAGACAAATCAGACTCCAAGTGCTCAAGGACACACAAGTGACCGTTAACTATAAGTGTTCAGTAGTGCATAAGTATCGATTTTAGTGTAAAATTTAACTGATAAATGTAGTGGATGTAGTAGATGTATTTTATCTAACTTTCTTTTTTCCTTATGGAACATTACATGTTGTTTGAGAGGATATTCAAACTAACCCCCTAGTTCCAACTCTGGGAAGGGAACCATGTGGAGAAGGTTTTCCACAGGAAAATAAATTTTTTTAAAATTTAACAATATCATTGTTAGGCTAAATTAACGTATGAATCCTTTTATTCTGTTTGCATAAATTAAAGTATTAATCTTTGAATTTTTAATATTTTGTAACACCTCGATGCTCCAGTGGATCATCTGGCCTCTTAACCTTAACGACTCCAGTGTGCCAAATCTATAATCTTAAACCGAGATTCCTAAATTCTAAATGTTCTTTTCGGCTAATATAAACCACATAAAGGAGTTAAGTGTAGCACCAAAATTATATAAATTCCTTTGCTAATATCATTGTTAGACAACCTTTGCAACCTTAAGAATCTTTTGTAAACGTGGCACCATTGAAGTTTCTCCAGGGCAAAGTGCAAACACTTTGAGAGGGCAGTCGAAGCCTCACCCCTCTTGCGAGTGCGTGCCTCGCCCTTTGGGCAGCCGGTCCGGCTCAGGTCCTTGGTTCGTTAATAACTCTAAGCAAGTGTCGTGTTGAGGATTTGATTTTCTAATTACTGTGCATTGTAACTTAACCACTCCGACTTATGTTGTGTATATAAATCTATATTATAAAAAAAACCATTTGCTATCATCTAGTTAAAATTAGTTAGGATGTTATATTGTATTACTATCATTCTAGAGGGAAGAGCCCTGTAAAAATGAACAATGAATAATCCCTTCATTCATATAATTCTGATGTTCATTCGTACACTTCGTATATTTATATAAGCCTTATATTCTTATTCATATATTCATTTTGACATATCAAGTCCAAAATCGTATGACACGAGTTTGGATAAAATTTTGATTTGCTTTCTATTTTATAATTGGTGAATTATTTCCTTGTAAACTACTTAATCATTTTTGTATAAAACCCAAAATCGTATAACGCTGACACAAGTTTGGATACATTTTTGATTTGCTTTCTATTTTATAATTGGTTAACTATTTCTGTTTACACAACTTAGTCATTTTCGTAGACTTAGCTTAATAATGTAATCTTGTTCATTTTCTGTATACATTCTCTCTTCGTTGTAAAAGATGAAGTCATGTCCTGCTTAACGTTTAATTTTTAATCTTAAGCCTTTAATTTTCGCCATGTGCCTCTTTGTAATTGGTGATGGAAAGGCATATTTCAATTCCATTTTTAGTTAACTCGGCAGATCATGATAACATCAGATCTGTCAATATACGGTTTAAATAAAATACGGCTTTCTCCTGCTTAGCAGTTTACACATTGCTTCAGCAATAATATTTGTTTTGTCTTTAAATGTTTTGTAAAGTAAATCAGCCTATTGAGAATAATAAAAAAAAAAGAAGATCAGCATTAAATAATGACGTCAGTAGGAAGTTTAGTATAAAAACCCATAAAATTTCTCCAATGTGCATTCTGACTAGACTGATCTAACTTAGAGGCTGAGCATTACCTGTAACACTTTAGCCGTAAATTACCGTAAGAAAAAGTCTATCTTTTCCTATGAGCCTTGCTCTCTTCAGAGAACTTAGTCTTAAATAGATAAAAATAATTTCCCGATACGTTATAAGAAGAATCGGGGAACCTTCAGATAGTTTAGTTAGGCCTCACAGAATCCTCCGGTCCATTACAAGAAGAAATCGGAGAGTAGTATAAGAGAAACTTCTGCAATTTCCAATACGGTATCAGCTACTCCAGAGTAACAAATCCGTTGCTGCCACCTAACCAGAACCCCCGTCAACTTCGAACCGACCAAGGCCATAGACGGAGGGGTTAACAGTAATAACTGATTTTATATAATTCATTTACACTGATTTCGAATAAGGTGTCCATTTTTCTATCACGTAAGGATTTTCTGCAAACTGGAATGGAAAAAACAGCTAAATAAATAAATATTATTTATTTCAATTTACATTAGGTACCTATTTCGCTTTGTTATACTAATTACAAATGCAAACAACTTTAAAAAGAAAGAAGGTTAATAACATCAATTACATATCCATCTTTATTTGTCCTGAGTTTTCTTGTGAGATCTATGCCTTTTAATCTCGAATGTACGCGCTGTTCCTTTTCTTTTATGTAATAATTCTGGAGTATCCCGTTTCAGCATCCAGCAGTAAGCAGCCGTCATGCTGATGTACCACCTTCTATGATATATCAGTAGTTTTTAATCAAAATTTAATTGACTCAGTTTTAATGAAAATTACTTACATGTATAATATGAAATATGACATTTTGTGAAAATCTGTACGTGATGTCGAAAATTAATATTATTTTCGGAACCAGCGTGCAAAAATTACTATATAAGTGATAAAATATATCGAACAACAAAACCATCTACTAGCCATTATTATGTATTCATATTCAGAGATGGTATCTGTAAACACGTCTCCTTTTGTAGTGTTTCAGTTGTAAGAATTAAATTTAATAACGCTTTATTATGTAACATTGGAGGATATATTTTAAATATTTTTACTCAGAAATGAAAATCGGTGATTTATTCCTACTGCAGTTGATTTATTATTTTTGATGAATACCTAAATTAATATTCCTACAATTATAACACGAATTCCATTATACAATGAATTTAAAATAGAAGCATTTTTATAATGCAGAATATGTAGACGAAAACACGAAATACAATATGTCTATAAACATATGTTTATTTTAAAACGGTTGAAATGTGCAAGATTGAAATTTGATTAATGATTATAGGCAGTGGTGTAGTGCTAAATAAAGAAGTGAGGGAACGCATTTTGAAAGTGTTACTCAGATGCGGGGGGGACAATGGCGAGCGCGGCGAGCCCATACAGCTGGGGGTCCGGGGGCACTGTAAGCCCCCCGGGAAATCTTTTGAAATCTCACCAATTTCAGGGATATTTTGAGGTCATATGCACTGGATATTAGGATATATTCCAAGGTTGAAGATGCAGTATTTCCAGTGTCATTAGATATACGACATCCAGTACGATCAATAAAAATAGCTAACAACTGGAATGATTAACTAAAAAAAAGTTAACAACTGGTACGCCGTGGTGACTGTTTCACCAGATCTTTATAGGCTAGCATTGCCTCAGTCGAAGCTAAAAGAAATGAAGCAGTTAATGATTCTTTCTCATATTTCTTCTAGGGTGGGAATTAAAATTTCATGACGTTAGAGATTTGTAAGTTCGGATTTATTTGAAATAGTGAGGGAACGCCGTTCCGTCTACCAAAAAAAGTAAGGGAACGCCGTTCCCACAGCACTACACCACTGATTATAGGATCATCAGACTCATTTTAACAGTGTTACTCTAAATGTTGCAAAATCCATTTTCTCCACACGTCGGCAATACAGAAAATGGGGTTTTGTTTTAGTGAGGTGGGAGATTTCTAATTTAAATGTTTGTTTATGTTCATTCTATAAATTTAAAACATTACTTGTAAACAATTAGCTTCCCTGATTAATATTTCTTTTCATTAGTTTACTAATCCACATTTTCAGCATCTATAATACGTTAAAATATGTTTCAAAACGTCTGGAATATAAGTTGCTGGATATACTTATTTGTAAATTGAAGGAAGAGCCCCTAATTTTCATCGTTGCAAAGGTACATGGCTACAGATATAAAAATCATTCATTTTTCTCATTAACAAACTATGAAATCTGTTGCTAGTCTTTAGTCAAATTACATAGTGCAAGTACACAACGAATTGAAATTATGGCGAAATATGGAAACTATCTGTGTAATGCTACACAGAGAGATGAAGGTATTTAAGCCCAGACTCTAATCGAAAACTTCGTTCTCTAAGCGAACTCCACAACAGAAAGTTTGTTAACACTTCACGTCCTTTACCAGTTTGTGAGTATTTTTAAACTTTTAGCACGTTAAATGTTAAACGTTTTTTCAGGATAAGTTGTGAGGAACATTCACTCTAGATGTTCGATTCCTTTCTTGTGCATGAATAATATATATATATATAAAACTTTTTATGATTTTCATATTCTTTTCCTTGTAACTCTCTCTCTCTCTCTCTCTCTCTCTCTCTCTCTCTCTCTCTCTCTCTCTCTCTCTCTCTATATATATATATATATATATATATATATATATGAAACGACAATTAGCCTATATTTTGCGTATACATAACGCTGCGCTATTTCGACTTATGTTGTACAGGTGCTTATTTTACGGGGCTTTTTCTCTTATTACAGGTACTTGCTATTACGTTTGCTGCACAACACTAAGAAATATTGTATGCAATGCAAAGACAGTTTGGAAGAGGAGCCCAGAACAAGTCATTGTAAGTTTTAGTGTATATTTTTTTATATATATTTTTTATATACAGTATAGTGCATGTTTTTATATAATAACCTTTGATTAGCTTCCCCCCCGAATTGCTCATTCTGACAAAGGCCAAGCTTTTTACTCCACCTTATACCTACAGTTTAACGGAGAATCCGAACCACGCGCCACCAGCAGCCCAGCGTTTTAACCACTAGACCACCTAGGGTACCCATATAATATATATATATATATATATGTTTTATTTCTACACATCCTTTTTGTCATTCAGATAAATTCATTTACCATCTTTTCTCCTGATAAAGCTCAAAACCTATGCTCAAACCTGGTCACTATCACAATCCTCTGGGTCAGTGTTACTACAATATTTCTCAGAGAAATTGTACTGTCACCCCTCTTACCTTTAATTTATCAAATACCTTTTAAATTGAACAATCTGCCTATACATCTCTATACCGGAGAATCCACCTTCCGCATTCATATTCCTCTTCCCCTTTTAAAACCGACCGTATTTAGTTCAGATGTATAGTGTTTGACACAGAAACCTTTTCAGTTCTGTTAGACAGAAGATGTGGAGTGCTGGAACATCTATTTTTCCTGTCACTGCCCTCCTTAACTGAACTTTTTCCGTGGCTCATCTGCCCTGTGAGCAATCCAGCATGATCCCAAACACATGCACACACGTCTCACCCTACTAATCACTACATATACTGTACATGCGTCTTACACACTACATAATCTTTTTCAAGGTTAAAAAAGGCGGCAACTTCAAGAGCCTCGGAGTCCTCTGAGGAGGGGACCTTAATTGTTCCAACTTCCGGCCCCTAGGTGACGATACAGGGAACACAGACCAGGGTAGCGGGATTGGATCTGTTACCACCCATTCGAGATGTTCTTGTTCCTCAGCCTGATTCATAAACTTCTGCAACATTCGTGACCTTTTCTCAAATTTTCAATCTGTTGAGCACCAACTCTCCTCATCCAAACCCCATTCCTCACTGAAGCTCAGGTTCCTGCGGTGACTGGCAGGAACCCCTTTTCTGCACCCTTTTACTGTCTCTATACTCAGATTCACTCCAAAGGTGAACGCTGCGTATATATATGCAATGATCTAATTTGTTCTCGTGTTCCCGACTCCCGAATTCTATAACCTCTGGCTACGGCTTACATGCCAATCTCAAACTAAATACACCTGTGCTGTTTCCCTTTCTCCTAATTCTACTGACTATCTAAAACTCTTTAACTGCCTCACTTCCAAAGTGGAATACATTCTATTCCGCTCTCCATTGCTGAAATCTTCATTTTAGGAGATTTCAATGTTCAACAGCACCTTTGGCTTTCCTGAATGACCTAGAACAGATTGTACAGCATCCTACTCGTAACCCGATCGCCATGGAGATAGATCCAGCATTCTGGATTTATTTCTCACCACTCGGCACTCTTCTTACTCTGTGAAACTTTTCTCCGTTGGGCTCCTCCGATCACAAACTTATAACTGTTTCTTCTATCGCTCAAACCGGTCTTTGAATCCCACCAAGAGGGTGTGTCTTTGGCACTTTAGCGTCACTGATTGGGAGGCCTTTAGGCAGTACTTCTGTGATTTCCTATGGAACGATTACTGCTTACGTTGTCGCGGGCGTTCCGAGTGTGTTGAGAGCATCGCTGAGGTGATTCTCTCGGGGATGGATGCTTACATTCCATATTCTACTTCTCTACCAATACAAAAAGCCGTGGTTTAACATTACTTGTTCTAATGTTATCCGCAACAGAGAGGAGGCTTTCAGAAGGTACCGTCCCCATTCAACTCCTGACTCAACTTATATTTGTACCCGATTTCCTTCAAAATCCGTTCTTCGATATGTTTAAAATTCCTTCATCCTTCAAAAATGTCAAAACCTAACTAATTCTAATTCTTCGTGCTCTTCCAGGCATCTAGCTAAAAACCTCTTCAACAACTTTACCTCCTCTTCTTTCCCTCCTCTCTTCCGCCCCGACGCGACGGCTCAGCTGCCGGTTCTTCTGACAACGCTGAGCTCTTCGCTCAAACTTTCGCTTCCACCTCAACCATGGATGATTCCGGTACTGTTCCTCCATCTCCTCCTCCCTCTGACTTTATTATGTCTGAAATTAGAATCGTTTCCAAAAATGATCTTTCTGGCTTATCTGGGTCAGCTCTAGGATGGTATACGGTCCTGATAGTGTTCCTATTGTTCTTGTGCTTCAGTGCTAACATCTTGCCAGGCAAACTCTTACGTTTTTGTCTTTCATCTGGTACTTTACCTTCCTGCTAAAAGTTTGCTTTCATTCAACCTGTCCCAGGGAAGATTAGCCGCTCTAATCCCTTCAGCTATAGTTAAACTGCTTTGATTTCATGCCTTTCTAAAATTTGTTAATCTATCCTTAATAGGAAGAATCTTAAACACCTCTCTTCTCACAATCTTCTTTCAGATCGTCAGTATGGGCTCCCCAAGGTTACTTCTGCTGACGATCTTCTTGCATATCTCTCTGACTCATGGTCTTCCTCCTTTCAGGATTTCGGTGAAACTCTTGCTTTTGCGCAAGACATATCGAAAACTTTTGCTAGAGTGTGGTACAAATTTTAAATATCCAAAAGGCCCTCCTTAGGATTTTATCTTCTACCTGTGCCTTCACCTCTAATTCTCCTTCTAGCCGATCTATAGCTGCGGTTGTAGATGGCCTCTATTCTTCTTCTAAAGCTATCAACAGAGGCGTTCCTCAGGGACTCTGTTCTGTCAGCCAATCTTTTCCTTTTTTTATTAATGATCTTTAATTCGCCCTTCCTCTCCTATCCACTCCTTTGCCGATGATCCCACACTTAACTTTTCCACCCGCTCCCCAGAGCTTCCTTCTCAATAGTCGCACTATGATTCGTGGAGGACGACTATGGAACAACTGACCTCTAATCTTTATGTTATCTCTGATTGGGACAGTGAACACCTTGTAACTTTCATTGATTCAAAACTCGGTTCCTCCACCTGTCTACTCGTCACATTCTTCAATATGCCTATAACCTTGCCTTCAACAACATACAACTCAGTCCTTCCTCTTCTCTTAACATTCCCGGCGTTTCCTTTCGCGTGATCTTTCCTGTAAAGATCACATCTACCCTCTCTCCAAAGCAACTTCTAATAGGTTAGGTGCGGTGTACTGCATACGGAATTTCTTCGCCCTCGCTCAGTTGGTGCCTTTGTGCAAGGGCCTTATCCGTCTCTGTATGGAATACGCTTGGGGTGCGCTTTCGTGAGCAATCGGCATGGCTCCTCCTTCCTGCATAAAAACAAAACAATACAAAAAAGAGCATTTTTAAGCACTTACCGGCATGAATGTAATTCTTCCCACATATGGATTCATCATCTTCACACGTAAATACTTTATCAGCAAGGTGCTAGGGTTAATACCTTTGTTTAATTCCATAGGGTTTCTTATATTCTTCAAACTCTTGAAGAAGTTTTGATGTTTCTTGATAAAAAAAACTTCTTAACTAATCAGAATGTTTTGAAGGCACAATACATTTAGAAAACCATATACTCGTGTATATTATATATATATATATATATATATATATATATATATATATGAGATCATATACAGAATTTGAAAATGATGCAACTTTGTCATTAATGAGCCTACTGGCATTAATATCTCTACTAAGCATGAACATAGATTTGACAAACCTTGTGGAGCTACTTATAACACACGTTGATAGCTTTGTGAACTTGATTTTTCTAGAGAATCTAACTATTGTATAGCATGTTTTAAGAAACTCGTGTTCATCAATTTCCTCTTCTTTTTCAGGGCATCGTATAACGAACCCTTTAAAAGATCTCGAAATGCATTATATGCTCAAGTGGCGGTAAGTGGGATCGAAAGAATAACCAAGGAACCTTTGACTCTACTATTGAAGTAACCCCTCAAGCAACCAGCCAAGACCCCTACACTACCCCCTAGCCACGTTAAAAGATCTAGGCCTGCTAAAGACCAATCCCCGGTCACGTACGGTATGGAAGCTAAACAAACAAGGCTCAACGGCTCGTTCACCTCTGAGGACCAAGATTCATCGTCGACAAACTCATTATCGGGGGACCCTGAGGAACAATGTTCTGAAAACCTCCAACCTTGCACGTCATCTGCAACATTTCAACCCCTTTCAAATGCGACCGCTATCCATACAGAGAGAACGAGTTATCATTCATCCAACGATGTATCTCTTACCTTAATGCAAAATGTGAGTAATAATCCGTACTACACTGTCTAGAAGGCGCTACAACGTTAGAATTGATCCCCGAGTCGCGTATTCGAAGGTTTTCGAACAAGGACTCCCCAACGTAGTTCGATGTGTCATCGCATATGCTCTTCAGAACAATGATGATCGGGAGACCCGAGTAAGGTTGGCGTTTGGTCTTAATCCAAATAGCGAGGATAGCGATCAGTTCTGGATAGTAATACCTTACAGACACCTGGTGGCAGATGTTGACTACATCCTTTCACGTTTTGCGCAAGCTTCTCAAAGTGGTTCAAAGTTTAGCCTGGAGAATTTCACGGCTGAAATCGACCACGTATTCCGTGTTGTAGGGCATACGGCCGCACCTTATACACTTAACTTCAATTCTCCGGTTATTTACAGTCAGCATTTTGACACCGAGCGTGGCTGCAGATTTATGGCCGTAATTCTGGCTCATATATTTACCGTGCTAAATACGAAGTCCAGACAAATTTGGTTGCCGACGGCAATGGACCGTGCACGTAAACTGGCTTTAGATTGTAAACTTGATTTTAACTGTAATATGGGTCCTGAAGAGCTGACGAAGGTAGAAGAACAGATGAAAGTTAGGATTGCCGTGTTTGGCTGGATCAAGATGGTAGAACAACGTATGTATTTAAAAGCTGCGTGAGGGAACGTACAAAGCCTCTACTTGTTTTAGGGCTGGTGGGAGCCACTTATCTTCCTATTAGACGCATCAGAGATCTTTACGTAAACTATGATAAAAGTCGAAAATATGAGAGACATCACGATTTGTGTAAGAGTTGTCTCGAGTTTATGAATGATCTGTTGAAACATTGTAAGGATTGCCACATGGTTTGCGACCAGTGTAAGAGCCCCAGATGTGAAAGTCAGGTGGTTGAAACTGAGAAGCGCGACTGTAATGTACGTAAGCGCATGTTTTTCAATAACATCTGTTTTGATCACCATAAATCGAATGGCACGTACAGGAAAATGAGGATTTGTGAGTGTGGTATGTTTCACACGTTGAATGGTAGCGGCGAGTTCTGGCATAGTTGTGACGAAATTCACTGTTCTACATGTCATGAAAAACATAAGGCGGACGGAGTAAAGCATGTATGTTATATGAAAGATGCTAAGCCTAAAAATAAACCCTGTATAACCGTGTACTATGACATAGAAAAATATACGGCTGCTGAAACCAAAGAGGTTATCCCACATCTACTTGTAAGTCAGACTATCTGCGATGAGTGCATGGAGGTCGATTGTGATGAGTGTCACAAATGTGGTAAACGAACAAACATTTTTAAGGTGTCTGCAAGAGATTCCCCCATGAAACTCTTGGTGAACTATGTTGTCAAGCTCGCGGATCCGTTCAAAAAAATGACTATATTCTTGCCCACAACACGGCAAAATTTGACACACAATTCCTTTATAAGGAGCTGCTTGAGCGCGAATCATCAGAGATATTTACGGCTGATCCCCTGAAAAGAGGAAACAAACTTATACAGATGCAAATAAGAGGTAATGTACAGTTTAAAGACACCCTGCTGATCACACCTTGTAAATTAGTCAAGCTACCCAAGGTAATGGGTGTAGGCGTGGAAGTATCAAAAGGGTACTTCCCTTACACATTCCTCACTAACGATACTTTAAATTATGTCGGTCCACCATCCCCAAGCACTATTTTAACTATAAATGTATGAGTACAAGTGAACGTGAAGATTTTGACCGCTACCACAGCAGCTTTAATAACTCTAATCCTTACAATATAGCTGATGAATGTGAGCGCTATTGTGTGAATGATGTACGTGTACGTAGAGTATGCTTTCAAGCCTTTAGAAGTATGTACATAACCCGATTCAACTGTGATCCACTATAAGCCGCAACCACGATCGCCTCATTATGTTTAAGTGTATTCAAGAACAATTTCATGCGTTGGCCGTCATTCCTCGAAACGCTCCGCGCAGTTATGGGCATAAGGCTATTTACTGGCTTACACACATACAGCAACAGACCTGAGTATACATAAAACACGCTCGCAACACAGGGAAAGTTGCATTACGATCAATGGCCATGTTTTTTGGGTGGACGGCTTAAGTGAGGATCCAACCACTGGTGAGAAGACGGTGTACTCCTTTAACGGTTGCTGCTGGCATGGATGTCCACACCCTGAGTGTGCCGTCACAGGGGATCTCCATGGAGGATTCCCCGCCGACAGCCTCGCATGGACCCGTAACCGCGACCAGCTTATAAGTTCACAGTTCACGCACAAAGTTTTGTGAGAGCATGAATATGATGCCTGGATGGAAATCGATGAGCAGTATGGCGAAGAAATAAGGGCCATCAAACGTACAATGGTGGTGGAGCCCCTCAAATGCGGTGACAGCTTGTTTCGAGGACGTACAAACCCCTTCAAACTTTACTTTCCACCTACGGATGGAGTGAAGCTTCACTACTACGATTTCTGCTCATATCCTTACGTGATGAAGAACAATCCATACCCCGTAGGTACGCCTGAAAAACTAGTGGGCCCAGCCATGTCTACCATTGAGGAGTTCTCAGCTAACTTGAGTGAGCGGTACTTTGGACTCTCTTTCGTAGATGTCCTCCCCCCTCGCGATTTATGGATGCCGATCTTGCCTGTTGTTATGGACCACAAACTCATGTTACCTCTGTGTGTGAAGTGCGCAGAGGAGAATAATGGGTACTGTAATCACACGATCAACCAGAGGAAGATCAGAAGCGTATATACAAGCCCTGAATTGTCCCTAGACCTCCGTCACGGGTACAGAATACTGAAGATATATGAGGTGTGGAGGTTTGAGAAGCTCCCCAACCTTTTCACACCACATATAAATATTTTTTTGAAGGATAAAGTAGAAGCATCAGCATACCCACGAATAGTTGAGACCGAAAATGAGAAAACGGCGTATATTCAACGCACCGTGACCGTAAAGGGATACAACTTGACCGCACCCAAATTATGAAGAACCCAGGCAAGCACTTTAGCGCAAAGTTGTGCCTAAATAGTCTTTGGGACAAGTTTGCCCAGAATACAGACAAGGGGAATGTACATTTAATTCAAAGTTATAGCGAAATCTGGGATTATACAAACGCTAACGATAAAGAAGTTATGGAAATCATGAATGTAGGTAATATGTATATAAAAAGGTACAACCCAACCGGATTGGCTACAGATACATCACGTGTCACAAACATACCTTTAGCCAGTTTTACGACAGCCTACGCACGTATCAAGCTGTGGCATCTGTTGCATTCTCTCGAGCAACGGGTTCTGTACGTTGATACAGATAGTGTGATATTCAAGGAGAGGGCAGGTGAATATATGCCTCCTATTGGGGAATTCCTTGGAGAGTTGACTGATGAGATTAAGGATGAGTATGGAGACATCGCATACGGCGACTCTTTTGCCTCAACAGGTCCAAAAACTTACGGTGTACGCGTGAGGGTGGGGGATGATTACAAGCACATCGTGAAGGCTAAAGGCATCACGATTAACCATACCAACCGCCAGATCGTTAACTTTGAATCGCTCAAAGATCTAGTGAACTTAGAAGACGATGGTAATGACTGACCGCCCCACCTGATTGTGGGGACTCACAACTTCAGAGCACAAAAATTAGGGGGCGTGAAGGAACTTAGGGGGACGAAGGTTTGTCGTAACACCTACAGGAAACGGTACTAGATCCCTGGCAGCTACGACACCATACCCTTTGGATACTGTATCGACTAGGTGCATCCCTTGTAATGCTTAGCCGTATTTAAATTATGTATGTATCTGTTACACCTTTTTATTATATGTTCTTTGTACCACTGTTTTCCATGCACTTTTAACCATTTTCTGTGTATAATATTTGTACTGGTAATAAATTTCTTGTTTTGTATTAGATTGCTTTTCAGTCTAACAACCTTCATTATATTAGTTATAGGGAAATAAAAGCTGTATATGTACATACCAGTCATTAATAATGCAGGGTTTTTCCGCTGCTTATTAATGACGTAAACTTAGTCTCAGATTAACCCTTTCTGTGCCAGCGATTCCATATGGCACCATCAACAAAAAGTACGTGTATTTTCCTCAGATTAGCTAATATTATGGCATTTGAATACAACAATTAATTGTATAGCAACATCTGGTAGTATTTGAACATTGCCCTGAGCATTTAGAACCCCAAAAGAGATGCAGAAACTGTATGAAGGGCTACTCTCGTCTGTAATGCAGAAAGTGTGATGTACCATTACGTTTAGCAAACGACAAAACTGTTTTAATAGCTCGAAGCAGTATGGTCTACCCTTGTGTTTAGCAAACGACAAATATCGTTACGTGTTCCATTCAAAGTACCAAAGATATGTTAGTGTCTCTTATTACATGATAACATCAATGGAGCCATATAACTTATAGTGTAATTAATTATTTCTAAGCAAAGTTTCGCTTCCATACCTATTTTTAACATTTTTAATTGTTAAATTTTTTTTTTAGCTCAAAACAATAATTTGGGGCAGAAAGGGTTAATATTGCAGACACCATCATCGCTCTGTGCAATACATATCAATCAAATAAGTACCTACAGAGCCGAATAAACGCATAATGTTTTCCACATTCAGTAGTAATGACGATAAGACAGCTAATATTATTTTAAGACAATTTATATTCAAGGTTTTAATCTTCCTGCAAGCGTTTGAAGAAGTATACTGTACATTCGCTTAGTATGAAAAGTTAAAATATCTCTACATGAATAAGATGGCTGCTTATCTTCTCATAGTCAAATTTCAACTGAAGCCTATACATGTGCCGATTTGTCGCGTGTTGAAATCTTCTAGCTCATTACATTGACGTTATTTTACTGAGGTTATTGCACAAACGATGAGAATATGTAATATAACAATGGGTACAAAAAGGCTACAAACAACGGCAGTCAGGATGGCTCATACGAGAATGTTTGTTTAGGAAGCTCTGATAAAAGATATAAGAAAATTAAGAAGGTAAATGAAAGTTTTAAAGCATAGCATAGGAGAGAGTTTGGAAGGAAATAGAGAACTTTAAAGATAAAGCGAAAATTTAAGAGTAAAGAGGTCTGATTCAGAGTGAAAATTCGACAATACTTTTATGCGGTATAAATGTTTCTAGCAGGGATTTAAGACAAAGTAAGCAGCTGGTCTCTTTTAAAGGAGCCGATTGAATTACTTTGAAATACGATGGTGACATTCCACCCCACAAATTAACTATACGTCTGAATGACAAACGTTTAGTTTCATTAGAATTAAGATGCTTACCCGCTAATTTGAGAGCAATACTCTGAGTGCCCCTATATTTCTGCAGTCAAAATGTTTTTTAGGCATCGAGATTATCAAAATCTTTATTCGTTATATATATATATATATATATATATATATATATATATATATATATATATATATATATATACAGGGCGTCCCAAAAAAATGTATACACACTTTAACAGCTGATAGCTCAATTGATGTTTCTTTCTTTCCAAGTTAAACCCATTAGAATTAATAATGGCAGTCAGACTAAGCTTTGAACAAAGGAAATTCATTCTAAAATGTTACTGGAAGTGTGAAAACGCAGTTGAAGTGCAAAGACAGTTTAGGAGGGAGTTTCAAACAGATCCACCAACGCGACTTACCATCACTCGAATTAGAGATAAGTTTGAAGCCGATGGAACTGTTCAGAATGTCCACAAGAAGCGTTCCGGAAGACCACGGACATCGACAAGCCCCACAAAGCAAGAAAGAGTACTGGAAACGTATCACCAAAGTCCAAGAAAATCTGTGCGGCAAGCGAGTCGTGAGGTAGGAATTTCAGAATCGTCTGTCCAACGCATTTTGAAGCGCTGTCAATGGAAAAGTTACATTCCAAGATTAGTCCATGCTATTAATGAAGATGATCCGGACCGAAGAGTGGAGTATTGCGAGTGGTACTTGGCACGATGTGGATGTGGATTGGACGAAGGGGTTTCGTAGAATACCCTCCGCGTTCACCAGACCTCACACCACTAGACTTTTTTATGGGGATACTTAAAAGACAAAGTCTACGCTATAAAACCTGCAACAGTCGCTGAATTGAGAGCAGCCATTGAACGAGAATGCACACAAATACCAAACGAAATGTTTCGTGATGTTTGCGATTCCATTGCTTCGCGTTATCAGCAGTGCCTGGACCAGAACGGACGTCAGTTTGAAAACAGGCGTTGACAAAAACAATTAAATAATGTCTGTAGATTCTATTACATTTTGAAAATGAAATGTATTTTAATAAACACTGCCTTTATAATTATTTAAAGTGTGTATACATTTTTTTGGGACGCCCTATATATATATATATATAATATTTAGGAGAAATCCAATGACAAGGAGAAATGTAAATGCCATGAAAAGTCTTCTTTAATGCGCAACGTTTCGAGCAATACGCTCATCTTCAGGCTGTTTAATAACAATGTGAAATTAAAATCAATATTGAATGAAAAACAAAACAGAAAATTTCTATAAACTATTCATACAGACAAATTTTAAAAGACTGAGAAAAGAGGGTTAAATTCTAAGTTATACAGATTTACATATAAAAATTAAGAAGCTATTTTTAAATACATATAGTAAATGTGAAATTAATACACTGGAAAAATTAACAATAGTACACTGGAATAATGAAACTAACTAACCTTTCACTGCAGTTTCCGAGGCTAACTAATTTGAGCAGAGGCAAGACGGGAAAAACAAGAGATGGCGAGGGCGATTGGGGAAGGGGGGATTATAAGGAATTGGGGAAGGAGGAGGGATCATAGCAAATTGAGGGGGACGGCAGATGAGTCAACATTTAGACGGGGGGACAATGTTTTAATGAAAAGCGATTCCAAAATTCTTAGTGAGTTGGGACAAGTATTACAACCAAGAATTTTAAAATTGTCTAAAGTGACATCAGTTTTACATTTTCACTGGTTTGGGCATGAATTTTTTTAGTTTTACTGATTTCAACTATAAGATGTCTTGTATTAAAACTCTCCTGTTCAGAGGATATAATTTGACCTCTAGTTTTACCTTACTTAATGATGAATTTAATAATCTAAGATCATACTTTACTAATAATAGTTTTCCTGTTCAATATGTAGACAAACTAATTAGATCCTTCTTAAATAATGTTTATAGCCCTCAACTTCCATGTATTACAGTGCCGAAGGATATAAAATATTTCTTGGTACCTGAAATGGGTCCTTTGAATAAGGAATTTAAGCTTAAATTTACAAAATTGTTAAGGAAATTTTTTTATCATACTGATTTCCGCATCATATTTATTAATAAAACGTCTTTAGGTAGCTTTTCTCAGCGAAGGATCGAACCCCTGACTCGTTGCGTAGCGGTGTTGTATATTTATTTACCTGCCCTAGGTGTCTCCTTGGGAATTACATTGGCAGCACTGTTCGCTCTCTCAGGGCTAGATTTTATTCGCATATGGGAATAAGTGGCCGAACAGGTAAAATTTTAAAAACTAAAGAAGTTTCGAGTATTCGCGAACACAGCATAAAATGTAAAACTGATGTCACTTTAGACAATTTTAAAATTCTTGGTTGTAATACTTGTCCCAACTCACTAAGAATTTTGGAATCGCTTTTCATTAAAACATTGTCCCCAGTCTAAATGTTGACTCATCTGCCGTCCCCCTCAATTTGCTATGATCCCTCCTCCTTCCCCAATTCCTTATAATCCCCCCTTCCCCAATCGCCCTCGCCATCTCTTGTTTTTCCCGTCTTGCCTCTGCTCAAATTAGTTAGCCTCGGAAACTGCAGTGAAAGGTTAGTTAGTTTCATTATTCCAGTGTACTATTGTTAATTTTTCCAGTGTATTAATTTCACATTTACTATATGTATTTAAAAATAGCTTCTTAATTTTTATATGTAAATCTGTATAACTTAGAATTTAACCCTCTTTTCTCAGTCTTTTAAAATTTGTCTGTATGAATAGTTTATAGAAATTTTCTGTTTTGTTTTTCATTCAATATTGATTTTAATTTCACATTGTTATTAAACAGCCTGAAGATGAGCGTATTGCTCGAAACGTTGCGCATTAAAGAAGACTTTTCATGGCATTTACATTTCTCCTTGTCATTGGATTTCTCCTAAATATTAAATTGAAGCTCTGTAGAAGCAACCCGCATGATTATATATATATATATATATACAGGGTGGGCCGTAAGTTTCCATACATAGGAAAATTTGGATCAGCAGTTTCCGGATGCTTGGATTGGTCGGCGTGGTCCTGTGGAGTGGCCCCAGATCCCCAGATCTCACCCCCCTTGATTTCTATCTTTGGGGGCACTTGAAGGCCATGGTGTATCAGGAAAAGATACGAGACATAAATCATCTAAAGGAACGTATCACCAACGCCATTACAAGCATAACGTCAACTGTGCTAATGCGTGTTCATCAACAGTGGGGAACACGTATTGAAATGTGTTTTCAAAACAATGGCAACCATGTAGAGCATATTATATAAATAAAAATGGTTGTCCATAAAAAATGTTTATTTTTCCTATGTATGGAAACTTACGGCCCACCCTGTATATATATATATATATATGAATAGAAACGACATAAGTATTAAGGAACGTTTCTGCACACGAGGAGGAGAGATAACGAAATAATGAAAATGAGGCGAACCGCCTGGGAAACGAACCCAGGGCCTTCCAATTGCCGGTCGGACGCTCTACCGGCAATTGGAAGGCCCTGGGTTCGGTTCCCAGGCGGTTCGCCTCATTTTTCATTATTTCGTTATCTCTCCTCCTCGTGTGCAGAAACGTTCCTTAATACTTATGTCGTTTCTATTCATTTATATACTGCGCGGTCATTGCAGTTATTTGCATATATATATATATACACTAACTTTGCAAACACTAAGTGGTTCATAGGTGAATTAATGCTGTAAACAGTTTTTTAAATATGAACTGTAGATGATGTGAAAACCTAGTGATGATACAGTCCTAGATTAGCTTAAGGGGTGTATTTATAGTATTAGGGGGGTGCTTCGTCAGGACAGCTAATCTTTTACGCGTGTTGTCGTTCATCGTTCTCTATGTTTTCCCCCGTTATTGCGTATTTCTCTGTGATAAACGATCTACATATTTGTCGTGGATAAAACATGGTGGTAGGACGCCTCAGTAAATATGTTAATAAGCGTACCGGAACACGCCGGAATGCTGCCTTTTTCCTATTCGAATGTTTGTTTGTTTGTTTCGAAAGACCATCAAGGAACCCTAGGAGGAATTTTTTTTCCGAGGAGGGGGCCCCGCAAGGGGCCCTCAAGGGACAAACTCGCAAATGCCCTTCATTAAGGACGGTGAGGCCACATAAATGGGCCAGGAACTTAAGAAAGGGGGCCCTCTTATAACGGAGGCGAAGGGCTCCAGGGGCAAGTTTCAAAGCGCCCCAAATTCCTCTCCCCAAATGCCATCATACTACTGGCCTCAGTGGCGGTTCCTCATATGGGCAATATGGGCAGCCGCACAGGGCGGCATTTGTGGAGGGGCGGCATGAGCGCCTGCAAAAAAAATAAAAATAAGAATAAATAAATAAAGAAATAAATAAAAATAGTTTATTTATGGCAGTTGTGCAATTTAATTTGTATTTTTCCTGTTCATAGTATCATAATTACATTCTCTTAAGTGAGTTATTCTATTTACGTGATGAAGGATTTGTAAAATTCAGAAATTTGAGTCTTTGTTTTGGTTCTGAAGTTCCAACAATTAGTCCAATAAAAAGTTATTTTGTGAAAGAGTTATGTCTGTCCTTTATTTTGGGGGGATTCGAATGTGTGTGTGTTGGCGAACAGGGGGGGGGGGGCGCTGAAGGTGAGGTTCGCCCAGGGCGTCATGTAAGCTAGGACCGCCACTGACTGGCCTACGAAACTACCGATCGACGTATAATTCTCAGTAGCAAAATCCCTTCCACCCACCGTCCCTCCCTCCATCTACGCAGACGACCTTGCGATATCGTTCGCGGGGCGGGAACTGCCCGTCGTCCAACGACAAATTCAGCTCGCCATCCATCGGGTGGAGAGGTGGGCGACATCAGTTGGTTTCCCTATGTCCACCTCTAAAACCAAAAGCATGGTCTTCAATAGAAGAAGATCCACAGCCACTCCTGCCCCCTCTGTCACGCTATACGGCGAACCCCTCGAAGTGGTGCCCACCGCGCGGTTCCTGGGCATGACCTTTGACCGACGGCTCAACTGGGTTCCCCACCTCAGGCACCTGAAATACACACTCCAGCGTCCCCTCGCTCTCCTAGACCACCTTTCTCACACTACGTGGGGCGGTGACCGACGCTCCCTCCTCCGTCTTTACACTTCCATGGTCCAGTCAAAGCTGGACTATGGAAGTGTTGTATACAGATCTGCCTCCAGCACTTCCCTCCGAATCTTGGACCCGATACTTAATAGGGGCCTCCGCCTCTCCACCGGTGCCTTCCGCTCCTCCCCAACTTTCAGCCTCCAAGCAGAATGTAACTACCTCCCTCTCACCCACCGACGGGGTCTGCTCCTCATGAGGACCTTACTTCGCGCGCAGAGGCTACCCTCGTCACTTCTGTGCGCGGCAATTTCAGAACCTCCACCTCAGGGACAGAGCTGGCATTTCACTGAAGCGGTCCGCTCTTTCCTGGACTTTTCCAACATGCCCCCCCCTCAGTCACCCCCATCTCATATCATATCTATTCTCCCTGGCTCCTCACCCCTATCAAGTTTTCCAGGGACTTACTGTATGTGCCGTGCCAAAAGCTACCATGACCGCTACAGTATATAAGTCACTCTTCCAGGAACCCGTAGCCCGACACCTGAACACTATCTCCATCTATACGGATGGTTCCCGCTCAGAGGTTGATACGGCTGCCTCAGCAGTAATACTGACCCAACCGCTCTCTAGAGCCGTCCCCCTTCCCCGTGAGGCCTCTATCTTTTCAGCAGAATTCTTCGCTATTCTGGAAGCCCTCGACATCATAAGCGCCACTCCTCCAACTCCTATGTCATCTACTCAGATTCTCAAAGCGCACTGCTCTCCCTTGAAAAATTTAACCCCCCTCACCCACTCGTCAGCACGATCCAACAAACCTTCCACTCCTTAACGGCATCCCAACACAAGACAGTCGCTTTCTGCTGGGTCCCGGCACATGTCGGTATCTGGGATAATGAGGAGGCGGACTGTAAGGCGAAATCCACTTGCTCATTGCCAGTCTCCACCTGGCCCCTCCCTTTCACTGATTTCTTCCCGACTCTCCGCTCCCACTTCCGTTCCATCTGGCAACGGGAATGGGACCAGGCCACAAACAACAAAGTCCATCGGATAAAAACCACAACTTGGATATTGGGCTTCCTCGTTCCATAGGTCGCGTCATAAAGAAGTAATTCTAGCCCGTCTCCGCCTAGGACACACACGAAGCACATACGGTCACCTTATGGCTAAATTGCCAGCCCCGCTGTGCATCACCTGCCATCCCCCTGTCACCGTCATCCACCTCCTGGTCGAATGCCCGAATATGTCTGACCTCCGCCACAGCTGTTTACCCTACCTGTCCCGCATTAGCACGTCCGAACGTCTCCAGTCCATACTCGCCGAAGGCCCCCACTTTTCGACGGAAGCGATTTTCGCGTACCTCACCCACTCTCAACTACTACACCGCATTTAAATCCATACTACCCCTCCCACATATTCAATAACTGAACCTTCTCGCCTCTCAAGTCCAATACTTCCATCCCAGCGAGCGACACCACCCATCCTCTGTCTCGCCGAGATCTGTACCACTCTACGTACGAATCAGCGGTTAAGCTAAAAAAAAAAAAAAAAAAAAAAACCTTCCGCTCATTAGAAACCGTTTTTCCTGCTTTATTTTTCCAAACAAGATAATATTATTACTAATAATAATAATAATAAAGTAATCATACAGCGTATTCTTGTCAGGGCACTGTAAAATATGTCTCCTCAAATTCCCAATAAAATTGTTGAACCTTTTTGCCCGTTATGTCACAAGGAATTGTTGTGCCATCCGCTGTCCCTTTTGTTTTTACTTCTTCTAACGAGTCACGACGTATTTTTGTTGTGATATCTCGGGATTTTATTCTGAGGTTTAGTTGTTTATAACTCTCTTAGGACTCTGTCCCCGATTTCCCTCCCGCCCCCTTCATTCTTTTTTCTTCTTTAAGATTTTAAGACGCGAGTCACGTACAAAGTTTAATTAGTCATTACAGAAGAAAATTGAAGAAGTTACATTGCTTTGCATTTTGATGGTAAATACGACAAATTACTTAATTTACGAAGTTGTGATCATTTTATACAGGGTGTTCGAAAAGTCCAGTCACCCCCTACAAAATGTGCATATTGTAATACCAATTTTATTTTTGCGTGATTAATTGTATTTATATGTGGTACGTGTAATTTAAGAAACAAGTTACTAGCAACAATTTCTTTAATTACAGTAAATACAGTTACTAATTACAGTTACTAATCAAGAATATCTGTGCGTGCACCATCATTTTCGTGACGGGCGGTATGGTTTCATGCCGAGATATTTTGTCATGTGATCTCTCAATGTGGACATGGGGACTGCAAGTTCTTGTGATCGTTTCCGAAGTGATTTTTTTCGGTGAACGAGCCACCGATGCAATCACACCTTCACATTGTTCTGCTCGCGTTGTTGGTCTTCCCGAGCGTGGTCTGTCCTTGATGGAGCCAGTTTCAAACAGCTTTTTCTTTCAGCGTAATACCGTCTTGTTTGGTAGTGCAGCCTTATTGAAACTTGTGTTGAAATCATTCGGATATCATACATCGTTTTGCCAGTATGTGACCTTTCATGAGCCCATGTGCTCATCACTATCCTTTCCTCCAGAGTGTAAGTGGACTGGTCTGCCATCGTTCACACAACTCTAATACCTGGAAAAGAAAAAAATGTCAATGAATCACATATAAATTCAATTAATCACACAAAAATAAAATTGGTATTACAATATGTACATTTTGTAGGGGGTGACGGGACTTTTCGAGCACCCTGTAGATACACCAAACAGCAGATCGATGCCCACATCTCTTCACTTAACCTGCAAAAAGTAATTTTTTGGAGTAAAGGGAGTAAACTAACTCAAACATTATTCATGAGAATGGATCTTTTCGGTTTGACGGCCTGTAATATTTTTTAACATTACTTGTTTTTTATTGTTCAGTCTTAGGGTTGCCAGATTTTTCAAATGCCCATGCGGGACAAAAAAATTTCTGAGGTTTTTTTTAAGACCAAATTTTTTTTCGAATTGAAACTAGATTGCTTCAACCGTTACAACAAACAAAATTAGAAAAATTTTATTACAATAATATTTAACAATTAAACATCGTGAATAAATTGAAATTATTATACATAATATTGAAATTCTAAATCAATTCATCCCTAAAAAATTTGCTTGAAAAATATTTTTTGCGGGACATTTTGAATGCGGGATTTTGACGCGGGATTTTTGGATCAAATGCGGGACTGTCCCATAAAATACGGGACGTCTGGCAACCCTATCAGTCTTAATCGAGGATTTAAAAAATAACATTCATGTTTTAGAGGAACAAATAGTGAGGCAGTTATACATTTTAGTTTAGAGAATATCATATACGCTTTAAGATTCCAAAATCCATGAAAGTTTTAGGTCAACTGTACGCTCATGACAATTGATTAGGTTAAGTCATGATATTTTCGTTTGTTTTGACAGTAAACTAACGAAAATATCATGACAACCTAACCAATCGTCGTCAAGGGCGTACAGTTGACCTAACCGGGCATTCTGTTAACCTAACTGGGCATTCAGTTAACCTAACCAGTTGGTAGAGTCTAGAATTTGACGTTCCCGTAGCCATGACTCGTTTTTTTCCGCCGGCGTCAAACCAAAACGATCCCAATACGGTTTAAAAATATATATTTTAAATTTGTTAAATGCATATAACTACCTCACTACTTGTTTCTGTAAAACTTGAATGTTATTTTTGAAATCCTCGATTAAAACTGGACAATAAAAAACAAGTAATGTTAAAAAATATTACAGGCCGTCAAACCGAAAAGATCCTGAGAAATACAGGGTGTCTCAAAAGTCACTATCTATTTTGAAAAATAATGGGAATTACGAAAAACTGGTTTAAGACATGAAAAATATATTTATTTCAAAGTAAGTGCCACAAAGAATTAGTGCTATTTATTTATCAGTTTCCACATGGCGACCATCAGTGTCTCTACAGAGCTCAAAGCGATAAGTTGTTTCCCGGAACACACTTTCCAGCATTTGAGGTGTTATTTTCTGAACTGCATCGGTAATACGATTTCGAAGTTCGGCTACATCACTAATTCTTCTACCAGTGTACACCTTAGACTTAATGAAACCCCAGGCGAAAAAATCTAATGGTGTTAAATCGGGTGAACGTGCTGCCCATGGTTGTGTTCCTCCACGACCAATCCAGCGACCGGGGAAGCGTCTGTCAAGATAATCACGTACAATTATTGCATAATGGCACGGTGCTCCATCCTGCTGAAAAACTACTGTGTCAAGAATGCCATCTGTAAGAAATTGAGGTCCGAGGAATTGTTCAAGCATGTCAAGATAATAAACCAATTAACTTTTTTTAAATACACAAATTTGCACCAGAAGTACATATCTTTATGCCAGCATAGCATTTTTTTAAAAAACATCTAATGTCACCGAAATAGATAGTGACTTTTGAGACACCCTGTATACTTAATTATTAAAGTACCATATATGAGTACCATATTTCCCCGGCGTATAACGCACACTTTTTTTTCCGCTAAAATACTCCAAAAATCACCCTGCGTTAAAATTAACTCGTTAAAATTGTACATATGAAGTGAGGTAGGAGGTATATTGTTTCCTAAATTTTTATTTTCCTAAATTTTCTCTTCAAAATTAGGGTGCGCGTTATACGCCAGGAAATACGATATATGATATGGAATGCTTTAACGAGGCTTACCTTTACCGATTAGGTGTTCGTAGTTCTTTCATTTTCATTATAATCGCATATAATACTTTTCATTATCAGATGTTTGGCGAATGTAGATATTTTTATGCGAGGTTAAACCTGCAGATACGTGAATTTGAAGTACCAATTTCTTTTGACAACTAGGCAAACCAATGCTATTTCTATTAATATATCAGAGGAATGTCCATTTGAAAGGTGTAGTTCACAACAGCAGTGTGTTATTGTTCTGTCCAACGGTTCATCATAAATCTTGAAATACCCATTTGTACTTTTCCTTATAAATCTTAAATTATACCCCGACAACATAGAAAAAGGATAAATTTGTTAATCACAATCGTTCAAGTGTTAATGAATGATAAAATCGTTTCACTACTTTTGGAACACCTTGTGTTAATATAAATTTAAAACTTAGATATTTTCTCAGTTGAGACGAAAAAATTCCCATGTTCAGTTAGTTATCTACGCATGAGTTGACAGTTTGTTTAATTTTTGTTTTTACTAATTTATTATTATAGACTAGCCGAAAACCCGCCCTTCGTGCGGGTAGCAAAAATATCCCAGCCGACGACGGTCGAATATTTTCGAAGACTGTTATTAGTTAGGTTAATTGAATGCCCGGTTAGGTTAATTGTACGCCCTTGACGATTGGTTAGGTTAAGTCGTGATATTTTGGTTAAAGCTAACGAAAATATCACGACTTAACCTAACCAATCGTCAATGGCGTACAGTATAAAGAATCTTCTTCTCTTTTCGAGCGTGACCGACTGACAGACATTCCTGGGTGTTTATATTAATAATTATAGTATCCATTTTTTTTATTCGAATTGAAAAATAAATTATCTGTACATATTATGGATACAGAAAAATGACAAATCAGAGTAGATGGATACATATAAAAGAAATTTGTTGAAACTAATCTACAGTATATATAAGCGATTTCACGCATAAAGTAGGACGTCGTAGGAGTTCCTGCCCCGAGAATTTTTTTGTATTGTACTACTACTACTACTACGTTTCGATCAGCACCGATGATCATGTATTAATCCTCGGAATTATGGAAGGGATATACTTCAAATCCCTTTGACTGACAGTATCACTTCCTCTAGAAAAAAACTGTGTTCGGTGTTCAGCTAAAGGTTCATCAGATAACGTGATCATGAGCTAGGACATCTAACACAACAGATGACAGCGCTAACAATCGTACGCGTTGTGACGTCCTTAGGAATGTCATAGCCAGTGATTTTGAAGCAGAGATGTCACAAATTGGTTTGTTGGGACAGTGCTTAGACTACGCATTTTTTACACTTTGTCGTAAGAAATGTGTCACTGAAACTGGTCACAGACCAATTTCAATGAGTCATTTTTTGTTGATGTGAATTATTTTATTTTATTCTAATTTAACCGTTATTTGAACTTCTGAATTACATGTGCAGCGCATGGCGGGTTACGAGACTGTGGGTTTTAGTAATGGAACGTTCCTGTCGGAGAGGGAACACGCCGACCGCAACTATGCCCTCGGCTACTACATGAGAGAGAATAATTGCTTTCCAGAGAAGTGCGACCTCATGGCTTCTCTCGACCTCTACTTCCAAGTAAGTTCAGTGCCGTAATGGCGTTTAAAGTCGATCGTGATGAATGACAGTTAACCCTTTAACCCTTTAAATTTACCCCAGCTCCGCTTTGATTTACTGGCGTAAATTTACCTCGAAAGATGTTAAAGGGTTAATATGGATGTCGTTTAGTATAATTTAATATTTGTACGACATAGTACTAAACTTAGTTCTTTCTGCGCAACACGCGTAAGCAATTACCTTCGGAACTGCGTAAGGTTTGAGCGGCGTTTCATCATTTATGACCAGGAATGATAAGGTTTATAAGGAGAAATGTGTGCCATTATAACAGTATTATTACTCTTCAGTTTTTGTAAGCAATAAAGAACTGTCAAGATTCTTAACATTTTTATATTCATTTATGTATACTCCATATTATTAAACGCCTAAAATTGTTTGCACATTTCAACCCACTAAAACCAATTCATGTTTTTCAGAATTGAAAAATAAATTAAATTTAGTAATTAAAATGTTCTCTTATTTTATGTTGCTTTGAAAAATACATACTGTATATTAATAATATAAATTACTTTAGAAATTACATGAACAAAATTGTATGCGTGAATTATATATACGAGATATCTTCCCTTTGGCAAGACAAATTAACCCTACTTCAGCTGAAACAAAGCTCCATTTATCATTAGTTGACTCACCAAAATCAAAGCGGATTTCACTTCTAAAATCAAGCAATCTAAGCAGCTTTCAAACCCAACTTCATCTAAATCGAACGAAATCAATTATTTGGAATGAATTTTAACTGGGAATTGTCAAATAAATAATTATATAATTTGCTTAAAAACAGTACCAAATAATCTTCAGTCAATCCCTCCCTCAATTTCACTGTATTTGCCTAAGCGTATCCGAAGATAAGCAACTCTGTATATGTATATAAGAACAGTACTCCTTCCACTGAATTGCCTCCCTCGTATCTCATCCATTCTTTATCTTAGACAAACTCACCACTTCAGCATGTAGTTTCTTTGTACAGACTGAGTGGTCTATACCTTCACGTACATCCTCGCTGGAACTTGTGCGCTTCAAAATATGTTGGTGAAACTGTTCGAATTTTGTTCGCAGGATTATCCGAACATAAGTATTGTGTTATTAAAAACAACAAACTAAAACTTTTGTATTCAGGCACATGAGCCATTCTGTTACGCCATCAACTGAAATGCAGCTCCATCGTCCATCAGGCCCCAAACCATACTCTCATCGAATTGCTGAATCTGCATTAAGTAGATGTCCTCTCAGCTTTAACCATTCTGCGGGTTCTGTCCACTCGGTAGCATTTTTAAAAACTGTCACAATTAGCTCCTACAAAACTACAGAACGGCCGAGAAGCTCGTGTCCCCACGATGTGGTTGAATGTGTCCCGAGGATCACCCTTAATCCGAGCATGAACGAGGTAAATGGCCAACTCAACCCGACCGAGGAGCCAGCAGGCGGAAGCGAACCAGAGCATCAACGCTCAGAGTGCACCACCGTAACCACTGAGTTACCGGGCGCCTTCTGTACAGAACAACCTATCATAAAAAGTACTTTATAACTTGCGTGACTTATTATTATTATTATAAAGTAAGTAAGGAAGTATTATTATTATTATTATTATTGGTTTATCAGTGCCAAGTAATAATACCCTTCCTTTCCTCTTCTACCCCCTTCTGATCACTCCTTTTCTGCCCCGCTATGGGTATGCCTCGACCATGTCCCGTGACCTTCATTTGTTCGCACCTAAATATGGTCATAGTTAGCGTGGACTGAAACCTGGGGCTTAGTAACTCTGTCCTTTTTGTATGATTCGCCGTTTGTCTCCTGCAGATTATAGACTTTATATAGACGTAGATACTTATTTTTGTAGGTAAATTTAGCGATCATGGTAAATTGACATTTACGCTGAGAATAAAAATAAACAAAGGAGAAATGAAGAACGAGTTGTAGGGATAATAGACACGCAAATATTTGACGTAATACGATACTTACCTTCGTAATAGAAACCTCGTAATACATTCTTTTTGCAGGATTAAACGTGAACTTTGCGCTCAAGATTGAGAAACAATGGTTTAGAGATATTATGGTAGAAGGTACAACATTCGATCGAAGTTACGTTCATTCTTTCCCTCTTTTTCTTCCTTGTGTCGTCAGTTTGTGTTCCTCGACGGTGTGAACCGTGAATATGAAAACGTATTATATATATATACAGGGTGTCCCATAAGTCCGGCATCATAGGAAAAATTCATATTTTTCTATTTCTACAAACCATAATTCATATTTTTCTTATGCTCGGGATGCCAATTTCCCGTCCACCATTCTGTTCAGTGACGAGGCTGTTTTTTATGGAAATGGTGAGGTAAATCGACAGAACACCCGCTACTGGTCTCAAAACAACCCTCACTGGTACACCTCTTCAAAGGAACAAGGTGCATCTGGGGTGATGGTATGGTGTGGCATTTGGAAGGATCGCATCATAGGCCCCCTCTTTTTCGATGAACATGTCACTGGAGGCACGTATGCTCAAGGAAGAAGCATTCCCAGTGTCTTGAACGAAGAAGGAAATTTCCCAAAATGGTTCCAGCAAGACGGCGCTCCTGCACATTACAGCACCCAAGTAAGGGAATACCCGTACCAACAATTCCCTGGTCATTAGATAGGACGTCGAGGGCCTGTGGAATGGCCAGCTAGAAGCCCGGATCTCACGCCACTAGATTTTTATCTCTGGGGCTACTTGAAAGCGCTGGTATACGCAGAGAAAATTAGGAGTGTTGAACATTTGCGGCAGCGCATTATTGGGGCATGTAACACCATTACTCCTGACATCATTCAATTCACCGTGTGCTTGCTGACTGGGTATCACGTCTGAATTTGTGTATTGAAAACAATGGTGGACATGTTGAGCACGTTCTGTAAATAAAAGCTTTTGTTTTGTCTTTTTTTATTATTTTTCCTATGATGCCGGACTTATGGGACACCCTGTGTGTATATATATATATATATATACACGCACACGTACAGTAGTAGTAATAGTTTGTCGTTGGTGTTCGAGTTTTATGGTAGCCATAAGTTGGCTGTCAAGAAATAGTGTTGATTTGACCGTGCGAAGTTGAGATGTTTATGGTTGGGAGGAAGTGACCCAGTATTAATAAGGGGAAGAAAAGTAATTTGTTTTTAAATTTTATTAAAAGACACGTTCACTGAGATTACCGGTAATTCAGAACATAACATAAATAATAATGACAATTATAATTATTATTATAACATTAAGTCGACGGACTAACAAAATTTAAAATTAAGAAGCACAAACAAGCCCAGAATTGTTAACTCTCACTCACTCCTTTCAAAAGGTGTCGTATCGAACCCGTGAATGGTGCGAGCGGAGCCTTCACGATTAATTTGTGCAAACGAGCAACTTAAAGTTAAAACGAGTATAAAAATTATAAAACGTTCATAACTATATGAATCACAGTTTTTATCATCATTCAACCCTCCTTTGTACGCTTCTCTTTAACACTAACTATGCTATAGGGCATACTTATGTGGAAGGAAATTAGGTCATTGTCAATTAAATGCCTTGCTTTACTAGCTCATCTCCATGCACTGTTTAAAGTGGCATATATATATATATATATAATATATATATATATATATATTATATATATCGTGTGTGTGCGCGTGCGTTTGCGTGCTTTTGCGTGTGCATGTATGCGTATGTTTGTGCGCGTGTTTATGAATGGTGTTAGCGTTTTGGAGTGTGTCATAAATACTGAATAGACGCAGTACTCGATATTTACGATATTTGCTATTTGTATTTGTAATTTTGTCTTTAACACTTGTTGCCTTTAAATGTACGCATTAAAATATCTACAGTGTGTTATTTTCAAATACAAATGGAAAGGTATAAGTAGTATTATTATCGTATATATATAATTAATAATTAATATTTAAAATATAAGAAAAATATTTTTTAAAATTTACTACTTTGAAATGTGAAAAGTTAAAAAGAAAAGAAAAAAGATAATAAGACGTAAGTTGAAATTGGTATTAAAGACCTATTTTTAATATAGTGTGTAATATAAGTTGTTCCTGCTTCGTTTCCCAAATTTAGACATTACTTTTCTAATTTCCTTTATTACTTAGAAAGTTTGGAAAGAAAAATAAAAATAAAAAACGAAATTAGAAACTGAACCAAAACTTTCGAGAAAGGAAGTTGAAAAGGGATAAAAGGAATGGGATGTTGGCGCTCAAGTTTAGAAACCAATAAATTAGCCAGTCATCATCTCCATAAATTCTGAAAAACAAAAACGATCATTTAACTCTCGCGCATTTTTTCGTAAAAAAACAATTTTTTAAAAAATTTAATCCTTAGATGTAGATAATTTTTTTTTTAGAAGAATTCAGTAAACGAGGAAAGTGGTTTTCCCGCGCCACGTAGTTTTTGCTTCCCTTCACCGTTCTCCTACAACGCTGCTCTCCTTTCACATCGTGCCCACTCCACAAAGCGTTGAAGTTGGTTCCAGTATCGGTGAAGGACTTACAAAAGTGTTGGTAACTTACCGTCAAAATCGACCGTCCCAGACCCGTCGGCGTCTACTTCATCGATGATTCCGTCCAATTCCTCATTCGTAAGTTTGTCGTCCAATTCTTTTAGGATTTCTCTTAAAACGCCCGTCGGAATGAATCCTTCGCCTGCAATGGGAAAATTAACGTTATAAAAAGCGGATCTACGACATAACTTGATACAATGGAACATTTTGCATGACCTCTTAACTTTCATAGAATATTCAAAGAATGAAACGTAGGAATAATTCCTTAAAAGTAGGAATAGCTGTTCCACTTGTGTATATATATATATATATATATATATATATATATATATATATATATATGATGCAGGTTTTAGGAAATATCGACAATAGTACATTTATTCGTAATACTTTTCGTATTTCGTAAAGAAATGCATCCCAGCTGCATGGAATATGAACCATTTTGAAGATTTTTCTTATTACAAGCACAGTGCATTTGTTTGCGGCGTTCTTTCTAATTATTTAATAAGTAGAAGTTTAACAATTTATTCTTTTTGTCTTTCATATTTACGCAATCGTACTGAAAACTGCACCTTGCGGAGTTCTTGCCTTTAGGGTTGTTTGAGTTTATACTGTATTTTTTTAAATTCATTCTACTACCAAAATTATGCGCATGGAGAAGTGGTGAATTGGAATATGATACAAAGGCAAGTAAGTTGAAAAGAGTGAAAATAACAGAGTGAAAAGAGTGAAATAGCCGCAAAACGGTTTATCGTCATACGTGACTTAAAAGTAGTTGAAGACATTTATAAAGAAATGAAACCTAATTATGCGGATTTGGATGCCCTTCATCATTATAAATAGTAAAATAAAGGAGTTTTCGTTTACCGTTTCTGTCGTATAATCTGAAGGCTTCTTTAAGTTCCTTTTTCATTTCTTCTTCATCTTCCTCATTCATGAATTTGGTAGCCAATAAAACAAATTCGTTGAACTCGAGCTCTCCAGAGCCTAGTGATACAGTGTCGTGTCAATTTCCGTATGGACTTAAACTTATTCATTTATATGCGAAAGATTTAAGGGTGTACAGTACGCGCGCTCTTCTACGTTATACCCTACTTACGAACGTATCTATTAAGGAAATAATTTGTAAAAGGACTTTAAAAAAATATTCTTTCCTTTGTCGTTTTTTCGTTTATTTGTCCGTCTAACACTGATAGAAAATAAAGATAAAATTAGGATGAATGAACGTACGATAGTGAACATCAGTAAAGGCAAAGATTTTATAATCGAAGCTTCTTTGGTCCTCATTCATTACAGAACAATGATAAAGAAATAAACTTCCTCTTATATCACATATTTTTGTTCGATAATTTCGTTACTGAGAAAAAGTTATAATTTTTTAGGATCACCTGAAAATCGGGGCCCCCCAGCCTCCTTTAGTTAGCTTTATAAGGCTAACTAACGACCTAACCTAACAAATCGTCAAGGGCGTACAGTTGACCTAACGATTGGTTAGGTTAGGTCGTGATATTTTCGTTAGTTAGCCTTATAAGGGTAACTAGAGAAGGCTGGGGGCCCTGATCTTCAGGTGATCCATTTTTTTTATTTAGTTCGTAGAAACTGAACGTTTGTCAAATTTGTAAACTGAAACAATTTAGGAATTAAGAGTCGACTAGAGTCTTAATTTAGATCATTTTTAAAACTTATCTGAGTGGGTCAAAAATGTTCGGCAATTTTGGTTTTTAACCCGAGTAGGCATAAATTTTAGGTTAGAAGTTTTCATAACTCGTTGAAAAGCGTCACTAAGATAATATTATGGACCAATAATAATTGCTAGTCACTGGCTCATAAACCGCATTTTTAAGTATTAAATTCTTGGGTATTTTGTTTCTTTCTCGGAAAGAATTAAGAATGTTGTAAATTTAGTAATTTAAATTAATACAGACTTCATTACGTCAATATATTTATAGGTAACATTCTTTTTAGTGTTATTAAATATTAGCACGGTTGGACTCACCCTCGTACAAACCCCCACCCCTACTCCTAACCCCACCGTAAAAAGTAAAATTAAATTGTTTCTAAAATAGTGTTAAGGAACAATACAGTTTCAGTTTTGATATAAAGACATCAGTAGCCTCCCTTACCGTCGACGTCTACTTCTTCGATGATTTGCTGCAAAATCTGTCTGTTTACTGTCTGACCCATCATCTTCAGTACAGTACCGACGATCTCGGTGGAGATGGCGCCTTTCTTTTCTTGATCGAAACTTTCGAAAGCACGTTTGAGCACTACGAGAAAAGTTAAGGATGTGAGACGCTGTCGTGGGGATTTAATCGGTGTTAAGCCCAATTTAAAGGATTGTTGTGAATATTCGTAGTTGAACTCTTTCCATTCGGTTCGAGTGAAAGGAGGTTAATGAAAATATCTGTAAATTTAATTTCATTTTAGTTCCGCAAGCAAAGATTACATCATTCCTTTATGGTCGTTGTAGTTAGAATTTCTTATTAGTTTCTTAAAGAATCACTTTTATAAAAGAGTTAACTTCTTGTTTTCCTCCCTTTTGTTTTCAGTTAAAGTGAATTTCATTTCATTCTTTTGTAATTTATGTTGTTTACATTTTGTGAGAAAAGCGATTGAGATCTACTATATTACTTTGTCACGTAATCTAATACTTAAAAAAAAAAGAAGTTTTGTAGTCGCTTTATAGGATGGATGTGAAGGACAGACTTTGAAGCAGTCTCTTTCTGCTATTATTGAATGAGCTCCGGATTTAAAAAAAGTATCTATATCCGCCGCTATTAAGATATACTAGACGGGTTCACGCGATCAAAATAGAAACGCTTAGGAGGAAATATAAAAGCTAAAATGCATTTCGTGTCCAACAACTATGACAACTTATCAAGCCGTTAAAAGTTCGAGACGTTGACGTCGCGAAGACAGAGACGAGACTGTTTTCGCAAAACATGATTTCATTTTAATGTTTTTAAATTTAATTTTTTTAATGAGAACATTTAAAAAATGAGCCGAGGCAGTTTTGCCGAACGGGAGACGATATTTGTTTACGTTATGATGAAGAAAATCACCTATTTCTATTTGTGTATTGTAAAACTTATATATAGAGAAATACTATTGAAGACGATGTGTTCACCATCTTCAAGGAAAAAAAAAGAACTAATTTCATTAGTTAGACATTTATATATGAATATATAAAGTACATTCATTTTTTATGAAAGTTAAATCATTTTCAATGGACACAAACACTTCCTGCCAATTCATATATATATATATATATATATATATATATATATATATATATATATATATATATATTCCTTGATTTGAACGGCGATGGATTCCGATTGTCGAGCAATAATTAATTTTGATTTTACCAATGATACATCAGAATTCTTTTCTATCTCATAAAAACAGGTAGAAATGAATCTGAAATTTTAGAGGGTGAAATTTATATCTTTTTAAAATTCCATTTGGGAAAATGATCACCGCAACTATTTGTTAAACGAAATTGCAAATAAGCGTGTTACTCACCATTCATTTGCTCAGGATCAATATCGGGCATTTCCTCGTCCGCCTGTTGAAAAAATAAATCTGGATTAGATAAGTAGTCCAGTAATAGATAAAAAATAAATCAATTAGGCGTAGATATATAAATTAACAGCGACTGGTACTCGCCAATAGTTCGACATTTTTTCTTTTAACTTGAAGAATTAACTGAAGGGATTAAGATCCTCTAAAGTCTAAACTAGAAATGTTTTTCATTTGCACATTTTCTTTTTAAAAATTAATGTTAAGTATTTCACGCGGAATGCAAAAAACAATGTAATAGTTTTGGGTTATTTTAACTTTACACGCGTATAAGAAGGGTTCCTCTACATTCATGGTCTCCGTACAGCGTTCAATCCGTGACAACGAAATATAAAATTACAATTAAATATGCCCACTTTTTATTTAAAATTATTATTTGAAGCTCGAAGCATTTTAAAAGTTTATAAAATAAAAATGGGCGTATAGAAAAAGTTAAAAGTGAGTTTGGCTTTCGGAGGTTTTATATTAAGTGGGTTCTCCACTCGCACCTGCCACCAAGATCGCTCCGTAGATGATTAAAGAGAAATCGCTCCCCTTTTTTTAAGTTGGGAGGCGGGCAGGCGCCATGTTTTATAATAAATACGTTTGGGCATTGGGGTAAGAAGTATCTACAGTTTATACGGGAATTAAACTCTGCTGTCAGTCCGTTTACGTGTGTGCGTGCGTGCGTGCGTGCGTGTGTGCGCATACATTCACAAAATATACCGCACTGTTAATTTTTAAATGGAAATTGCGAGCTGATCGTTGCACCAGTGTTGTCTGTATCGCAAACTCTGTTCAAACTATGTTTGAATCATTTAACGAAACTCTTTCTTTAATTAATAAATGAAGTTTATTCTGAAGCGTAAAAGCAAATAAAATATTTAATAGACAATTTCCAGCGTATTTTAAAGTAAAAAAAATTAAAATTATTAATTCATGTCGCGTCATACGTTAAAGAAGGATTATTTTCTGTCTTCTCGTACCCTTTCTTCCGTCATTTTTGGGTTTCTCTCGTCACTCGAATACATTTCAACCCCTTCAAAAACGAGGCCCTCAACACTAATCTCTTTGGCAGAACAAAGCTCAAACTAATGTTAAAAAAAGATTTTATATATATATATATATATATATATATATATATATATATATATATATATGAAAGGGAGGAAATGTGGAGTCGAGCCCAATCTTGACAAGTATGGCATACTTATTCCTTCCTTGGCACCGCGCTCAGTGCCAAGGAAGACACGCATTTATAAAAAGTAAATAAAGAATAAAATAAATGGAAAGTAAAAAGTTAGAGACAAGAAATTATTATATTTGAGACAATAAATTAGAATTTTTTATTCGCATTTCGTCGATAATTTTTACATTTTATGAGAGACGAAGATTACACACACACACACACTTTTCTTTCGTTCGAGTTACGCGTCGGAAGTGGAACGGATCCTTTACGAGGGGCAACGACGTCAGTGGCAAATATGACGCAACGGAGGATATTTGGAAGACGAACACGGGTCGCAGTGTCGCCACTACTTTAGTTGAAAGGAAATGCGAATCATCGAATGTGAAAGTAATGTCGATCTCGAAAAAAACCTCGAATCTTTCGTTTAAAAATAAAGAAATTTTATGAATTGCGAACACAAATTAAAATTAAGATGGAATACATTCGTACAAAACAAATTTGATCACACTTCATCTTTACCCATAATAATAGACTATTTTATGCACTACAATTAAATGTAAATGGGGCTCACACAGCCACCATATATATATATATATATATATATATATATATATATATATATATATATATATATATATCACTTGGCACTTAATTCACTTCACATACTTTGAGTTTTCAGTTGAAAAAAGTTTTAATGAATTGAACGAAAGAATTAAAATAAATTTAAATATTTTCTAAATATTTTCTACTTTTTATCAATACATTTGAAGACATTCTTCTCCAAACAATATTGCTTCAAATTATATGCAGTATATATGTATATAGTGTATATCATTTGAGGAATATTGTTTCCAGAAGAGTATCTTGACCGGCAATCATGAGGTCAGGGTTCACTTCCGGGCTTGTCCTGAAATTTTCGTTTTTTTTCGAATTTTAATATATATATATATATATATGTTAGTCAAAGTGTGTAACCAGCCATTTCGCGTAATGGTTGAAACTTTGTCATTTCGCGAAATGGCTATTTCACTTGGTCATTTCGCGAAATGGCTGTTTCACTTGGTCATTTTGCGAAATTACTAAAATCTTCAGCCATTACGCGAAATGGCTGAAATTCCACCTTGGTCATTTCGTGAAATGGCTAAAATGACTTCTGTCATGAATTCATAGAAATAAAAAACATCACAATAAAATTGGAAACCTTTATTTAACTAACTAAATCTGCTAAAACATACATACATCAACAGGTCTGTTCAAATAAGTGAGAAACACCCTTGAAATACACATTTGAACACATTTGAACAAATTTGAGTTTTCAATATAGAGGTTTTCAAATGCTTACGGGCCTTCAATGTTATTCCGATGTCGGCCATTGAAGGCCCGGTTAGGTCAACTGTACGCCCTTGACAATTGGTTAGGTTAAGTCGTGTTATTTCCGTTAAAACTAACAAAAATAGCACAACTTAACCTAACCTTGTCAAGGGCATACAGTTAACCTAACTCGACATACCGGGCAAATGATCTTGTACGAAATGACCAAGGTGGAATTTCAGCCATTTCGCGTAATGGTTGAAGATTTTAGTTACACACTTTGACTGATATATATATATATATATATATATATATGTGTGTGTGTGTGTGTCCATAAAGTCACGCATCATAAGAACATAAGCACTGTCTATTTATTTATGTCTCCATCAGGCCAAATATGTTTAGGAACATTCAGAGAAACTTGCTTTTTCGTTTACAAACATGTTTTGAGATTGGTGGGAATCATTTTGAACAAATAAATAAAACAAAAATAAACAAAATAAATGTATTTTCTTATGATGCGTGACTTTATGGACACCCTGTATATATATATGATTTTTGTGTAATTTTTTGTCGGTGATTAATCAAACTGCCAATAACTGAGAGGAATAATATTTTTATTTTTTTAATATTTAATCACTTAGGTGTTCGCTAGGGTAGGGGGGATCCATTGAAAAATTTAAAGAAGCCATTTTTTACCTTATACAATGATTATTTTTTTCGAATTTCACCCGCGTTAGAAATTTAATCCAAAAATTCAACATTCACATAAATAACTTCGATGATAATGTACCGAGGTTTTACACGCCCAATTATTTGTTTTAGGTTGGGTTAGTTTAACCTAATCTAACCTAAAACGAGTAACTCAAAGAAGAAAGTCGACGATATTTAGTTTCTCCAAGCTGTTGCCTATATATATATATATTGAGCATATGTCGTACTAATTATTTGTCGTGTTTAACGAGGAAACATTTTGACGAAAATCCTGTTTGGACACTCGAAAGATTTGACACGAATTCTGAAAGTGTAAAAGAGATTCGTTGAAGAAAAGGTGCCCCATTTTGTTGCCGTAACGAATTCATTTCATTAAACGGAAGTAAATCGGAAATTGGAAGGTTACTTTATTTGGGGAGAAGAAGAGAAGGAAGTAGCATTATCGATTCATTTATTTCCTCGCCAATACGCCTCCAGCAAAGCGTGGCAATCGTCTAAGGAGAGACTTCGATTCTCAACTTGAAATCCCTTCACCCGACCAAAAGACGGGGAGAACGGGGCCGCAGGGGAGAGACCGGCAGCGCCACATTTCCCCCACGAGACATTCTTTATACGTTAAATTAGGGTGATGAGAGTGTCTATCCGTGTCAACGCTTTATTCCGTGAAGCGCGTACTGGGCTACGTCGTAGCCAATGTCGTAACACCGATTCCCGTTGATTAGCGAAGTTAAGCGACATTGGGTCTGGGTAGTAGTAGTTCGATGGGAGACCCTCCTCCGCGTCCAGTTTATGTAGCGATCCGTGGTTCGGATCCCACGTAAAGCTATAGGTCCCCTCCGTCATATGACCTTAGATGTTGCGAAGGAGGTTAAACAACCCCGATCATTATTATTGAAGCGCGTACTAATCTACGCGACGAACTTCATCACTTTATCCTAAGTAACCCTAAACGAGGGAAGAGTACGCTTTAGGGCAAATAATTTTCACGCACTCGAGGTAGGTAACCCTCATAAATGGGGCAAAGGGACGATTATGAGGGTTCTAAAGGGGGATGGAATGGAACAGCAATGAATACGTGTCATAAATGAACGATATTGAAGTAAGAAAATTACGCTGATGTAACAAATGGAACTTTATTTGCGTGTCTTAAAACACGTTCAAATATAGTTTATCAAACCTTAAATCTTCACCCAACTTGGAAAATTAAAAAAAAAATTTAAGTTCGTCCTTCACATTCTCCATAGCACGAGCACACACACACACACACACACACATATAAGTGTGTGTGTGTGCGAAGGCACGCTCATTCCCTTCAGCCGTTCACATTGAATCTAACCGTACGCATGGTGAGAATGTAATCAGTTGGAGCGTGTTCCTAATAGAGGCGATGAAAGGAGCAACTCCCTCTTTCATCGAGTCACCTCGAGAGAGCGTTGCCAAGAAGCGAACAACTTCCGTGACCACAAAAGAATTTACACTTTAAGTTTAAATTTATTTATTTTTTTAATATTAAAATGTTTTTCTTTTTCGAATTTTTTACCTTCAAGTTTGGATGTTATTCTCTCTCTCTCTCTCTCTCTCTCTCTCTCTCTCTCTCTCTATATATATATATATATATATATATAATGATGCGAACGACAAGGAAAAGAAAAAAAAAAATTTTCCTTGTGAGTTTGCATCATTATATATATATATATATATATATATATATATATATATATATAATATGATGCGAACCACAAGGAAAAAGAAAAAAAAGATATTTTTCCTTGTGGGTTTGCATCATTCATTTATTTCACGTGCTTAATTGTGAAATTCATCCGATATAATATATATATATATATATATATATAATATTTGGAGGATGGAAGAATGTTGATGTTGGTGGTGAAGCATCTGTTCTGTTTATGTCTTTCAGTTTTTCTTTTTGAACGTATATTTTAAGAAAGTATGCGAACAAACTTTTATTGTCATTTTCTCTAAAAATAATAATGATTTATTTGAGATTCATTTTCTGTTTATATATATATATATATATATATATATATATATATATATATATATATATATATATATCGAAGGAATTAGTTTGGTTTACAAATTTACAAAGTTAATTAAACCTTGGTAAATGTATTAAAGATTGATTAAAGCGAATTAGTGGTGATTACCGAGTAATGACATCTAATTGACTTTGACATAAAATCGACGAGTTATTGTGGGCTAGATTAAATTAGATTCCCGTAGGTTAGGTTAGTTTAAGTTAGGTAGTTAGCATTTTAGAGTGTCGATGTTTCGTCTTGTCGACCGAATGGTTATAGATTACGACTAATTTTATTTCTGAAGGGTGACGAATCGTGGCACGACGAAGGAGTGATGCTTATTTAAATTAAAGGAAATTAGTCGTTTCTCCGTTTTTTCGTGAATTTTTTTAGAGAGAAACTAAATTCAATTAATTAATGAATGAACATTGGAATTGATTCGAGTATTAATAGCAATTTAAATTTTTTAAATTAAAGTTAGGACGTAGTTAGGACGTGGAAACGCAATCATTTATACGAATCACGATAGTTACACTATAGAGGAATTGTTTTTACGCGTATCCCTTAATAAGAGCGTCGGTTCACAGCTTTCATTAGTCTTATTTTATTTAGTCCGATCACCACATTTCGGGATTCCTTTCGGGATTCGTGTATTTAATCGATGGCCGTGTCTCGCTCTGTTATTTGTTACCAGAAATGGAATTGGGATCCGGTTTTACGCACTTATTCGAAAGGAGTCGGTTTTGTTCGAAGAATTTAGGGCAACACCGGTGTCGGGCGAAACATCGTCATTCGCGTTCCTTGAAATTATAATAGCATCAAAGGAATGTATGTTTATCGCTGTTTTAAGTCTCTCTCATTCCCCATAAATGTCAGAAAGAACGGCTTTAAGAGGTCTTTTACCCCTCTTTTACTTTTTACTATTAAGGGGTGAGGGAGGATGCAGTTTCCTCTTCATCTCCTTTTCAAATTCATCTCCGATGGGATCGTTGCTTAATTAACATGATTCAAATTATCCACAAATGAGAAGCGAAACGTGACTTGCTAAGAATGCAATAAAAGAGGAATGGTTCAAATCAGTTTTAAGTTGAAACCAACATTATTTTACACTTTACAACTTAATTTCCGACGTCTTTACATAGCCAAACCTCTTAAAGTTTTAGTTATTGAAAATGCCTATAATGGTAACTGAAAAAGCTTCTGTAAAAAATTCTATTAATAATGAATCACTCCAATAAATAATTAATAAATCACTCCGATTAGTTATTTACTCCATTAGGCGAAGTACGACACGGTTTCCTATTTCACAAAACAAAAAGGTTAATCGTCGGTACAGATGAAAAGTTGCACTCGACAAATATTAATTAATAATAATAATGCACACTTTACGTGATTAAGAATAAAAAAAACACTTCTTTAATTTGTAAACCGCATTTGATTAGAACAAAATGAGCAATTATTGAGCCGCATGACTCTCAATCTGCTTACGTACCATGATTGCAGATTAGCAGTACGCACCCAACTAATGCTATACTTTGTTCACCTCTTTTATATATACATTCGCGTACACTTTATGCCCCCCATCTCCCTTACCCCGAATTCCCTCACTCTCCCCTTCAACTTTCTCCTCCTCCCTTCTACCCCTAATTGTGTGGCACTGGTGGCTCTGGCACCCACGCACCGTGTATACAGTCGCTTTCGAATTCCCCCGCCTGTTTCTGGCTGCGTGAAGAGCCTCCGCGGAAAGCAATTAAAGAGAGGAGAGGGGAGCGGTTGCAGCCGCGGTTAATCCGCGGCTCCATCCGCGGCTGCGCTGCACCGATCCACCGTACGATTTGCCGCATCTTATCATTACTGCTTTGTGTACGAGAGGAAAAAATTAAAACAAATGAGAAATCAGTTTAGAAAATATACTTTGCACCGCTATTATTCACATTATAATCACTTAAATTTAGCGCTTTTCAATATATATATATATATATATATATATATATATATATATATATATATATATTGATAACTGCGGTGTGTGTTATAATAGACAAATATACAAAACATTAATGCAAATTGACAACAAATAGTTATATGAAGGTTCAGTTTCACATATTTTCTGTTCTTTTGAAACTATGCCCCGTATAAGTTATAATTAAAAATGCCCCATTTAATATTTTTATGAGAAGGTATTTGGGGGCATGACAAAGAATCCCAAAGTGTGTTTTTGTGTCGTGTCCCTGAAGACACGAAACCCCGTCATGAGGCCTCCTATGAGAACGATCGAGACACTGTCATTTGTCAGAATAAAAAATCTGTCCATCCGCATAGACGTCACATGCTCTCCAATGCACGATATCACACACACACACACACACACACCACACATACAACACATATGCAGGAATAAGTTTTTTACTCGGACACTCAAATTGTTGATGGGTGCTCATCTGTGTTGGTAAAGTTCACTTTCAAATTAACAGGATTTAATTTTGAAAACTAAAATTTTATGGGTTTTGGCAAGTAAGAATTTGAATATACTAAAGTATGTTAGCGGCCGCTATCTAACTTTGAAGGACTATCACTGAAAACAGTAAAATAAGTAGAATATATATATATATATATATATATATATATATATATATATATATATATATATATATATAATATATATATATATAAATATAATCGTCATTGCATTGAAACTCTTTGGTCAAATATGAAAAGATTTTAGTTATAACAAGGAATGCGTTTCTTTAAAAATACAAACCAACGTAAATATTAAATAACACTTTTTAATATATTCACTCATTCTCTCTAGAAAGGGCATCGTACCCTAAAGTGAAGACTTCAAAGATATTTACGGCTGAAGTGTTTTTGCATTATGAATACGAGTCATGGTGTTTGATTCTGACACTGCCCAATATATATATATATATATATATATATATATATATATATATATATATATATATATATTATATATATATAATATATACACACAGGGTGTTTGAAAACTTTCTGTATGTAATGGGGGATAGGCAACACCAAGACAAACCCTTTTCGTCTATAAGTGTATGTCCGCTGACGTCACCATTCGGCGCGAGAGGGCGCCGCTGCAATTGGCTAAAAGGTGAAGTGGGCTAGACTCGCGCTTGCCGCGGGCATTCTTAAATCGGACGTAGTACACGTAACATGTTTATTTAAAGAAGGCATGTTTATTTAAAGAAGGTGCTGAAAGTTGCGACCGGTAGCATCAATGCATGCCCGACAGCGTCGAAGCATTGACCGACGTACACGTCGAAAGATTCCCGGCATTTCGGGAACAGTTCCAGCGGCGACAGCGATTCTTGCTACGAGGTCTTCTTCTGAGTAAATGGGAGTCTTGTACACGAGGTTCTTCATGTGTCCCCACAGGAAGAAATCGAGGCATGTTAAATCGGGCAATCTCGGTGGCCAGGCTACGGGCCCACCCCGGCCTATCCATCGGTCCCCAAAAGTGGCGTTCAGATAATCCCGCACATCGTTGCTGGAGTGTGCTGGGGCCCCGTCGTGTTGAAACCACATTCGTCTACGAATAGCCACGGGAACATCTTCCAGCAGTTCCGGCAACGTTTCTTCAAGAAATATCCGATAAACCCGCCCGTCGAGTCGGGCAGGCAGCAGGTACCGCCCAATCAACTTGCCATGGACGATACCCGCCCAAACATTGACGGCGAACCGTTCTTGATGAGCATGCACCCGTGTAGCATGTGGATTTGCGTGCGCCCACACGTGAGAATTGTGCATGTTAAACACACCCTCACGTGTGAAACAGGCCTCATCTGAGAACAGCACATAAGCCGGAAAATTAGGCTGCACCGCTGTCTGCTGCAGAAACCAGCGTGCGAATTCCACACGAAGAGGGTAATCCCGAGGTTGTAATGCCTGGACTCTCTGACGATGAAACGGATGTAACTGTGCTCGTGCAACACTCTCCAGACCAGGTCGTGGTTCACACCGAGGATACGTGCAACACCTCGCGTGCTTGCGCTTGGATTGTCCTCAAATCGCCGTAGGATTTCTTCTTCCATGTCAGGAGTGCGCACGTTTCTCTCCCGACCAGTGTCATGCATGTTTGCATGGAATGTTCCAGTTTCTCGCAGTCGCCGATGCAAATGCGCAAACGTTTGGTGGTTTGGCACACGTCTGTTTGGGAAGCGCTGTCGATACAACCTCACAGCAGCTCTTCCGTTTCCATTGGCAGCCCCATACACCATATGCATGTCAGCCATCTCAGCAGTCCTGAAGCGCTCCATGTTACGCGTACTACGTCCGATTTAAGAATGCCCGCGGCAAGCGCGAGTCTAGCCCACATCACCTTTTAGCCAATTGTAGCGGCGTCCTCTCGCGCCGAATGGTGACGTCAGCGGACATACACTTATAGACGAAAAGGGTTTGGCTTGGTGTTGCCTATCCCCCATTACAATTTGTACAGAAAGTTTTCAAACACCCTGTGTATATATATATATATATATATATATATATATATATATATATACACACAGGGTGGGAGAAAAGTCTTTAAGGATTTTCGACATACAGCTATTTAGTTAACAACATTATACAGATAAGTGTTCAAATGATGAAACAAATCATACAAAAAGTCTATAAGAATTTTATTCATACAAATATTTTGTTAAATTGTAATTTAATCTTCATAGAGTTCTCCATCCGATATGATACATTTGTAGATTATCTCTGAAACTTTTCATTGTTCTTCTGAACATATCGAGTGGGATCCTTTTCAGTTGTTCATTTATTCTGCGGCCAAAGGCATTCGCATTTGGAGAGATGAAACCGGGAGTGTAGAGTTTGTCACGCCAATAAGTACAAAGCCAGAAATCACATGGGGTTAAATCAGGTAATCTGGCTGACCACTCGATAGGATCTCGCCGCCCAAGCCATCTTCCTTAGTAGTATGGGCGCAAAATGGGAGAGTGCAGAGATGATGATGCAGAGATAATTATCAATGTTGCAAAGGGGGAGGGGGTATGAAATGAAGGGGGGAGAGGGGAGGGAGCTTCGGGTGGGAGAAGGGAGGATGACCTCCCCCCAAAGGGGAGGGAGCTTCGGGGAGAGAAGGGAGGATGACCACCCCCCAAAAGAGATTGCCTTCACCTAAGAGAGGAAGAGAAAGGAGAGACTGAAGAGGTCTTTGGGGGAGAAGGTGGGATATTCTTACCCCCCCAAAGGGAAACAACCTAAGTGTTAACCTAAGAAGGAAGGAGAGACAGATCTTTATTCCGCAGAAGTTCGCATCATTATGCTCCTTCTGAAGCCGAGCAGGCCTTACATATAGAGGAAGGTTGAGTTGCCAGATACCACTTTTTATTTTAATTGTTCAGGTATACATTATTAGGCTGAGTTGCTAGATACCACCATTTATTTTAATTCACACGAGTTACCAAGGCAAACGAACTTTCTCCTTTAAGAAAATTAATTATAAAAACAATATTAACATTAAAAGAAATACATTTAAACCGAAATAAATAAAGCACCATTCTGTTTATAAAATAAATAAATAGAAATTAAATATACGCACTTTATCTTGTACTGTACAAAATCAGAAAAATAAAAAAGAAATCATTCCAATAACATATTCCTTTATTAATTTGTTTTCAAGTTAATTTCACACAAAAATATTAATACACACTTTATATACAGGGTGTCTCAAAAGTCACTATCTATTTTGAAAAATAATGGGAATTACGAAAAACTGGTTTAAGACATGAAAAATATATTTATTTGAAAGTAAGTGCCAGAAAGAATTAGTGCTATTTATTTATATGTCTCCACATGGCGACCATCAGTGTCTCTACAGAGCTCAAAGCGATAAGTTGTTTCCCGGAACACACTTTCCAGCATTTGAGGTGTTATTTTCTGAACTGCATCGGTAATACGATTTCGAAGTTCGGCTACATCACTAATTCTTCAACCAGTGTACACCTTAGACTTAATGAAAAAACCCCAGGCGAAAAAATCTAATGGTGTTAAATCGGGTGAACGTGCTGCCCATGGTTGTGTTCCTCCACGACCAATCCAGCGACCGGGGAAGCGTCTGTCAAGATAATCACGTACAATTATTGCATAATGGCACGGTGCTCCATCCTGCTGAAAAACTACTGTGTCAAGAATGCCATCTGTAAGAAGTTGAGGTTCGAGGAATTGTTCAAGCATGTCAAGATAATAAACCAATTAACTTTTTATAAATACACAAATTTGCACCGGAAGTACATATCTTTATGCCAGCATAGCATTTTTTAAAAAAACATCTAATGTCACCGAAATAGATAGTGACTTTTGAGACACCCTGTATATAAAATTATTTTAACTAACCACCTAACGGCCTATTTACTTTTGTCATTCCTCTGTATATATATATATATATATATATATATATATAAATATAATTATTTTAACTAACTTCACCTAAAGGTCTATTTACTTTTGTCATTCCTGTGACCAGTCTTTCCTTGTGAACAGACGTGTTTTATCGAGTGTCAAGTGTTGTCAATTGAATAAGTGGTTTTCGTTGAAGTGTTTTTAAAAAAAAAGTGTTCCGTGCATTCTTAACTAAATTACTTCGTGCTACTAATCATTCATTAACGAATATATTTCATTTATTGACGTTATTCAGTACTATATTATTTGATCAAACCAAGGCTACTGCACGTGGCTTGCCTTGTTTGTTTTTCAAATCAATCAGAAAACGTGCAGTCATAAGGTTCATTTTTCCGTGCTTCGAGAGGTCAGGTAGTGTGTCGTCAGAAACCGTGTGAAAAAATGGAAAAAATCGGGTCGAATCGCGGACAGATAAGTGTTATAAATACTCTTCTTTTACAGATCTTTTATCGGTAGCTTAATTCTATATTAATTTAGTATAAATTTGTGTTACAAGAACCTGTTTCTGCGTTTCAAGAACGCGGTAGACCTACGTTGTAATTTATTAATTTCCAAACGCTCGTTTTTTGTTTTTGTTTTTTTGTTGTTCAACTAATTAAAAGCATGGCACCCCCGTCAAGTACTTGCAGTCGCTGTGAATGGAAATTTGCTGCTTACGCGTTTACAATGGCTAATAATAATGAACAGTTAGTTTCCAGGTGGTGCTCAAGCAAGGAAGTGCTGAGGAACGAGTTAGAACGTGAGAGGGAGGCCAGGGTGAGACTTCAAGAAAGCGTGATGCTCCTGACGGCAAAATTGGAATCCCTTGAGACTCCAGTTACGACCCCTCCTGCCTCAGTTTCTACTAATAATATAAATAGTACTAATAGCCCTCTCTCTTCCCCTAGTTCCCAACCCTTCGTTCGAGTGCGAAATGGAGCCCCATTGAGAAAAGCAAAGACTTGTCTACCAGTAATAACAAGCAATAAGTTTTCTGTTTTAGGTTTCGAAGATGCTGATGAACCGGAAATACGACTCGTTGGCGATTCCATTGTTCGAGGGCAGCTCGAGGAATTCTGTGGGAGAAACCCTCGTCGTAGGCGCCGTTACTGCTACCCTGGTGCAAGGGTGGAGGATACAACTAATAGTGTTGACCATTTTACAGACGGTACCACCGAGGACACAACGTATGTTATTCATGTCGGTACTAATAACATTTTAAATTCTAGATCGGAAGAACTGCTGGCTAGGTATAGGGACTTATTAGAGCGACTAAAGGAGAAAACTAATAAGATCGTTTTAACAGGTATACTTCCTCGAATTATCCAACGAAGCGATTTCTACAGCAAGGCGACCTATATTAACAATAACCTAAAGTCTCTTTGCCAACAGGAAGGAGTGCATTTTGCAAATTTTTGGAACAGTTTCTACGGCAGGAGGGACTTGTTCCTCGAAGATGGACTTCATTTTAATGACGTTGGAGCTGCGCGTTTAGGAAGACTATTTCATAATACTGCCTCTTCTTTTCAGGCTGCCGCAACCCGAACGGTCCCAGCGTACATTCCACAAATTTCCCCTGCGCTCGCGAAGGTGTCGCAATTACAAACAATTTGAAGGTTCTATCCTTAAATGCTCGTAGCCTACGAAATAAAATAAACAAATTTTTTTCTTTAATTGCTTGTAAAGACTATGATTTAATTGCGATAAATGAATCGTGGCTTAGCACTGAAACACGTGACTTTGTAGGGGAGTATCAAATTAAAGGTAATAGACTTTTTGTTAAAAACAGAATAGGTAGGCGATGAGGCGGTGTTATGTTGTATATCAAAGATAATATTGCGAACGTTATAGAAGTAAAGCACTCAATTCCAGAACCGATAGATTCGACTATAGCAGAAATTAAATTGAACGATTTCAAACTTCTTGTTGCGGTTATATATAGGCCCCCTAATCAAACAGCTGATATGGACGAAGCATTATATCGTGAACTAAAGAGAATAATCGGTAGTGAGCAGGTTTTAGTTATGGGCGACTTTAATTGCGCCAACGTGAATTACGATACAATGCAGGGAGACGCGGAAGGTAATCGTTTAGTTAATTTTCTCGAGGATAGCTTTCTTATTCAAAAGGTTGGGGAACCTACGAGGTTGGAGAGTATTTTAGATTTAGTAATAACTACGGATGATAGGCTAATTACTGATCTTCAAGTAATAGAACCGTTAAGCAATAGCGATCACAATATGGTAGAGTTTGTCCTCTCAGTAAGTCACTCGAAACCAACTAACTCGACTAAAATTCCTAACTTCCGGCACGCAGACTTTAGTAAATTTCGAAATAAATTTTCACTTGTCAATTGGGAAAACGTAATGGGGAACTCCAACGCAAAACTAATGTGGGAATCGTTCGAAACGGTATTTAGGACTATAAATGAGGAATGTGTACCGTACAAAATTAAGCGTGCGAAAGAAACAACAAGCCTTTGTGGTTTACTTCTAGAGTAGGAGACATTATAAAGAGTAGAGATAGGGCTAATAGGCTATATAAGTGCGATAAAGATAATCTGTTGTTACGAAACAACTACATATCTCTGAGGCGTGAAGCGAAAAGTGTAATAAAAAAGTCCAAGTGCGAATATCTCCATAGCTCGTGACGGTAAAGAAAACCCCAAGCGATTCTTTCAATACGTCAATAATAGAAATCCAGTAAAAAGTGTCTTGGGGCCTTTGAAAAATGAAAACGGAGATCTAGTTTCTGAAAACAAGGAAATGGCTACCTTGCTAAACGAATTTTTTACGTCAGTTTTTACTATAGAAGATCTAACGAATATCCCTACGGTCATAGACATAATACCTTTTGATAATGGTAATATTTTGGATAATATCGTGGTTAGTGAAGCGGAGGTAATGCGCTATATTGATAAAATGAAAACGCGTAAATCACAGTTGCCGGATTCCATATATCCCATACAACTAAAAGAATTAAAAGATAGCATTGTTGTGCCGCTAACAAAGATTTTTAATGCGTCTATTTCTGAGGGGTGCGTACCAGATAATTTCAAGTTAGCAAACGTAACACCTATCTTTAAGAAAGGCGATAAAGGTGCGGCGGGAAATTATAGGCCAATCAGTTTAACGTCTGTTGTAGGTAAGCTACTGGAATCAATAATTAGGGATCGTATAGTCGAACACTTAGAAGTGCATAAACTAGTTAGAAATACGCAGCACGGTTTTAGGCGAAACAAATCTTGCTAAACTAATCTTTTAGAATTTTTCCAAAGCGTGGTTGACGTTTACGATAGACATAGGGCGGTTGATGTAGTGTATTTAGATTTTCAAAAAGCGTCGACACCGTGCCGCACAAAAGACTCATTGAAAAAACTAAGGCTCATGGAATCATGGGTGTAGTAATAAATTGGCTAGAAGAGTGGTTGCGAGGTAGGAAACAGAGGGTGGTCGTTGATGGAGCGGAGTCGTGTTGGGCTAATGTAGCGAGTGGCGTTCCTCAGGGTTCTGTATTGGGCCCCTTGCTTTTTCTTATATATATTAACGATTTAGATGGCCTAGTCAGCACAGTTTCAAAGTTTGCGGATGACACGAAGCTGGGTGGTAGGGCGATTAATGACGAAGATAGAGGTAAAATTCAGGAAGATCTGAATAAAATCGTTGATTGGTCAGTCACATGGCAAATGAGACTTAACGTTGATAAGTGCAAAATTTTGCATATAGGTTCGCGTAACGGTAATTTTGCGTATAGTATGTCAGGGAAAGATTTAACAAGCGTAGAGCAGGAAAAAGATTTAGGAGTTATCGTCACTGGTGAATTAAAAGTAGCGAAACAAAGTACAACAGCGGTCAATAAGGCGTACAAAGTGTTAGGTTTTAAGCTCGAAATTTTGAGTACAAATCGCGCGATATTATAGTTCCTCTTTATAAATCATTAGTTTGACCCCATTTGGAGTACGCGATCCAATTTTGGAATCTGTATATGCGCAAAGATATAGATAAAATCGAAAGAGTTCAAAGACGAGCTACTAAGATGATTCCGTCGCTTAGGTCAAAGTCGTACGAGGATAGGCTTAAGGAGTTAAAATTGACTACACTCGAGACTAGGAGGCTAACGGGTGATCTAATCCAGGTTTTCAAAATTATGAATGGGTTCGATAACGTAGATAGAGATAGCTTTTTCGAAATATCTCAATATAATAGGACTAGAAATAACGGGTGTAAGTTGACAAGTTGACAAGTAGAAGGTTCGAGACAGCAGTTGCCAAAAACTTTTTTACGCATAGAATAGTAAATAGCTGGAATAGTTTGCCGGTAGAAGTAATTAGTAGCACGTCTATAAACATGTTTAAAAATCGATTAGACAAATATGTTGATAGATTGGGTATAGTTTAAGGTAGTAAAAGTAAGGCTTTGTGGTGATCGATCCCACAGCTCAACACAAGTGTTGTGGGATATAGGGAGGCAGCGTCTTGGGTTAGGGGATACTCTCTGTCCTTAGACACCCCATTTAAAGAGATTCCTCTGCCGAGCTGTGCC